>JAUMHE010000072.1:14662629-14686770 GCA_032359235.1 Enteromius mattozi
CAGCCAGAATAATAGCTCCACCTTCTTTCTTTGTGTAAACATTTGGGTGGTGTTTGAAAATAAACCCACTCTGTGACATAGAAAAGTGGAGGTGTGTAGTTGCTTTAGGGGGTTTTGGTTTTGAAACTTTAATCTTTGCAACTTTAGGGATCTTATCAACAGCTTGTAACTCTCCAAAGAAAAAGGAACACTCAAAATCACATCATGTGACCCCTTAACTATGTGTTTAAATATGTAAAGTTACATAAAACCCATTTTTTTAGATTCACTTCAGGATGAGTCCGACAAGTCTGGCGAAGTACTTTCGGCTCTTGTGCAAGTGAATCTTCTGGTCTTAAGAGAGGAGGATCCTTCACCCCAAATTAAAATTCTGAATGGCTTACTGAAAGGTATCCATCACATTACTGATATGTCTAAACTAAGCACAGGTGCAAAAACTTTTAGTTCTGTGGCTTTGAAAGTGAGAAAATATGCTTTATTGGTTTGAAGAAATCTTGCCAACATCAGACAACATCCATGGCTGAGCATTAGTGAATACCAGGCCGCTTTAAAGGATGTAATTCCACCCATTTTGTATCATATTAAAGACTGTAGATGATGTGTGCTACAGATTCAGCACATGATCTTATGTATTTCAGACAATCTGAACGAAGAAGAATACAGGAAATTAATCACCAAGTCAGGAGAAATGAATAAGACGCACTATAAAGATTACACACTATTTATCTGCAAACTGCAGTCATGCTGGAGTCAGACATGTGAGTTTTCTTTTTCTGAGCCTAGTTTTTAATACAAAACTTACTTTATTTATAATATATACTGTAATTTGTTGCTGTAATTGATGTTGTGCTCAGGAGAGTAAAAAAGGCCAATTTTATGCTGATGATAACAACCCTAGTAAAAAAGTAATACATTTATCTCATATCTCATACTAAGTATAGTTCAAATCTATGAACATATTTACTGACAGATAACTCAAGACCTACTGATATAAACACTGTAATTCAACTTTATTTGGAGTATTACTTGTGCACAATGCATATTTCTTATTAATAAGCTTAAAATACATGTCACTTTTAATGAGGATTGTGTAATATTGCCCTTTAAATGCTAAATATTTAAAGTGTACCTAAAGTATACTTGCAATAGTTCCACTTTAACACAATCAAATATACTAAATATGTCTTCAGCACTACTTCTGCACAATTAAAGTGCAAAATTAGTTGTTCCAATTTAGCAGACTTTAATACCAGTTTAGTATACTAAAAGTACAATTGCATGGCATTTTATTAAGTACATAAATATGAAAATTTATTTGTAGTAAACTGAGCATGAAATAAATGTTATTCAAATACATTTAAGTATATTTATTTTTCACTAGGGGAGAAAGGGACATGTTAAATTTTGTAACTCACAGAAATCATTATTCTTAATTTAGGCAATGAGCTATGGACTATCATTGTTAAATGCTTAGAGTTACTTACTCTGTGGATCTGGGGGACAACAAACAACTTTGTTTGCAGCATGACAGGTGAGCAGAATATAGTTTAAAACTTGAGCGCACTTTGAGTTGAGTGACATTTACGGTACTGGCATCACTGATTTACTGTACTAGTACGGTTACGATTTAAAGTGGAAGTTTTATCTCTTGGAAATTACTTACGTTGTATTCAATAAAAAATAATTTTGCCATCAACCCCAGCGGAGGAGGTTTCCTTAATCTGTAAAGAGGAAAAGAGGAGATATGTTGATGCTGGGATCGCCAACAACTCTCCTTTTTTTCCATTGCTGAGGAAAGAGAGACAAATAGACCTCATTGTCTCACTCGATTTCAGTGAGAATGACCCGTTCAAGGTAGAACAACTACATACTGTTTTTCTTATTAACCTGCATATTGCATGAATGCTAATAATATCCCCCCCTTTCCATGCATATATACCACAGTCACTGACAAAAACCCAAAATACATGCAAAGAGCTGCACATCGACTTCCCAGAAATCCCTGAAATGTCAAAAGAGGAGAAATCTGCTCCAAAAGACTTTTATGTGTTTAAAAGTCAAAATAAACCGACAGTAATTCATATTCCTCTTTTCAACGTTGTGAATTGTGGAGGTAATTTCCAGCTACTAATTAGTGTAATCATTGTTGTTTTTGGTGGCGATGGTGTTATTTAATGTATTAATTAATATAGTCAAGATTAGGAATTTTATAACCATTTTGCAGAAAAGCTTGACAGCTGTTTCGAAATGTCTATTTTAATAGCTGAAATTGAAAGTTTGAGGCAGAAATATAAGACCTTCCAGTGGCCCTACTCCAAAGACCTGATCGAGGAGCTCCTGGATAAAGCTGGAATGAACCTCAAAAATAACAAAGAAAACCTCCTGGCAGAGATTGAGAAAATCATTCGAGGGAAAAGCGATCTGTTTGTGAAATGAAGTGAAAATTCACTGGCTTTTCTAGTTCTTGCCCAAAAGATGGCAGCAAAGTGGCTAGAATGAGAGAGCTTGTTCACCTGATGCAAAAATCAACATTTTGTGAGTTTATATGAAATTTAGGTTTTGTTATTTTGGTCATGGGTGTTAATAGGCCTATTAATGCAAATTATTAGCCTCTGTCACTAAAAATAAATCACTGGCGGTCTTCTTATTTTAAAGTCATATTAAGAGAACACTACACTTTTTTGGAAACAAGCTCATTCTCCAACTCAGTTAAAAAGTTGAGTTTAACCGTTTTGGAATCTATTCAGCTGATCTCCGGGTCTGGTGATAGCACTTTTAGCATAGCTTAGCATAGATCATTGAATCCAATCAGACCAGTAGCATTGTGTTTAAAAATGACCAAAGAGTTTCGATATTTTCCCTATTTAAAACTTGACTCTTCTGTAATTGTATCATGGACTAAGACCGGCGGAAAATGAAAAGTTGAGGTTTTCTAGGCTGATATGATTAGGAACTATACTCTCAGTCCGGTGTAATAATGAAGGAAGTTTGCTTAGAAAACCACAACTTTTTATTTTCCTTTTTTTTTCTTTGTGTGTTTTTCAGTTCATAGATTAGTGCATGGGTTTTCCATTATATAAATCATTTATAATGTTATACTTTACACAGGGATAGGGAATAACTAGTCTAATAAGTAGAGAAGTAGAATTCTTAAGAAGCAGATTTCCATAATATAATATATTGTAAGTTTATTGTAATAAAAAGTATATGACGGTATAAAAACTTATCATGGCATCCGCTGAGCAATGTTTTTGTTGTTTTTTTCCAAAATCCATATCCCAATGTAATTATGAAGAAACTTACAAAATTGATACTGAAGCAACTATCATGTTTAATCAAAATGTATACATGACTTTATTTTGTATGTAAATCCAATGTTTTTAACACAAAACTTACCCAAAGTAAAAAAACGTTTTCCATTTTTTTTCATACATTAACAAACTCATTTTATTTATCGTTTACAGTTTACCAACAATATAACAACCAATTTATAATTCCTGTTATAGAACGCTGTGCAGAATTCTGACTGCTGTTATTCTTTCACGCTTTAACTTCAACTGTGTTTTGAATTTGAGGACAAAGATCCCTGTAATAAAGAAAGAAAAGACAGATTTTAAGATGAATTCAAACTCTTAAGATTACTTCAATAGAATTCATATTGTGAATGCATTCGTATCTGTAAGAAATTCAGCAAAAACTCACTTTATTTTAGGTTCCTTTTGGAGGGCTTCGGTGATATTCACAAAGGCACAGACTGGACTTTGGTCCTTGAGCTTCTGTTGAAGACCATTGATTTCTTCACTCCATTTTGTCTTGACACCTTAAAGATCAAGAAAAGTTATCTATAAGAATCTGTTTTCTTTGTCAGTTTATGTTTGTAACCTAAGTGAAGTTTTTTTAAGTAGAAATCCTTTCTAACAATAAACACTACCATTCAAAAGTTTGGGGTAAGTACATTTTTATTCTTTTTTTTATTTGAAAGATATTAAAACTTTATTCAGCTAGGATGTGTTAAATTAATAAGAAGTGATGGAAAATATTTATCTATATTTTTAATAAATGCTGTTCTTTATAACTTTTTATTCATCAAAGAATCCTGAAAAAAAGTATTGCAGTTTCCAAAAGAATATTTGCCAACATTGATAATTCTAATAAATCAGCATATTAGAATGATTTCTGAAGGACACTTTAGACTGATGGAAATTCAGTGTGTAGAATTAACAAATCTACATGCATATTTAATACGCTGACCTTCAGTGTGAGGTCATTATTTATTTTCATTCAGTTTACACATTCTCAAGTTGTGAAAGATTTTTATTTATTTAGCAAAAAAAAAATGATAAAATGTCTTTTTTTTTTAAATTGAGAAGTAAATGCCCAATGTAACATATATGTAACATCAAAAATGTATTGTAAACGCCCAATGTCACATACAGATCTTTCACAAGGAGGGGTTGAATTTTAAAAGCAACTGCAGAAACATGTTATAACTGGTCCATTTGGTCTGTTTTATATGCCTCATAATTTTCCTGTAAGGAGAAATTGGTCCGGGTCCTTATGGGTTAATTTTCCATATTTGGGAGGTCCTTGCTAAACATACCTTCCATGTCACTCTTCTCCTTCTCCACGGCTGCAACATCATTAGTCAACGCCGCCTTTGAAACACAATACAGATATGAAGAAATAGAAGCAGAGATAAAATGCAGCACTTGTTACATAAAACACCCCCTCTTGCTCTTATTTTTCTTGAGCATTAGCTAAAGCAGATACCAAAACAACACCAAATAAATGAATGCATATACAATACTTTTTGGAATATATGACTATCTACGCCTATTGTTTCAGTAATGTTGGTTATACCTGTCTGGTTACTGCTAGCTAGTTCTTGTTAAACCAGCTTTAAACATGAGTGCCGTTTCTTTGCAGATGCAGCCAATTTCAAACAATATGAAGATACTTCAAACACTGTATCATATTTCCATTATCATATTCAGCTCACCGTTGAATCCTGGCATGCTTTAAGTTCTTTGTCCTTTTCCTCCTTAGCAGAGTTCAACTTCCCGACCTCATCCTGAAGTTCTTTGACCTCCTTGTCTGCGTTGCTAAATTCCTTCTGTGTGTGTTCGACCGCTAAACCGTAATTATCTATATCCAGGTCTCTGTCTCTCACTTCTGCCTCCGAGAACTCTACTTCATTTGTTAATTTGCTCACCAGTTCCTTTTTAAAGTGTATATATCCCACCAAACCCACGACTGCCATCATGATTAAACACAGGATCAGAAACCAGCATGACTTCCTGTCCATTGTATATATAAATGTCCAAAAGCAGCTTATTAATAATGGTTTTTATACTCAATGTTCCAGTGTTTTTATATTTTAGGCTATCTATTTTCAGCCAAGGTATATTATGAAAATGAGTGTTTGCTTCCTAAAGGAAAATACAAACAGAAAAACCAGGTTAAAACAAGTCATGATGTCACTAATTTACAACCATCCTTGCTAAAAAACAGTAGAAGCCGTACATTCTAATGGTTTCCATTAAAATAGCACTATGAACCATTAACTTTTTATAGTAAAACCATTACAAAATTTCTTTTTGTAGTGTGTTTTGGGCATTTTTCCAATAGGATTTAAAACCCCACCAATGGAATCCATCACATACCAGCAGACACCATTATACTCTCTATTAAAACCAAAACAATTCCCATTATAACCATTAAAAACATTACTTGTACTATTATGTTTTGGGCAGGGATCTATTGTTTTTTTCAGCAAGGTAATGACACATTTTTAAAAAATATATTCCTGTTGAATAAAATTATTTGATTATTATTATTATTATTATAAATAGTCTTAGTCACAGGCTCTTTCCATACCTTAGATATTTCTTTTACATAATTGTTAATAAGCTGCCCTTTGCTGGCTTTAAATGGTTTAGTCAAGTCTCCCAGCCTCGTCAAATGTAGCTCTATGTAGGTCACACATCCCGCTTCTCGTACTTGTAGTTTAATATTTAGTCTTACAGTGAACTCGTCTGATAAATATTTGACGATTAGTGGCGTGCACCATTGTTGACCATTATATCAAAATAGCAAAGGCTAGTTACAAATTTTAGCACTGCGTTCACCTACTAAATCATGAGTGTGCCATAAATGAGTAGCTATCCTACAGTAAATAAACTCACCTCTGCCAGGAATATCACAGAATAAAAAGACAACAAAAATAAAACAACGTTTCCTCTTTACGCCGTTTTTCTCTTACATCCTAGTACTGCAGGTTAATCATCGCTTTGCCTTCTCAGTCTTTCACAGAAGACCAGTCTGACCAGTTAAACAAGAAGTTTCATTTCGTTTTTCCCCTCCTCACTAAAATGTAAATACCAATCACGTTTGATTATCAGCGCCAGGAAGAAACACATTCAACCATAATATAACTCTTAGTTTTTATTCCAGGGCATGACTACCTTGTTTTTAAAGTCTTTTTCTCATTAGAAGAGTTTATTCTCATTATTATAGTGAAGTCTTGAATAGCCCCTATAACCTTTTTCAAACTTTAATGAGACTTCAGGATATTGTGTAAAAGTGTGTGTGTGCACAAGTGTGAATTGATAACGCATATCCGGTTAGTTTGTGGGCTGCTATATAACCTTATTTACAATGCTGGTCTTCCGCATTTCCTTCAACAGCAGCTGGCAAGCCAAAGGAAAATGCTTGCAAGACTTTAAAGGAAATTGCAGCTCAGGTCTGCCCTCCTATAAGTCACAGACTCATACATTGGGGTATAATATTATACCCAAATATTATTATTTAAATGGGATGATAGTGGGATAGAATGGTAAAATATGGGAGAATCCTGGGGAAAACGGGAGGTTTGACAGGTATGCAGACTCTTCTTCTTCTTCTTCTTTGTTTTAATGGTGGTTGGCATCTAACGTTAAGGTGCATTACTGCCACCTACTGTACTGGAGTGTGGGCCTGAATCCCCCATTTATCAAAAAAAAGGAAAAAAGGGGATTTTCAAACACATACTAATTAGATTCTATTAATTAAACCAGTTATTCTCAAATAATTTAATACACTTCCATTGTAATGACCATTAAGTATATCTGCAATGTTAATTCCTACTAAACCTTGTTCCCTAGTTTCTTTCTTTAATATTTCTCTTTCTGTAATGTACTTTTGACAATGACATAATACATGCTCCATTGATTCCTCCTCCTGACAATGATGGCATAAGCCAGTTGGATGTTTCCCTATTAGGTGTAATGTTTTATTTATTCCTGTGTCCCATTCTCAATCGTGTAATAATTCATCTTTATTATTTCCTTCTATTTCCTACTTTCTCTTGAATTCTGTAACAGTGTCTGCCGTTACCTCTCTATCCCAGCTATATTGCCATTCCTTTATTATATTATTTCTAACTATTGCTTTTGCTTCAGATTTACTATACAGTATTTCCATAATTTCATCTATATCACATGTCTCTTTAGCTAAAGCATCTGCAGCTTCATTTCCTTTGACTCCTATATGAGCTGGAACCCACATGAACACTATTACTGCATTTACTCTCTGAAGTCTAAATAAAATTTCATATATTTCATAAATGCAGTCCTGTCTATACTTTGATGATAATGATTTAATTGACATTAATGCTGAACTGGAGTCTGATCATATAATTACTTTCTTCAATCTTTCCTCTATCCAGTACAAAGCAGTAATTATAGCCATCAACTCTACTGTATATATTGATAAGTGATCTGTTGTTCTTTTCTTTATTGAAACCCCCACTTCTGGTATAAAAACACCAAAACCTGTTTTTCCTGTATCCATCCTCTTGGGTCCATCTGTATAAATTGCAGTATATCCATTATATATTTTCATCATTCTATCTTCTATTACTCCTAACATATTCGCGATATTTTTATAATCCCTACTGCTATTAAGTAAGTCCAAATCAATAAAAGCCAAAGGAAATAACCCTGGTGGTGTTATGCTACTGACCTTATTTCATTAAACCCTTTATTATCCAATCCCATTTCTTTAGCCACTTCCACACTATCCCATCCAAAAAATTTAATTTTATCTTTCCCATATTCCCAACTTGGGTTAAGAACCTTTTTTGCTGGATTCCTATTTACTGACTGACCTTGTAGATTGATCCAGTAGTTCATCATGAGCTGCTTCCTTCTTAATTGTAAAGGTACTTCTCCCATCTCTACATGAAGTGCTGCTATCGGTGCCGTTTTATATGCTCCACTACATATCCTTAATGCTTGGGCTTGCACAACTTCTATTTTTTGTGGTATGCAGACTCCAGACAAGATAGTCAAAATAAGTGTATAGAGAATGGGAATCTACGTCACGCCATGTTTTAGGACACGCTGAGGATCACCACAGAAAAACCCGACCGCTTACTATTGCTGCTTTTTGAAAACCACCTTATATACTCTTAGAATAAAACAGACTAATGTGTAAATCACCCTTCTCTTTGTCTGAGAGGCTGCAAATGGTCATTATTCACTACAGTGGTAACTTACTAGGCTAACTGCCAAAACACTAGTGTCTATTTTTTAACCCCTTAACTGTCGCCCCCATTTATGGGGAAACATGAAGTACTATACAAGCTTAAATAGCTGTAATTCATGAACGCTTTGGAATATAAACATAAGGTTGGTATTTTCAAAGAAGAAACTTATTATTGCTGCATTGGAATAATTAAAAATATATATTTTTGTCTAAAAGTTATTGAAGTTTATTGTTATGAAAATTTACAAAAATATTTGTTTTATTCTTATAAATGTATATTTTTTAATAACGTGTTTTAGCCTAAAAATGCTAAAATCTGAAACCCATATGTCTAATCAAGTCCTAGACTACAAATGTTGCTCATCATGCCAGTGGCTGAAACAGTCTCTTGTTGCCTGGAAACACAGGTATGCATTGCATGCATTTTTGTGGAAAACATTACAGCTGCTGTTATGGTGTAGTTTTTTTTTTTTTTTTTTTAGGTGCACTCTTGACATAAATTGCTCTATTACTGTTATTATGTCATTTCTATCATAAAATAATGGTCAAATATCTATTCAGGAGACTTAGACCTTTCCAATGATATATAGTTTGTCATGATTACATTAAGATTTAATTGTATAGTGAAATAAACTTTGGCGTCCCGTTTACGGGACGGTGGCAGTTAAGGGGTTTAAAGGTGAGATCATAGCTAGATTTCAGTCAGTTATCATTGTTATATATAATCATATTACCCAGTAAAACTACTCTGTGTAAATAATTAAGCCATTAATAGAACTTACTAGAAGCTGCTGAGACGTAAATTCAACGATGCAAGCGATTAAATTAATGAATACAACTAAGTCTGTACAAAGGTGGCCGGGTATCAATGAGCTGCTGCAGATAATATTTCCATATGTGATTTTCTTCTGTTTGTAGTGTGGAGGCTTATAGTTTAATGCAAATCACTATATCCACAGAGATCAATTATTAAGCCACATCTTATTTGAGATTTTTACCATACTGAGTTTCAGTTGAACTTTCATCCCAGTTGCGCAGTGAAATTTAGACATTTTATATAGACTATTATTTTATATTTATATGATATACGTTGGATAATCCTTACTGTATAAACATAGCGTTAATCAAAAGCAGGTTTTTCATGCAGACATAATGGGCTACCTCTTTTTCAGCTTTCTAACGCTAAAAAAAAGCAAAGGGCTATGGCAAATGATGTAAAGTAAGCCTTAACCACTCCAACGCGATCTTAAGTAGAATAAGATAAACATTAAACAATATCACCCTGATAGCACACGTACATCTAGGAGACGTCTATTTGACATCTGCGTTTACATCTGCTAGACATATTAAGTTGTTTGCTCATCTGCAATACATCTATTGAAGGTCTCCTTTTTGATGTCAAATAGACATCTATAAGATGTCTTTAAGATGTTTATGATTTAGAACGTATGTAAAACTGACATCTGCCAGACGTTTGTAGACAGAAGATGCTTTCCAGATCAAGAGATCTTAAACAGACATCTTGCAGACGTTTGTGTGCTATCTGGGCAATGTCTACATTCACTATATTTTCCTTAAAGCAATGTGTGACAGATTTATTTAAAATGCTAATTCATTCTCTGCCAGCAGGAGTTGCTTTGAGCAAGAGAAATAGACGTTTCCCTGGTAACGCTGTAGCTTTGAGTTAACAATCTCTGCCTTGTATGCAAAATGACATCTTCTAAAGACAGTAATTTTTTCTTTCAGAAATACGGTGATATAAAACTAAACGTGCATTAAGTGCTCATGTTTATTCAACAAAGCATTTTGGAAAATCGGTCAGTTTTGATATCGTGGCAAGTCGCCACAAATAAATAAATGTATAGGAAACACACCCCACAGCACAATTACCTGAGACCAACTTCATTACTCATTATTAGCTTTGTTTGTAGACGGCAGAACTGACCAGACAGATAAACAAACACAGACCGGAAGTTAAAAAAAATTGTCTGGTGTGGAGGTTTAAAACATGCATGCGCTGAAAAATACAATGCAACCAAACCCAATAAAGCAAATAATCAGAGTATAATACATTCTGTTTATTAATATTATTTTCACTTCTATTTTCCTAATTAAATAATAACATAAAATGTCATTCTGAAGCAATTCAAATGCACTAATTTTCTGTTGCTGGCTTCTATAAAAGGCTTGGTTAGCTCGGTGGAAATGTAAAGTTCATTCAGCTGTAAATGTGTATGCACTGAAACTCTAATTCCTAACACAACGACATGTTTGCATTGCTGAGGGCCATTGTGTCACACTATCTCACAGCATACTGGTTCATGCATGAATGCTTTGCAGTTGGATCTAAAAACACACCTTTTGTTGTTTTGTAACATGAAACGCATTGCATTCTTTATCCCCATGGCCTTAACTCGTTCTTCTGACTCACACTCCCAGGTATGTACTGTGTTGATCTGCACCACACCTTGTTTTGCTGTTTACTCAATAACCTGCAAGGGTGTGTATTAAAGTCTGGATTCCTGCAGATAAGTGTGATCAGTATGAGAGTGAACTTTCCTGAGACGTTGTAAAACTAGGCTATGTCTATATGCAAGGATGTGATATCTAATTGTATAACATCCAATAAAGCAATGCAAGAAACTGATGTGCATTTTCTATTTTTAGCAATGTAAAAAAAAAAATAGAAAATCCTCTCTGCACCAAAGTAACCAACAATATGAGCATTTAAAATATTTATTAAATGACAGTAATAGGCTGTTTCTAATTTCAGATGAATGATGATAGCGGCTTTACCCCTGAACAATGACATTAAAGTTCAACTGTCTAGAAATATCATGGTAACTGAAAAGGTACCTCAGTAGATTTTACACTCACTGTTATTGAGCAGATGGCAGACACATTACAGCAGTTTTATCTGTTAACGTTATAGCATATCTGTATTAAACCAAACTGTGCAACACAGAAATAAAACGATGGTTATCATGACCCACAGATACAAACACCAGGGTCAAAGCTTTTATTGTCTGCTTGCAACCTGACCTAAAAATTGCCAGAACAATGTTAAACCACTAGAGGGCATATCCCACCACCCAGGCCATGCAAAATCATTATCAGTTTCTACTCTAGGTCCCCTAAAGAAACCATAGTAAGATGTATATATATATAAAATAAAAGACTTTATCACAAGAAAGATATTTTAATACAATTTCTGATGCAAGTTAAAGGCAATTTTTGAGGCGAGAATGTTAAACCAAACCATTTAAAATAGTGTATCATCAGTTACTGTTTCTTCAGGCTCCAGTGGTTGTCACTTAACTATTATTCCTTCATTTAAAGGGATAGTTCACCCAAAAACTTAATTAATTACTCATGTGCATGCTTTCCTACAGGTATGCTGCACCTTGTTTACATTCAGAGGAAAGCACACACATACATCCTGGTACTCTCCAAACTGGTGCTAAGATGACACAGAGATTTATTTGTTGAAATTATTTTTGTTTTCTTTGCGCACAAAGTATTCTCATAGTTTCATATAATTTCAGCTGAACCACAGATGCCACATGGGCTATCTTAATAATGTCTTTACTTTATTTCTCTTCCTTGGTAGTACCCTTGCTGTCTTTGGAGAGTCAGAAAGCTCTTGGATTTCATCAAAAATATCTAGAAGAACAGAGGTCTTAGGGGTTTGGAACGACATGAGGGTGAGTAATTAATAACAGAATTTTCCTTTTTGGGTGAGCTATCCCTTTAAATTATTTAGCCAACAGAGCTTATCTATATTGACAGTTTTTTTAGGTTAATTGGAAGACTTGTATTTCTTTGACGCACAAGTAGCCTAGACTTTTTTATTCAGTGTATTTTCCCAGTATCCAGGATTTTATTTAAAGAAACATGAATGAGCAAGTGTTGTGTTTTGGAATATGCATGTATTCCAGTAGATCACCCTGATCTGTAATGGATTTTATTTGTTCATGCTTCTATTTGGGTTTCCTACTACAGCAACAAAAACAGCTGATATGATTCATTTCTGTGGTGAGTGTATCTTAACAATTCTTTTTAGTTTAACCACATACCATCTTCTAAATAACTCAACACTTAGTTCACACAGTTCTTTATTGTAACTTGCTGAAAAACCTCAATAATAATGATAATCATGCTGATAAAGTGATATCTGATTATATTATGTGTACATCTATAAGATGTAGCCGAGTATACATCAGACAATAACCAACAAAATCATGAAAAAAGTAGTGCTGGGCAAAGATTAATTGCGATTACTCACATGCAAAATAAATGTTTTTGTGTATAATTAGGGGTGTTCCGATCAGGTCACTGATAGCAATCTTTTGAAAAGCCTTCTTTTATCATGTATTATTTATAGTAATACTCCAATCAGGATTTATTCAGATAACAGATTGTTCAAAAGGGACCATCAAAATGAAGTGTTACCAAAACTACTAGACAGTGCCAAATCAAAAGAAAGATACAAAAATAAAAAACTTCTAACTTCTAACCAAACTCAAGCATCAATGTTCACAAGAAAACACAGAACTAAGAAAAAGAAAGAAAGAAAATAAAATAAAAACCTTCACCGTAAAAGACTAAATAAACTACTTTTTACTACAAACTAAAAAGATACAGAGGATGGAACGGGTCTAGACACAACTGATAACTCACTCTGCCTCCCAATGTTTATACCATCCACCCTAAATAGTATGTGAGATTAGAATAAGTACGTCTCAAAGCAGTGTGTTGAAAAAAAATATGCCAAAAGTCCCCGGATGGTCTATAATGGTCTGTAATGGCTAAAAATTGCCCACAATCCATTGTGCTTTGGCAAACGATTCGGTCCAGAGAGGTTTACAAAAATACGTAGCTGTGTGACGTGATAGTATGTCCTAAAGCTTGTCTACTCTTCTACTGCACACTCAAAAGTGTGTACTTTTTCTTCACCAAGAGATGACATACTTTAAGGGTGTAGTATAAGTAGGCACATTGGGACGCAGCAGTGTGCTACATATCACGTGATTTCACCTCTTTATGATGCACTTGTTTATGAATTCTTTCGAGATACTACTGATTAATAAAAAAAGATACTACTGATTCAGTCAGCCTGTCAGACTCACCACTGTTCACCGCAGAACGCATCTGACTGCTCATTGTTTTCATAAGATCAACAGACTCGTGTGTGATTGGTTATAGCGTGTTATAAATGGTTATAAATGCTTTATTTAGCTGCCAGCAGTGGAATACATCAGGATATTTTATGTTTTTCTAATTGCACTTCCTCAAGCATGATTGCATCACATTATTATCTGCAGAACTGATTGGTTTGCATTAAATCATGGGAGTATTTCTCTCATTAACTTGAGTAGCCATTTTTATTACAATAGGGTTGAAGAACATTCCTGCTTTGACTATCCACTGTTTTGACGTTTGAATTAGTATCATGCAGGAGTTTGTATAAAATAAAGGCAGATAACCTTAGTCCTTTATCTCTTTTCTTCAAGCTCTGCTTGACCCACCAGCTTTGACCCGCCTCTTCCAACCCTTTTATATCCATTCACAACCTTGCAGTATTTTAAAGCTCCCAATCAACACCGAAGAAAAGAGTACAGATTCACAAACAGGAAAGAAGGACCTTTTCTGCAACATCTTTTAATAAAAAAAAAGCAGTCATGGTTTGGAAAAGCATACTTATTGCTTTGATTCTTCATCTAATTTTGCTGGCAGGTATGTGCTTTTTTTTTTTTCAAAACTTTGTCTTCTAATTTTAGAGCATCCTCAGAAAGAATAAATGTAAACATATTTCTCTACACTGCAAAAAAATGCTTTTCAAGACTATTTTTTGACTTGTTTCCAGCCAAAATATCTAAAAAATTTAAATCAAGAAGACAAGTAAAAAATTTAAGTCATGGTTTGGTTCAAAATTTAGTGCTAGTTTTGCTTAGAACAAGCTAAATAATCTTATTTCATACAGAAGAGAAGATATTTTTGCTTACCCCATAAAAACTTTTTTCTGAAAACAAGTCAAAAAATCAAGTCTTGAACAGCATTTTTTGCAGAGTAACAGTGTCCACTGTGGTACCTGCACATTGCATTCAGATATGTTGAGACTCTCTCCACCCAGTGATTTTCTGTTGTCCTAATAAAAGGCATTAAAAAAATATATGTTGCATTTTCTGACACTTTCTGTAGTAACACGTTTAATACAATATTTGGACTTTTTAATAACGTGTACTTATTTGTCTTTGTTCCATTAAGGGGGACAGATCATTGATCCTGAAAAACTGATAGCATCATCCTTCCCTCCAGCCAGACCTTCGGTGAACAATCTCAAAGCAGCCTGTCTTTATGGAAACGGTCGTCCCAGACATCCTTCCTTCTGTTTCCCTTCAGGCAGTTACGCGTACGCTCAGCGCGCTGGCAAGGCAGTTAACAGACTAGAGTATTGGTTGGGTCAGTGCTGCTATGGAGGTTTTGCCTTTAAAAATAGACAGATCCTTTGCTGTGCGCATCAGGCAGTGAGTACATAGAATAATACAGTTGTGCTCAGAATTGATGATTATTAGGTTATGAATGATAACACAAAAACTTTTCTTTTACTCATGGTTAGTGTTTGGCTGAAGCTATTTATTATCAATCAACTGTGTTTACTCTTTTTAAACCATAGTGACAACAGAAACTACCCAAATCATCCAGGTCAAAAGTTTACATACCCTTGAATCTTAATACTGTGTGTTGTTTCCTGGTTGATCCACGACTGTCTTTATATTTTGTGATAGGTGTTTATGAGTCCATCGTTGCTCCTGAGCACTTCAGCTGCCTGGTGTTCTTTCGAAAAATCATGCACTTTTCCTGCATCTTCAGCATGTTTGAACCCTTTCCAACACAGACTGTATGATTATGAGATCCATATTTTTGCACTGGGGACAACTGGGGGACTCATACAAAACATTTACTGGTGCTCTGTAAGGCAACACAATGCATTACGAGCTAGGGGGTGACTTCTTGAGCATCAGTAAAGGTTTTCACCTTATATAAATGTTGGAAAGGGTTCAAAGATGCAGGAAAACTAAAGAAAGTGCAGGAGCTTGAGGATTTTTCTGAAGAACACCAGGCAGCTGAAGTGCTCAGGACCAACAAGGCACCCATGAACAACTCTCATATAACAGAGAGACAGTTGTGGATCATCCAGGAAACAACACACAGTATTGTGTAAACTTTTGATCAGGATGATTTGGGTAGTTTCTGTTGTCACTATGATTTAAAAAGAGTAAACACAGTTGGTTAATAATAAATGGCTTCAGCCAAACACTAACCATGAGTGAAAGAATTCATATTCTCATAAATCATAAATTCTGCCAGGGTATGTAAACTTGTAAATGTGAGCCAAACAGAAGTCATTTTACTACAGCACTGTTAACCAGAAATATAATAATGTCTTTTTTCTTTGCGTTTGCAGTGGAAAACTGCCTTGTCCTATTTCTGTACTGAGGAATATTCCACTATGACTTTGGTCCATGAGTGCTGCGAGAAGAAAGGAGAAGAACGGTGGAGCTGCTTTGAAAGAAAGGCTCCTAACCCTTCCTACCAACCCATGTGTGGGTACATTGCTCCCCCAATCCCACCAGACACTGTTTTCACCTGGGACCCCAAAACCTGTTAAAGCTCTTATTGCCATGTGTGGGTTTTTTTTCATTTAGCAGCAAACAACTTGTGAATCACACGAGTCAGAATATAGTATTTTCATGTAATTTAGTCATGCTCATTCTTCTAAAAGAGCTGTGTATCAATACTTTTATTTTCACGTGTATTATTTCATAATAGACATCATTCAAAGGATTGTTTGACATTAAGATTTTTCCTTTGAGAAAATAAAGGTTGCTCTTAAATATTAAATGATATTTTATTTCACATTATTTGCATGGCAGATGTATTTAGGGGGAAAATATGAATAAATCACATAATAAAAACAGCTGCCCTTCTGTCTGATTCATAGCGTTATTAATTTATTAATTGGACATGTAGTGAAAGAATCATGGGAGTCATATAAGTTCTGTTACTGCCGATAAATGTTCTTTTGTTTATGTTAGACAAGCGTTTCAGAGTCTTGACACATAAATCAGTGACATACCACAATAATTATAGGATTATACAGACACTGGCATTAATATTCCTCTACCAGAAAGTAAATAGATATCCCTTTTATAATATATAGTTATTTTCAGCTAGGTAGGTATTTATTGCTTTATGTTGTATATGGCATTGTTTAGGTTTATTTACAGTCATTAGCAGCTCATATAAGACACTTTTAAATGACTTCTCATTCAATAGAATACCAAAGATCACTTCTGGCTCTAAAATTCACACTCTTCCCCAATATTTTTGCTGTTTGTGCTTAATTAGTAATAGATGTCATTATTTATTGACCTTTGGTGTCTTTTATCACAGCTGCTGTTAGCAAAAGAAGAGAAAGTGCATTTCAGGTCACCTCATAAATTAATGTTTTAATTTATCTCAAGGTAGATGTTTATGAATGAACAAATATGGAGGCCGGAGAACAACAGGCAAATGATCAGCAAAAACCCATTTCACGTCACTTTTTATTTCATCTGGACTTCAATAAAACATCATTTTTGTCTAGATTTTATTTTTTTGACTAGTCTGCATCAGTCTAGCGCCTCCTGTAGTGCAGAAAGCCAGTTTGTCCAAGTTCAACGGCCACCGCGCCCAGCAGGACAGTGCGGCGCAACTACGTCACTTCCGCTAGTTTGGGAGGCTCGAGGAACGGGAACGTTTTCGTGGGTTATTTACTTCGGAAGGACCCGGTAAAGTAATAAAAACAAGCATTTGAGCGCCTCAAAGATTCGCGCGAAGCATCGAGCAGCTCTAAACGTAAACAAAAGTTTAGCCGCCCCGTGTTTGATCCACGAGTGTTAAAGTGAATAAGTTGAGGTAAGTTAAGCGCTGTTGTTATTGTGAGTCTCTAGCCATTAAACCACTAGCGTGCTAGCTTAGCGGCTGCTGTAAATGAGAAAGTAGACGTATTTACAGGTATTGTGAAGTAACGTTCGCACTTTTAAGTCTGAAATTAGAATATTAAAACGATAAGTGACTTTTATAATCTTTCATCAGTTGGTTTCTTATAACACACTTTATCTGAACAGGGCTGTGGGGCATCAACCACAAGTGAAAACAAACAGGACCATATGAAACTTCCGCCAGAAAATGGCTACGCCGGCTGTAGTTTCCACGGATGGAGCGAGCTCCAGTAAGACAGCTTTTATTTCCTCATGGTGTTTATGACACGTTAGTTATTGTGCTTTGGCTTCAAAGAATGAATCCGATGCGAATCAGCCTTGTGTTTTAAATTAAGAATCAAATAACTAGATTTATTGTGGAAACAGTGGCCACACAGAGCTGTGTTGTTGTTATTATCATTACCTAGTGATGTGTGCAGTAACTAACAATGTTCTTTTCAGCACACATGATCATTCTCTAGTCATTACATCTAAATATGCAGATATTCAGTAGTTTTTTGGGGAAAAAAGAAAGCACAGATAAAATATAAGTGTGTATTATAAAGCCCAGATGAGTGATGTTTGCTTTCTAACAGAATACGATATAAAAATGGAGCTCACTTTAAGTATTATTTCATTAGTATGGGAACCCGTTTCTGTTGTGGAACAAAAAAAAAACCTAAGCTAACAATTACATATTTTTCTCACAGCTCAGATCAGCTCAGAATTGCAAGATATTAAAAAAAAGTAATAATTGTGAAATATGAAGACTTTCACAATTGCCCTTTTATTTTTTGGTTTCATTGCAAAAACGCCTTCTATATTATTAGTGAAAAGAAGTCTCCTGTTTGTTTTTGAATTACTGTTGTCACTCTTCAGATGTCTTTATTTGGGAGGTTATTCCAGCGGAGAGGTACATGCATGTGTGTAAGCTGTTTGCATATGAACTCAGCGTCGCAGACTGTCTGTATTAGGCCTGTGTCTGCCTGGGTTGTGCTCGTCTTTGTGATTTTAAGTGTAGTGCCACCACGCACTCAGCTGGTGTGATTGGGTTGCAGTGTTTTCTTGGAAGAACAAAGGAATTGAAACCCAGGTGTCTGTGCAGACTGCATGCTTACACTCATAGTTGTGGTTAACGACGCATTTCAATGTAGTGTGAACAGCTTTCTTTTGCATTTGCATTTATTTTGCATTTTATTTGTAGTGTAGTTTTTTGCACAAAAGCACAGCTCCGGCTGTTTAAGAAGTAGTTGAGATTGGTTCTTCAACAGAGCAGTTTTGGAGAAATAGCATTACATCAGTTGCTGACCAAGTGAATGGGTGCCGTGAGAATGAGAGTTCAAACAGCTGATAAATCACAACATGACTCCAGTCCATCAAGTACGGTCTTGTGAAGTGAAAAGCTGCCTGCTTCTTTTATCTATGAAGGCATTTTTGATCTCAAAAGTGTTATTATATTATATTATGCAAATGCATTAACTGCTGGACCAGAGTGGTGTGGATTATTGTGATAGTCTGGCACCCATTCACTGCAGAGGATCCACTTGTGAGAAAGTGATGCAATGCTGAATTACAAAATTATCTATATCATGGATGGCCTTGGGGTTAGTAAATTTAGTAAGCTTTGGGTTTACTATTTCTTTAAAGTGTTGGTATCTTCATGGATATTATTAGCTTGTAATTCACTAAATTATTGAACAGCACTAGTAGCTAGACTTGAACATGAAGGCCTACAAAAAACATGAAGCATGCGCTGTGCATTCTTGAACTTTAGCCAGTCACAAATCATAAGTCAGTCAGAGGGCACCATATAAAGTCTAATGGCTTTTTCCAAATTTGTGCGACACATTCGTTTTTTATTTATTTTTTTCTTACTCATAGGTACTCCTGGAAATCGAAAGATGCCTTCCTCGGAGGTAATTATATGCTTCTCTATTGCTTTAATAGTGGTTTCACTTTTTGTCTCCTCCACTTTCTGTGGTTTTTGGCCAATTTATTTATGGCTCTGTTTTTCTAATCAGTGTTAGCAGACATATAAATTGTCTACAGTCTGATTTTTGGACTCTCTTCTTTCACTTCTGTTTATTTCTTTTAAATCAGCATAGCGTTTGATGCAGGTCTTGATTTGCATCCGTTAAAAGTGTTCACGATTCATCCTGCATAACTTCTGTACCACTTACGGTACTTTATTCTTGTTTTTGGTTTTAAATTTATTCTTTCAGCTTCTCAGCATCTCTGGCACATCACAGACGAACAAAAAGACCCTGGGCCACAGAGGAATTGACCCCACTGGGGAAACCACGTATAAAAAGGTATTTTTAATCCTTATTTTGAGTACTGCTACATATACACTGTAAATATTTGGGTCCAGATCAAACATAATGGAATTTCAATTTATGATCTCCATGTCACGACGCACAATCCTGAATCTGTCAGATCTTTCTGCAACGCATAGATTGTGTTGGGGCCGAAGATAAAGCGTAATAAATGTCATGAGCGGGTACATGCAGATAAGAGCAGCAGGCCTTGAGTTATTGTTATTCACTTTCATTTTTATTAAATCACATGTGTCTTCTGTAGGGCTTCAAACAAGATGCATGTGTCAGTGTTATATGCAGTTTTATTGCACATGCTAGCATATTCTTTTTTCTGTTCCCTCCGTTGGAACACTTCAGACCACATCATCTGCTCTGAAAGGAGCCATTCAGCTGGGCATCACACACAGTGTGGGAAGCTTGAGCCAGAAGCCGGAAAGAGACGTGCTCATGCAGGACTTCGAAGTGGTAGAAAGCATCTTCTTTCCCAGGTATGTATGTGTGTGTGTCTGCATAAAAGTAACCTAGAAGAACAGTAGTCACACTGTGCATATAAACATGCTTGTTTTGTGTCTCCCTCTTAGTCAAGGCAGCAGCTCGACTCCAGGTCATCACCATGGCGACTTCAAGTTTAAAACATATGCTCCCATTGCCTTCCGCTACTTCAGAGAGATGTTTGGGATCCGACCTGATGACTACCTGGTAATCTTGCTTGTTCACACAATAGGGTGAACTTTAAACACTGACACTGTAATGTATCTATCCATCCTTGATGTGAGCGTACAGGTCGGCCGATCTGGTTTCATGTGTTAAGTAATCTTTTTGATGTGTTTCCGTTGCTCAGTAATGTCATGGACGGTGTGCGGTGCTCAGGTGATGACTGAGTAGATCAGACCGAATCACAGCTACTTTATGCAGGCTGTGTGCAGTTTACTGTGGACTGACCTTTCTGAAACGTATAGTTACATAGCCCCTAGACCTCACTTATCACGGAAAAAGCCAGGAAATTTCAGATTTGACAATATGGGACCTTTAATATTTTTTTTAGGTGTGGAATAGTCATTGCACTTTTTTCTTTAAGGGAAATTCTGAATATATTTTTTTGTAACTGGTCTGAAATATTTAATAAGCTGAAACTTGCTGTTGTGTAGAGTCAAAACTTGTTAGTGATTCATTATCACGTCGTGTCACAAAGCAGTGACGCTGCGTTTAGTTAAAGTCATATGTTAACTGCTGTGCATGTGTGTGTCTTCTGCAGTACTCTCTTTGTAATGAACCCCTCATTGAACTGTCTAATCCTGGAGCGAGCGGGTCTCTCTTCTACGTATCTAGTGATGACGAGTTTATCATTAAGACGGTGCAACACAAAGAGGCGGAATTCTTGCAAACGCTCCTGCCAGGTTACTTCATGGTAAGTGTGTATTTCTATTTGTAAAAAAATAAACGCAACATGTTCATTTTGTCATAACATGAGTGCAGTAGTTTCCTCCACATAATTCACTTTTCATCTTCTAGAACCTGAACCAGAACATGCGCACGCTGCTTCCTAAGTTCTACGGCCTCTACTGCGTTCAGGCTGAGGGGAAGAACATCCGAATCGTAGTGATGAACAACCTGCTGCCACAAGCTGTACCCATGCACCTTAAATATGACCTGAAGGGCTCGACATACAAGCGTCGTGCTTCACCGAAAGAAAAAGCCAAGAATGTGCCTACGTTCAAAGACCTAGACTTCATGCAGGACATGCCTGAGGGCATATTGCTGGAGAGTGACCACTACAATGCTCTATGCAGGACTATTCAGAGAGACTGTCGGGTAAGTGTGTGTGTGTGTGTTATAGACAGAAGATGACATATAGTAAAAGGAAAGGAAGATAAGCTAGGATGGCACAACATTATTTTTTAATTTTGCTTACAATTTTGGAATTGTCAAAGAAGTGTAGCTTTAAGATACAACTGTGCCTTTCCCATGGTTCAGGATCCAGCTATAATTTCTGTGCTTGGGATGCTTGGTTGTACGTGTAATGAACCATTGAATCACTCTACAGTTTGCATCTGCTGCATGTGCCTCTCTATATTCCTGTATGTCTAGGTACTGCAAAGTTTTAAAATCATGGACTACAGTCTGTTGATGGGTATCCACAACTTAGGCCGTGCAGGTGAAGAGGTGTCTACTGCGGTGCCCGATACCCAGAAAAAGGCACAAGGCCAGAAGCCCCTGTACTGTACAGCCATTGAGTCTATTCAAGGGGAATCCAAGGGCAAGACTTCACCACAGCCCTATGAAAGGTTAGTTATCCACCTTTGGCTGGCATCTTGAATCTGCAAAACACTCAATGGGACACATTAAATATTAGCACAAGACTGTCTAAATGTGTATGGCTTGTTTTAGAGATAGTTCTACAATCATATTCAAAAGGTTGGGCGTGGCAAGTATTATTCTTTCATGCTTTTCAATGCTCAACAAGATCGCATTTATTAACAGTAACATTGAGCAATTTCAAAATTAAAATACAGTTGAATATATATTTTTTTTGTTGAATTTATTCCTATGAATTTTAGCAACCATACCTTCAGTCTTCAGTGTCACATGCTCCTACAGAAATCATTCTTTAATATATTGGGATGTAACGATGTTATCAATATCGCGATAGTTAAACTGTCTTGATATGTTCTCAAACAGCGTAGTTTTTGTCACGGCCCGGCGCTATGACACCAAAAACAATAAAACGCATTACAAAGCAGGCATTTGTTGATCCAGTGGAGACATAATTACTGATTATCATGTTGTGTTGCATCACGCCTCGTAAACATAACACTATGTCTGTAAATATTTTATCATGGACTTCATATCGCAATAACATTGTATCGTGAGATTTTGATATCGTTACATCCCTACTAATAGGTCAATAGGTGACTAGCCAATGTGACACATCGGTGGTTTAGAGGTGCAATTTTACTGTAAATAATATTACTGTAAAATTTTGACTTGTGCTTGCACGTTTGTTTATGTGTTCTGTATTTGCAGCATGGGAGGAATTCCAGCGTTTAATTCAAAAGGAGAAAAATTGCTGGTTTTCATCGGCATCATTGATATCCTTCAGTCTTATAGGTAAACTGTATTTTCATAGCTTTGCATTTTCACTGTAATAAATCCCTATAATTTGCTGATAACTGTGTTTGTTTAGGCTTGTGAAAAAATTGGAGCACTCATGGAAAGCTTTGCTGCATGATGGGGTATGTCTGGTACTTAGTATCAAACATTGCATGAAGACTAACTATGCAAACACATTTTGTTAATTGTATTTTATTTTTGTTTCCTCTGCAGGACACAGTATCTGTGCACCGACCGAGTTTCTACGCAGATCGGTTCCAGAAGTTTATGTGCAATACAGTCTTCAAGAAACCTACTAGTAAGTTTGATAGTCACATTGAAACTTCTGCAATGGCTGCATTAAAGGGCTAATGCATTAAAAAAATTCTACTCTTCTATTAGTGAAAACGTCTCCCTCAAAGAAAAGTCGAGGAGGAACCATGTCTGTTGGGAAGAAGTCAAACATTTCAGTATCTGGACTATCACAACAACAGTCCCTTCCTGTAGCAGCAGAACAAACACAGCCACAACAGACTACAGCGCAGCTGTGCAGCAGCGGAGCGGTGTCCCTCAGCCCAGACACTCAAGGAGACGGCGGTATGAGAAGACATTGAGAGATAGGAAGGAAATGGGAAGGATAAGCAGAATAGCCTGCCAAGATAGCAGTCAGATGAGCCTTTAAACACTTGTGCTTTCCAACATCATTCTCTCATGATAAGAATATCTTCTAAATGCCTTAAAAGTAAATCATTAGCCAAGTTTCTAGACTGGTTGAGATTGCTTAAGGGTCATTCCATGTAAAATTTCAGAAACTTCCTGGCTCAAATTTTAGATTTTCCAACATTACTTATTCTTCAGACGTTCTGCTTTAAAAGGGGTCATATGATGTTGCTAAAAAGAACATTATTTTATGTATTTGGTGTAATGCAATGTGCGTAAAACAAATACTGTACATTTATTGTTTCTCCTCTAAGCCCCGCCTCCTGAAACGGCTCGAAAAAAGTGAGGTGCACTGTGATTGGTCGAATACCTCAAGCGTCTCATGGAAATGTTCCGCCCCTTACCATAACGTGATGCTGCGTCCCGACACCAAAACAATAAAAGACATTACAAAGCAGGCATTTGTTGATCCAGTGGAGACATAATTACTGATTATCATGACTTAGTTCTGTCTTTTTACA
>JAUMHE010000072.1:14695295-14709696 GCA_032359235.1 Enteromius mattozi
AGCCAGAAGTCTTAATGGTTGGTAGGGGTTCAAATACTTATTTCACTCAATGAAATGCAAATCAGTTTCTATCTTTTTATTTTTAGTTATTTTTCTTTTTGATGTGCTATCTGTCACTGTTTAAATAAACCTACCATTAAAATGATAATGTTCTGAGTCTTTTCATTTCTTTGTCACTGGACAAACTTACAAAATCAGCGAGGGGTCAAATAATTATTTCCTCCACTGTATGTATATATATATATATATATAATTTTTTTTTACAGCAGTTCAAAAACAAGTTAATTACATTTACATACTTACATTTTAGACACCATACTGCCTGTTTTGCTCTATTTCCTCAACAAAAATAATTCCAAGCACTGTTTTGCGCCTCTGAGGAACATGACGGTGTTTCATTCATGAATCAATTAACTTTAAATGATTCAGTTCAATCACCATGACTCATTTGTTACAGTGATATGCTGCCTCCTACTGGCGCTTTTATTTTTACATTTAAAGTTTCTTTTCATTATTTCAAATAACTGTATTCAGCGTTTATTTATGCATTTGTAACTGCAGGATAAATGCATTAATTTTCCGCTCTGAACAATACATCTGCATGTGCTTCTGTGTTTCCTCTGCGTTGCAAAGAGAAGTGTTATTGATATTGATTTCATTTCAAATATCTTATTATTCTAATGCACTGATTAAATGTAAGAATTTAATAAAAAAAATAATGGATACTTTTAGAAAAATGGCTTTATAAGGGTAAAAATGCCTATAAAAGGTAGAAGTCAATTTAAACTTATTGGTAAAAGGTCTGACCACACAGAATATCGAGATATTATTTTTTGTCAATATCGCACACCCCTACTGCGCAGAAGAACGAGTCCATAACCTTAACAGTTGAATTGTGTAATTTATTTAAAGGTAAAACTAGTGATCCATATGTTAAATATGCAGAATTATCGTGAGTGAAGCATTTATATGTCGATTAATTCAAAATGTGTTTGTTTACCAGCAATTTTTGTATTTTCATTTTTGTATTTTTATTTCAATTTTATATATTTATTTAAGTTGCTCTTGATCCACAGGCTCTGCGTGTATCTATGGAGGAACAAAGGCAGAGGCAGGAAGAGGAGGCTCGAAGGGCATCCGCCCAATCAGCTGCTGAAGCTGGCATTCCCACCTCAACCGCTGATGGTAAGGATGTACATAAATGTTTGAAATAGTGAATGAGGATAATCATAGTGGCTGGGGGCTAATACTGAGTAGATAGTAGGTTTAGAAATGTTAGCAACATTTTAAAGATTGCTTATTAGACAAGGAAGGAAAAGAAAGGATGTGGTCAGGTATGGTTTCCCATACTAGGAATTTGTGCTCTGGTTTAACCCATCCAAGTGCACACACACACACACACACACACCTGGAGCAGTATGTGTTGATTGCGTGAGAAGGATGCGTTTCATACAAGATCTGGCAACCGGACACCCTTGGAATATACTGAGGTGAATGTAATGTATCCTGCCGGACCTGGGACTCGAACCCCCGACCTTTGGGTCCAACTCCCTATCCATTAGGCCACGACTGCCCCCAGGTCTATATATCTTGCTATAAAAAATGCCACAGGATGTATTTTATACATTTGTTACATTCACCTCAGTATATTCCAAGGGTGTCCGGTTGCCAGATCTTGTATGAAACGCATCCTTCTCACACAATCAACACATACAAATTTCAACCCATTTGTCCTCTCAACTTGGCAACTTTACAACCCAGTGATGCTGATGGTTAGATCTGCGGGTCGGGTTATAAAAACAAATGTATTGTGATTATTTGCAGGTGGATGAGATAAACCATTAATGATAATATTTAACTATAATATGAAATATTAACTACATTCTCATGTTTTAAATATAATTTTTGATCAGGCATACAGTATTGTTGGGGTGTGTGTGTGTGTGTGTGTGTGTGTGTTCACCTGTTTGGGAAGTTGCAATGACAAAAGAAGACTTGCTTCTGTAAAAAAAAAAAAAATAATAAAAAAATCAACATGTAAATTGAGATGTAGCTTACACTTCAAAAGGCTGTGGTCCTGTTTTGTGGTACCCAAATGTTGACAGGTATGTCTTACTGGTTGGTATGACCCTGCTGGTAGATCCTGGTACTACACGATCTGGCTTCATAAAGCCTTTCATGATGGCTTTAACATGATCTTTATTCCAAATAACATTTTCATGTATCGATTCATTTGTATAGTCTGTTTATTTCCAAGTAGTAAAACTGCATTGATGTTTTTTTATTATAAAACAGATCATGCATCAGTCTACACCTCCATACTTTTGATTATTTACCATTTAGTTGATTCCCATTGAAAGACCAAGTCCTGATGTTCTGTGACCCTTTTGTTCTCGCCTTCAGAATCAGAGGAAGCTCTTCTGAAGATGTCTTCCTCTCAGCCTGAGAGCGGTGTGGCAGCACTGCCAGACTTCAGCAGCATGACAGAAGAAGAGCAGATAGCCTATGCTATGCAGATGTCTCTGGCAGGTGGAGGTTAGTGCCTCCTCTTAGTCTTAGAATATGCTCTGTGCCTGACGTAGTATGTAATATTGACCACTATGCCTCTTTTGTCAGAATTTGCAGAATCAATGGATACGGGCGCTCCAATGGACACTGCAGAATCTAAGGTAATTCAATGATCATCTGCTCAAGATAGAGAAATCAAATGTGCTTGTGTTTTAGTGTCAAATTGCTGAGCGGTTTTTCTTCATTATATATACAGTGGCCATGTCTTTTCCTTGTGACAGAAGACTGTTCCCTTATGTGACCCAGGACCACAAAACCAGTGTCAATTTTTTTAATTTGAGATTTATACATCATCTGAAAGCTGAATAAATGATCTTTCCACTGATGTTATGATCGGACAATATTTGGTTGAGATACAACTATTGGGACATTTGGAATCTAAGGGTGCAAAAAATCTAAATATTGAGAAAATCACCTTTAAAGTTGTCCAAATTAAGTTCATAGCTATGCATATTGCTAATCAAAACCGTAGGAAATTTACAAAATATCTTCATGGAACATGATCTTTACTTAATGTCCTAGAAAAAATGATCATTTTGACCCTTGAAATGTATTTTTATTTATTGCTACAAATATACCCCAGCTACATAAGACTTATACTGCCTGCTGACTTGGCTTTTCTCTTGCACTATTTACCGATTCTACAGGAAGAGGATGATTATGATGTAATGCAGGACCCAGAATTCCTCCAGAGTGTCTTGGAGAATCTACCTGGTGTTGATCCCAACAATGAGGCCATCCGTAATGCCATGGGCTCCCTAGCCTCTCAGAGTGGTAACAAACAAGAGGGGAAAAAAGATGATGAGAAGAAGAAATAAATTAAATTGAAGTGGCCAATCAGAAGTCCTTATAAAAGTGGTTTTAGATGCATATGGACTACCAAATTACTGCAATGTTGTGTGGTACCTCAAAAATTCACACATAGCTTGCTAATAATCTTTTCCCCTTCTACTCTGTGCACAATTGACTGAATATTTGATGCGAAACATGTAATCTGAATGATTTCTGCTTTTTCTATTGCCATTAAAACACCTAATATCTGGTCACAAGCCTTAGTTTGTTATTTTGCTTAAAAACACATTTGTAAGATTTTTGACCATATAAATAAAAAAGACACATCAAGTAGTATGTTTTATTAAAAAAAAAAAAAAAATCCACTTAAAAGCATAAAATCTTTTAAAGCCGTTATTTTCCAGAAATATTCTAATGTTCTCAAGAGCTACAATTTTACAAGACAGTATATTGTTGTCCCAGCCAGACATTCATATATGAACATTCAAGGTTAATCTACATTTAACATCCTTTTAATATTACAAAAATTAATTTTAAAAGGTAAAATGTGTCCATTTTTACAGAGTAAGGACTAGCAGGTTGTGGAGTTATATACATAATCCTGTATATCTATTTACAGATCTTTCACAGAACCAAAACTGTCGCTGAAGGCACAAAAGGAGATGAGAAATGGCAGTACAGAGATAACTAAGATAAGGCATTCATTTTAAAGCAGAAAATGTCTGCCTTTTAAAAGGAAAACGCCACCGTTTTTCCATATTCTACTATGTTCTTCCCTCAACTTAGATGAGTTGATACGTATCTCTGCGTGCACTTAATCACTCTAGCACACGACACCTCTATGTTAGTGTTTAGCTTAGCTCCACTCAATCCTTAGGATCCAAACAGGGATAGATTTAGAAGCCACCAAACACTTTCATGTTTTCCCTATTTAAAGAAGGTTACGTCACTAGTTACACGAGTAAGTATGGTGACACAAAATAAAACGTGACGATTTTTTAAGTGGATAAAAAATGGTAACTATAATGGATGGCGGAAGAGCACTTCGCAGCACTTTGACCCCGGTGGAGTAATATCATCACTCCTTGGTTGTATTGACTGAATTGAGAGGGAGAGGGGGAGTTTTCAGGAGTGATGATATTACTGCGCCGAGGTCGAAGTGCTGCAAAGTGCTCTTCCGCCATACATTATAGTTATCTTTTTATCCATTTAAAAAAAAAAATCGCCATGTTTTATTTTGTGTCACCATACTTACTCGTGTAACTAGTCACGTAACTGTTTTTAAATAGGGAAAACGGGGAAGTGTTTAGTGGCTTCTAAATCTATCCCTGTTTGGATCCTAAGGAATGAATAGAGCTAAGCTAAACGCTAACATAGTGGCGCTGCACGCTACAGCGATTAACTGAGACAGGAGAGGTACATATGAACTTGTGAAGTTGAGGAAGAACATAGTGGAATATGGAAAAACGGTGGCATTTTCCTTTAACATTTTCAATGATCAGTGTACTTGTACATATGCATCTCCCATTGCATGAAGTATGTAATGTTCATAAAGGCCCAACACGCTGGTTAGTTTTTCAGTACAGTCTGCACATTCAAAACTCTCCTCTGACTTTTCTTCTTGAGTAGGATGTTCTACTTCCATGTCAACACTCGTCTCCACAAAAGTAGGGCTTCTCTGACAGCTGAAGCTGTAATTATGTTGACCATTTACCAT
Source organism: Enteromius mattozi (assembly GCA_032359235.1). Taxonomy (NCBI): domain Eukaryota; kingdom Metazoa; phylum Chordata; class Actinopteri; order Cypriniformes; family Cyprinidae; genus Enteromius; species Enteromius mattozi. The sequence goes on from JAUMHE010000072.1 coordinate 14,700,373, forward strand.
CGTGTTTATGCTTTCATTTGAATTTAGGTTGGTAGTTTCCTGAACTGAAGTGGCCTGAGGTAGGTGTGTGCCATCACATTGAGAAGTGATTTCACTATTTGGAAGTTCAGGAGCAGGATTCTGAGGGACCTCTGGTTCATCGGGGTCCAAATTAATGACTGGAAGCTGTACTTTACAACTAGGGGAGACATAGAGCTTGTCAGGGTGGGAATAAACATACAGGCTGTCATCGTTGGGTATGGCGTCAAGTTTGAGGTTTGATATATGATTCCTGTGAGTGGAAGGTGGGGTAGATGGTGTGCCATTACAACAAGAATCGGACAATTTCGAGGTAGGTAATACTGCTGGACGGACGTAAGTCTTTGCATCTCGGGAATGGCGTATCTGATGAGCATAGAGCAAATCTCCAGTTGAAAATCTAGCTTTGCACCTTTTGCATTTGTGAGGAAAATCAAGCGGCTTCGATGGAATATCAGGGAGGGCCGGTCCATGGTGGGCGGTGTGCGTTTTCAAGTGTTCCTTTAAGACTCTTGCATTTGTGAACGACAGATTGCAAAGGAGACAAATGTGAGAGGTAGAACCATTGTGCAGAAGACTGTGCTTGATTAGGTTTGTTAAACTACTGAAAGTCTTAGAACAGACGTCGCATTTCAGACTTTTACAAAGTTTATGAGACTCACATTGGTGAGCATGTAAGCTTGCCTCCTGAATGAAGGTTTTGGGACAGAGCGGACAAGCGTATGGTCTCTGCCCGGCGTGGTCAATCATATGCTCTCGAAAAGAGCTAAAGAAACGAAACTGCAAATTGCACTGCGTACAGGAGTAACAGCGGCTTTTTAGGCGATGGCGCTGCTGATGTAGCCACAGTTTGCTCCACCTATTAAAAAACTGTCCACAATGTGCACAAGTATATCTGAAACCAGGAGCATGCGTTTGCAGATGAGCGCTCAAATCCCTGTACCTCTCGAACCGCTGAGCACAACGTGAACACTTGAACTTCCAAATGCTCTGAGTGCAAGTACAGTTAACATCAGAACGAGCGGGTGATTGGGCATTTGGGACCTTGATGGGCGAAAGAGCAGAATAGGTTTTAGGAAGTTTTGAAAGATCTGCATCTCTTGCTTGAGCCGGTTCCACATCCACCGATCGAGGCAGCTTTGGGAGCTGTTCTGAGCTGGTTTGTGTTCGGGAACGAAGCCCAAATCCTGTACTTGGTAGACTCTGAGATGAGGTACACTTTAGAGGGTGGACATGGGTAACACTTTGCATGATTTCGGTGAGTGATGCACCGCAAATCTTCTCCTCCCCACTTGACTGGCAACAAACCTCACAGTGCACATTCATCTCTGAATCCTTCTCATAACACTGTCCACAAGAAAAACAAATATATGGGGGAGAGCTGGTGTGTGTCTGAAGGTGAAGAGTGTATTGGCACCATTTCCTGAAAAGCTCTTTGCATATTTGACACTTGAAGAACACTGGCGTGTTCACTTGACCATCAACTCCTTGACTTACAATGAAGCCCTCGATGCTACTGCTCTCGTCGTTTTTCCTGGCGATGCATGTTTTGGACGCTTGGTGCATCCTAAGTGCAGACAGGGCACTAAATCCATGACCGCAGTGGAAGCAGGAGAACGGTGTCTCACCGGCATGGTCTTGAGAATGCTTTTTTAGGGCTTTTAGTTGGTTAAAGCCTTTTCCACAAATAGAGCAAGCATATGGTTTAACAGGCCAGTGGGTTTTTTCATGAGCTGTGAGGCTTGACTGTTTCCAAAACGTCTTCCCACAGTCTTTACAAGTCAAGGGCTTCTCCACTTCACGCACCTGCACGTGATCCTGCAATTTGGCGCGTCTCACTAAATTTTTCTTGCGAATAAGGCACCTGTCATTTTTTGGGGTCTCCAGAGACACATTTGATGAAGTATTCCTCTTCCTCTTTATGCGCTTCTCTGGTTCACCATTTGCTTCTGATTCCTGTAGGTGAACTTTAAAATGACATAGCAATTCATCTTTCTGCAAAAACCTTCGGCTACAGCAGGGACAAGGAAAAGATCCTGTATCCTGTTTATGTACATTATGGTGGGATTTTAGTTTAGACAGTTGAGAAAAGGCTTTCCCACAGATCTTGCATTTGTAGGGTTTGTCTCCGGTATGAACACGTTGATGAATGGTGTACGCTGTAATGTGCCGAAAGGAAACTCCACAGTATTTGCAAGTGAGAGGTTTCTTCCCTATTTCTTTACGCTTGGATCCTATTGTCCGGTTATTAGTCACCTTGTTTGGTTCACTATCCTCCTTGCGTTCTTTACGCTGGACTGCATTTTCGGCCTCTAGTGGGCTATCGAATACTTTTTTCCTTGACGTTTCCACGCTAAGTCCATCTGTGTCCTGAGTACATTTCAGCTCAATGTTGGGCTTAATTTCTGTATCCAGAGAAATCTCCTCCTTGACCACATTACTAGAAATATAAATTCCTCTTGAGTTATCCCCTGTGTTATCAGTACAGGATTGCACATAACCCTCAAATGAATCTCTTCTGTTCGACTCAGCACTCTGTTCTTTCCACGTCTTGACTTCTGTCATTAAATCGGAGGACAGGTCACTGAGAGAAGTGCATAGGATTTCTGTTTTTGGTTTTATCTTACAGGTCCCTGCAGTTATTGCTGGAATCATTTCAACATCGTCCCACTTGGTTTTGTCAATATAATTTTTCTCTGATGTGACTATGTTATTTTGGTCCTCGATGGGACGTTTACTGGTCATACTGAACTTTGTCGGTAAACCCTTGGCTGGTTCACAATAATCCTGTGTTTTTAATCTTTGAAGTGGTCCATCTTTAACTTTTCGCCTCTTCCGACCACGTTTTCTTCCCCTCTGTACTTTAACTGTAGCCTTATTCTCTATAATTATATCTGCCAACACATTGCCATCTTGTATAGCAGTTTTTTCAGTCGTGGACATAGGCAAAGATGTTTTTCCTTCCTCAATAAAAACATCTGTGGAGTTTTGTGGGAGGGCAGTTATGTCTGCTTTGATTGATGTTCTGCTGGACACTCTCAAGCTTGTTAATGTTGGGTCTCTTTTGAGGTTTTTCCCTTTTTTAAGACAAGATGTAGGGGTGCTGTGTAACAAGAGATCATTAGCACTCTGAAGGGATTCCGAGGGATTAGTCCCCAATTGTTTGGTCACAATTACATTTTTATCTATATCATTTGGCTTTATTGGACTTGCAGCTGCTTTGACAGTATTTTCTGTGCTGTCTTGACATAGAGAGAGATCTGATTTCTGGACAGATTGTGAGGTGTTATTTTCTAAATGTGCAGCAAATAATTTCTTTTTCTTGTTTTTCTTTGAAGGTGGTCTTCCTCGTCTTGGCGTCTTTTTCTCAACAGTGTATTGGTCTTCAAAATTAGCAGTTTGCGTGGAATTTGAAAGAGTCGTCTCTCCAAGTGTTGTGTGACACCCAGTGATATCTGTGCCCTTGCTGTGTGTTACCAAATTCTCAATAACTGGACCTGAGATTATTTTTTGTGTCCTAGTTGATTTTCTTGATTTCAGTACTGGTTGTTCTGGGATATCTGTTATCCTCTGTGAAATTTCTGAAATTTGAATTTGAGTGCTGTTTTGAAAATCAGAGGCAATTCTGTTGTCATAACATATATCTTTATGCTCCTCTTCTTTAATGGTCTGAGTTAACAGGCAAGCCATCTTCTTCTTCTTTCGTCCAGGTTTTCTACCCCTTTTCTTAGGAGGGTTTGTGACTTTGAGGTCTTTTTGATCAATCGCAGCATCATCTTTTTCAGGCTGCTGTGATTCTACGGTCTGACTATCGGACAGTTTACATAAATCTGCAACTTGTGTAAAGGTGACCATGACGCCTGCCTCATCTGATCCAGTATTTTTCTCTTGAGACAAAGAAACATTAGTAAACCCATGTGCTTCAGCAATTTCCATGGATTTTTTAGATTTCTTCTTAGCAACCTTTAAATGCTGCTCAGAGCTGTCTGTTTCAATATTCTCAGAAGCTAGCCCTCTCACAACAGACATGTTGTCCTCTCTGTGAGCCAGCTGTAGCATATTGCTTTGTTCATTCTCGTCTGTCTTTATGCAAGAGTCTTGTGTTGCATTCTTATTCTCAGATACCGGTGGAGGCAGAAGCACCTCCTCTGGTTGATTATTTCTGACTTCCAGTGCCGACGTTCTAATTTTCTTACATTTCTTTGTCATGTCTTCTGACCTTAAATTCGTCTTTCTCTTTAAAACTGAATTTTCTTGCTGTGCAGTAGACTGTTCCCTAATATCGCTGGCTGCTTGGGTAATGTGCGTTTTGCATTTAGTGGCCTTTTTAGGCTGTTTTTTCATCTTCCCTTTTGTCCGAACATCCGCATGATCCATTTCTGTGGCTGATGTAGAATCAAATGGATGCATTTCTTGTTGCATCGTTTGGTCTGCTGTGGGTGTATATACTGCGTCACTTTTAATGTCAGACATTTTCTTAGATTTTTTGGCGGTGCTGTGAACTGACGTTGAAAAACATTCTGTTTGCTGCGGAGTGAGTGTAGAAGCCTGCGTCTTGAAAAGAACTGAATTTTCACCTTTAATTTCCTGCTTAATGGCCTTTTCCACAGCCATTTGTGAACTGGAGACTATGTTGGCGCCAGATTTTGAGGGCACTGCAGCCAGATCTTCATGCAGGTTTACATGAAGCATTTCTGCTGCATTAATTTTGGTTCCAGTCTTTTTTCTTGGCTTTTTTTTGGTGCTTTGTCTAAAACAGCCTGAAGAGTCAATCTTTGTAGGTAAATTAGGCGTCACAGTAGCTAATAAAGACCTTTCTTCAACTGAATTACCATACAAGTGGTTGTCATTTGTTTTGTGTCTAGAAAATCCTTTGGCTTTCACAGTCTCTTCTGGATTTGAAACCACAACAGATGAAATATCTTCAGAGGGGGGTGAAGTGACGTCGTCCTGTTGGCTAGTAGTGGGTGATTGTGCCTCTATCAACCTGATGTCTGTCTTTCTCCTCTTACTCAATGTCTTTTCTGTGTTCCGCTGGCTGACCCCCGAACAGTCGGTTTCTGTAGAATACACAGAATCAGCTGACGAAAGCGTCATACGAGCAGGTTCACAGTTCTCACCAACTGTGTTATGGGAAACATTTTTGTCTAGTTTTTTTCTTGTTCCAAATCTTTTCATAGTTGACTGCACATCCAATTCTGAGGGTGGATTCAAAACACCTTGAGCTGCTGTTTGGTCAACTGCATGTGTTGCTTCACATTTAATATGTGACCATTTCTTTTTCGGTGACTTTCTTGGTGTGCCGAGAGACTTGACTTCATTTCCTACGTTTGAAACAGAATCCAGTTGCTTAGCGGTGGCTGTAGAAGGCTGTGTGTCCAAAAGAGTCGTTTCATCGTCATCTAATCTAGTTGCCTTTTTTAGAGGACTTTTTGCTTTCACGGTTTTTGTTTTGGGAGTCATGTTTTCCATATCCTCTTGTGGGCACACGCTCTCTTGTGTGACATGCACTCCTTTCTTCTGCTTTGATTTCTTTGGGTTATTCTGAGGGCTTCGAATCTTTGAAGATTCAGTCGCTGAGGTTGAAACAGAGTCGGTTTGACCCTCAGAGTCTTGTGAAGACTGTCTATCCAGCAGACTAGCCTGAAATCTTCTCACCTTCTGATGCCCTTTGACATCCATGTCTGCCTTAGCTTCTGAAAATGTCATGGGCAGATCTTTATGCGGATCATCTTTGCTTTGTAATGTTTGCTTTGCAGTCTTTTTTCTGGATTTCTGTAATGTTTCTGGAATGGATTCTAGACTAGAGATGGCATGTTCCACTACTGCTGGATTACTGACTCCTTTTATTGGAGTTGTGTCACTGACCTGAAAATGTGATGTACAGTCCTCTTCTGGGGACAAGACAGTGCTTTGAGACGAACACTGGTTGCCAAGTGTAGCAGATACTTTTGCCTTTAAACGTAACCTTGTTTTTTTCTTCCGTTTCTTTCTAGAAACAGCCTTCCTGTTGATCCCAGCATTTAACGGTACTTCTTCCCGTGAGGCTTCAGAGCAGCTATGATCTGGCTTTTGTGAGGTCTCTGCTGTATCAGCCATTAGCTCAAGTTGTGCCATCTGACATTTTTTCCTAGGCGCAGGTGGGTTTACCTCACCATTTGTAACTAAGTCCTCCTCTTTTGTTTCAGTGCTGTCATGATCAGCCAATAAAATGTTTTGATTAGCTTTCTCACATCCTGCTGCGTCGAGTTTAACAGCACTGTCTAATTTTTCCGATTCATACATAGAACAGTCATCTCTTTTGTTAGATTTATATATTGGTCCTTTTAATGCTTCAAGCTCAGATTGTTTTCTTTTTCTTGCTTTCTTAGGCTTTAGTAATGCTTTCTGTAGGTTATGCTGAGAGGAGTCACCCGTCCTTGTGGAAGAAGGTGGAGCTTCCTGAACATTCTCGGTAGATGGAGGAATACCGCTTTCTGAAGTAATGTCGAGAAGTACCTTTTCACACCTTTCAGAGTTTTTTCCATTTTCGCTACAAGGCAGAAGTACCGTACTTAGACTTACTGGGCTTTGTTTTTCCTGGACACGAATATCACATTCATCTGCAGTTCTTTGAGTAAACACAGAAGTGGAGGTAAGTGGAGGTAAGTAACTCTCTTGAAAACAAAGCTCATTTAATTTGCCGCTTTCGACTGGTTCAAACGGAGGATCTCTACATTCATGATCAGTGTGAATTCTGTTGGTTGCAACAGGTAGATCCGTCTCCGATACTGAAGAAGACTTCTGAATTTCAGGGGAAATTTTGGTTTCTACCTTTTGGTTGAGTTCAGTTTGTGTGTTAATAGATGTCTCTTGGATATCACTCATTTTAATTTTTCCCGTCACAGGTAGACTGCTCTCTGTTGGGGTCAGCAGTTTTAGGTTTTCACGTTCATCCTCAGTTGTGTTTTGACTGCTCACCGAGGCTGGAGTGGGCACAAAATCATAAAGTTGCTTTTTTAGCTTACTGCCAAAGTATTGACTGCTGGGCAGATATGCAGGATTTTGTTTTATTACCGTCGTCTCAGAGACAGGCGGATCGCTTGTCTTTACTCTCTCATTATCCTGAGAGGAATCATCCTGAGAAGTTTTTCCATCTGTAACCTCTGCTTGGTGACAGCCCTTTTGAAGATCAATATGATGAAGACCATAAACAGTAGAACCTTCAGGAACAGTTTCATTGTTTACTTCTGCATGTTTGAAGATAGTAGTAGTTTTTCTAGGACTGACATCTTTGCACGACTGGAGGGTGTGATCAACAGACGGGTTCTCCAAAGGATTACATGGAAGCTGCTCACTTTTCATAAGACTTTCTGATGAAGAAAAATTAGTGTATGAACTCCTGTTAAATCCCGGTAATAGCCCTGGCTCACGATCTCTGATTCCAGTAATTCCAAATTCCTGTTTTCTTAGAGATGATCCAACATCTAATATGCTTGGCTCCTCGTGGTTCCTCTGAGAACAGATGAAATATATGACAATAGAGAGCGTACATACATTTTAAAATCTACATTCAAATTTTTTTTTTTATATATCAGCACTTACCATTTCCAGAACGTCTTTGTTTTTACTTATGTCATCTGACAACACTGAAATATAAGAATCTGATTCTTCTTTTACTCCTTGCCTATCCATCTTCTCATTTAGTTTGGATCCTGCAATCTTAAAGTGGTCCTTCGATCTAAAATGTGCCTCAGTTTCAGGTCCTTTATATATAGGATTATAGTCCATTAGGGGCCCACGTTCATTAATGGATAAAGTCTGTTCCATTTCCATTCCGTTACTCATCTCTAGAGCGTCTTTGATCACTGATGTCCAATTACCACTCCCCTGGTCCACTTCTCGATTCTGTGAAGAGACAGATATTAAATCACAATGGAGAAATAATGATTATTTTGGTTATACAGTGCAGATGTTACATACCTTTTCATATTGGGCACATCTGAGAGGATGCATATGTGTGGCACTAGCTAATGCTTCACCCAAAGAGTCTTTAAAAAAGCCACTTTCTTCCCTTCTCTCCACTGCTATCTTTTCATCCAATGCAGTGGCAGGTTTGATGAGACAATGATTATCAGGAGAATAGGAATATTTATCAGAGTTTGTTAACAGTGCTGAAGAAGAGCCATGGTAATCTGGTAGCAGAGCTTTAAATGCACCACTCATACAAGATGACAGTGGTTCTCCAGCAGCAAAGCTGTCTCCAATCACGACATGTTCCTGAGGAGATATTTGAGTTTATAAGCGAGGAACTGGATGCAACCTAACATTGTACAATTGATGTGTCACCTACCTTTGGCTTTGTTTGGAGCCAGGTACCGTGAGAGAACTCTTCTGCTCTTTCACAATAATTCTCCTCAGTCATTACTTCATCATAATGTACAAAACGATTGTAACCTACCTCCTGATGTTCCCCTGTTGTATTACAGGGAACCCTGCTGTTATGGCTTCCATGTTTATTCCATGGTGGTAACTCGCCATCCATGGTACCCAGATGGCTTACTGGAGATAAAATGCTCTTGAAATACCTGTGAGGGGGGGAAAATGTTTACATTTAGCTGTAAATTTAAACTCAAGATTTTAAACTCAAAATGTTTCCTACCAAAATGAATTTGTTATATTTAAAAAAAAAAAAGAAAAATACATATTTTAGCTACATATTTCATGTGTCAGAAAATAGAAGACGGCTTGATGGCTGCATAAGACAACAAATTATTTACTTTTAATCTCAATACCTGCACCATCTCTGTCTTGTCAAGTCGGACACGGCCTAAACACATCTGACATACCTCAATCGCATCGAGTAAGGAAGTAACCAAATCTATGTATCCATCCATTTAACATTAATTTCTCCAATTACATTTTCTTCATCCCTTTGTTTTACAGTGTACAAACTGATAAAGTAATTCTTTACTAATTCTTAATTTGGCTAATGCAATTATGATTCTTGTACATATATATTCTTATAACTAAATACTTGTAAATATGTTTTCTTGAAAATGGACTAAAACTTGTATACACTCATAGTTTTATTTTTATGTTTCCCTACATAAACTAATATATGAGTGATTCTATAATTGCGGGTACATTTAGTGTTCATTATTTTTTCGGCTTTTTTTAAAAATATTTTTTTATTATTTTAATTAATTTATTATTATTCTTTAATTGTTTAACTAATTTAAAAAGTGTTTTAAATAGCTGAAAATCCTGATTTCTTCTTGTCTGAATTAGTCAGTGTATTTTTTCCATCATGTATCAATGTTCAAT
>JAUMHE010000072.1:14714381-14729046 GCA_032359235.1 Enteromius mattozi
ATCAGCATATTAGAATGATTTCTGAAAGGATCATGTGACACTGAAGACTGGAGTAATGATGCTTTGATGATTAAATATCTTACTGACCCCATATTTTTGAACGGTAGTGTGTATCAGATGTGTAATTGACAATACATTAGTATTGTTTATCACATTTAGTTTTATATTGTTATGAGATATTATGTGTATTATGATAAAGGGATAACTGTTAATGGCAAGCCCTATACACACACACACACACACACACACACATTTATCCAGACTGTTTATCTTAAATGAAATGTTACAAAAAAGTAGGTAAAACATTCCTCGCAGGGTTCAAAGGTCACATGACCTTAAAATTGATGTCTTAAGTAGAATGGCTGGGTGCTTGGTGACTGGGTGTTGTCAAAATGAACCCTTGACTAGATAAAGCAATCACTTTTTTTTGCATGTGGACAGCTTGGGTGCTTATCCAAGTATCATTCCTAGTCTGCTACCTTTGTGGCTCTAAAGACTGGAACACATACAGGAGTTTTATTGCAGTCTGGACATGCAGGTGCTACAGTAGTTTCTGAGAGTCAGGTCTTCAGCAGTCACAGAAATTCACATTGTGTGTGATGGCCACAGAATCACTTGTTTTGATTTTATCATGTCGTAGTAAATAGTTCATTTTTCTGTGTGGAATATTGACAAAAAATAATATCTCAATATTCTCTGGGATTTTATTGATAATGGTCATTAGGGGATATTTGTCTGAGTGTGTTATTGTGCAGGTCTCTAAAGGACTGCTGTGGAGAGATGACTCCTAAAGTTTTTGATAGTCTTTATATTCTGTGTGGAGGTGTTAGAAATGAATCTTTTCCAATAAGTTTTAACTTAGTTATGCATTTTACCTTTATAAAATGTCTATTGTCTTTTGAATACTGATATTTGAAATGATTTAATTTAAGATACTTTGAATGTGAAAAAGTAGGTGGCAGTAAGTCAATGTAAATAAGTGAGTCATTATGACTGAAACAAAGCATTTAAAAGGAAAACACCATTGTTTTTCCATATTTCACTATGTTCTTTCCTCAGTTTAGATGAGTTGATCCATATCTCTCCATTCATTCCTTAGGATCCAAACAGAGATGAATTTAGAAGCCACCAAACACTTCCACGTTTTCCCTATTTAGAGACAGTTACATGACAAGTTACACGAGTAAGTATGGTGACACAAAATAAAACGTGGAGATTTTTTAATAGGACAAAAACAGATAACTATATTGTATGGCAGAAGAGCACTTCGACCTCGGTGCAGTAATATCATCACTCCTAAAAATTTCACTTTATTCCGTTTGTAATCATTGTCATTTTTTGAGGAAAAAGGGCACTCTTCTTGTGAAATTGATTGAATAGGCTATATGATGTGGTATAAATGTATACCTTTCCTGGCCGTATGTCTTGAATTTGTGATCAATTTAAAGGCAATTATTAGACTGAATCATGCAGTGAAAGAACACACTAGTCTAGTCTTCACGTAATGTAAGCATGCACTCTCTAGAGGTGTTTTTAATGTTATTTGCAAAATACTCGATAATGTCAAATCATACATTAATAAAGCAACAATTAGGATATTATTGCAGACACACCGCTAGTTCAGAATGATTTAAAAAGTCTGGTAGTGTATTATCCTTAGTAGTTGGCAAGTCAATTTAAGTAATCTTATTTGGGTTGCCAGATTTAAATAAAAGTTCAGAAATCTCACACACGTAATCTTGAATAGGGACCACAGCACTACTACTTTAATATACTACACTATGTGTAATAAACAGTGTTTTTTTGTTTGTTTTTTAAACCCTCACACAATCGTAGTGACCACAGCATTATAAATAAGTGTTTGTACTATTTTATTTAAGTTTTTTGAAAAACACATGAGCAACAAAGAGATATACTAAGTCAAGCCAACAATGTTAACAGAAGTGTCCTTTTGCATTTCCCAGAAGTCTCTCAAGACTGCTTGTTCTTGGCAAAGGACTCCCAGAGAGCTGTTAACTGGGCCTTCAGGTCCTGGGCGTACGGATCCAGTTTGCTGAGCTCCTCTGAATAGGGAGCCAGATTCTTCTGAAGCTCCTGGCTTCTCTGGGCCAGCTGACTCTGAAAGGTTTGGGCTAACGGAGACATGCTCATCTGAAACTCCAAAAAGTGCTGGTCCAGTTTCTGCTTCAGCTCCTCGGTTTGAGGACCCATCTCCATCAAACTTCTCTCCAGCTTGGCCTTCAGCTCCTCGGCCCCCTGGACCAGAGTAGATCTCAGGGCCTCAGAGTTCAGGGCCTCTGCATACGGGGCCACATCCTTCTTCAGCCGCTCAACCTGCTCCTCAATATCACCTCTGATCTCCTCAAAGTAAGGCTTGAGCTGGGACTGCACAGATGTCATTTCCTGTTCCAGGCGCAGTTTCAGCTGATCAGCCTCTTGGGAAAGCTTGGCCATCAGGTCTTGAGTCAGAGGAGCTACTTGACTTTGAATGGCCAGGGTGTATTTGTTGATGGCATCTGCACTTTGAGAGATCCTGTCACTGAGGAGAAATGGAGATAGATGTTTGTGCTGTAGGATTTTTTTATAGCCAGATTATCAGTATATATGCTTACTTGATTTCTTGACCCAGTTCCGAGTTTCGGATCGTCTGCAGGGTGTCTTCAGCTGTGAGGGTTGCCTGAGACACATAATTCCAGAATGCATTTTTCACCAGATCCATGCTGGGCACTGACTGGTCCTGCCACAACATATTGGCATGACAACCTAAAGGATTAATCATAACTAAGATATATTAACCGTGTTAAAAAATAAGAGCGCCTCCAATTTTTAGGCCTGGTTTCACAGACATGCCTTAGAAAAGAGCATTACTGGTGTGCATCTTAAGACAAAACAAAGGCACTGACATGTTTTAAAGAGTTAGTTCACCCAAAAATACTCAGCCTCATGTCGTTCCAAACACATAAGACCTTCGTTCATCTTCAGAACACAAATTAATATAATAATATCAGAGAGCTATCTGTCCCTCCATAGACAGCAACACAACTGAAATGATCCAGATCCAGAAACATAGTAAAAACATCAGTAAAACAGTCCATGTGACATCAGTGGATCAACTTCAGTTTTGTGACACTACGAGAATACTTTTTTGCGCAAAGAAAACAAAAATAACAATTAACTCAACTATTCTTCTCCCGATCTTCCACCATTTTAGAGAGCATCACAACACATGCGTACGCTTTCCTCTAGATGTAAACAACCTCAGATTACGTTCATGTGCATGCTTTCCCCTGAATGTAAACGAGGCTGATTGCGTCAAATTCGTTAAAGCGTGTGCATATGTTGCGTTGCGATATTCTCTAAAATGGTGGAAGATGTAAGTTGGGAGAAGAATGGTTGAGTTGATTGTTTTTTTTTGTTTTCTTTGCACAAAAAAAAAGTATTCTTGTAGCATCACAAAACTGAAGTTGCTCCACTGATGTCACATGGACTGTTTTACCAAGTTTTTACTACATTTCTGGATCTGGGATCATTTCAGTGGTGTTGCTGTCTATGGAGGGACAGATGGCTCTCTGATATCATCAAACATATCTTAATTTGTGTTCCGAAGATGAACAAAGGTCTTATGGGTTTGGAACGACATGAGGCTGAGTAATTAATGACAGAATTATCTTTTTTGGGTGAACTAACCCTTTAAGATCAGATTGAGTTGAAGCAGCTCAGATTTACATTTTAGTCTAGGACTAGGCTTGTCTGTGAAACCGAGGTAAAACAAACACTTACCAGTAAAAACTGCAACGACAAACACTACAAGGACCTTCATGATTATGCGCAGACCCTACAAGAACAAAAAACATTTTCTCAGGCAAAACCGCTATAAATATTTTTGACTAGCTTGCGTTTAACTGAAAAGAACACAATGTTTCTGTCCAATTCCTTACCTTACTCCTGTCCTCTCCTGTGTGTAAGTGTTGAGAAGGTGTCAGCACTGTATTTAAACGGGCTGCTGAGCTCTGATAAAGGCAGTGAAGTCCAGAAGGTAGTGCCCTGCTGTCAGCTGTACATGCCATGTCACTTACTCCACATCATGAAATCCACCCGACTGAACTGAACTCAGATCTGTGACTCACAGTTACTCATCCAGAGTCAGATATAAGTACTGTATAACAAGTGAGTCTACAATTAGTGTTCTATAAAACTTAAAAACTTCAAATTAAGGAAAACAGGAAAAAAGTAATACTATATAATTTTAAACAATTCCTGTATTATTAGTTTTGGTTTAGGTTGTCGTCTTCATTTTTAAGGGAAAACAGTTTAACACCACTATTTTCATGAAAGGACAATTTTACTATAAGTTATTTTAAACTAAAATGCATTTTTACAAAAATCTCTAAAATGATAAAAATCCCATATATGATGTAATGTGTTTAGCCCATGTATTCTACATCTACACCATAATTCTGTGTACTTTACATAGTTTTAGGCATACATTTAAGGGAACGTTCTCACAAGCTATCTTTAGCTTCTCCTGTGCATGCAAAACTATCATATACTTTTAAAAATGAAGTACAGAGTTTGATTTTGTTTTGAGCAGTTACGGAAAAACTATTATTAAGTAAATGGTTAATGATAAAGCAGCTTAAGGTCACTACAGGATCTCCAGACTTAATGTATTTATTGGTTTGATAGACAGTCTTGAAGAAGTATTGTAACCCAGTCTTGTCTAGGCATTCATCCAGTTACACAAAACCACCATCAAGGCATCTGCACTTATCAATCAGCTCAAGGAGAACACAAAGAACTGACCCCTGAGCTTCTGTCATATTGATTCACTTCCATTCCAGCGAACACAGCTTATTATGGCTGCATTCCTGCAGAAAACATGCGGTGCATTTAAAGGAATATTTTTTTTTTTCTCAGAATTGTGAGATATAAACGTACAATTTTGAGTTATAAAGTCAGAATAGTGAGATATTATGTCAGTGACTTAAAAAAAAAAAGACATTTATTCAGTGGTGGAAACAGGCTTCCATAATATTGACTTTAATAGTAGTGAAAAAAAAAAAAGTACTATGGGAGTCAATGATGACCGAAACAGCCTGGTTACAAACTTTCTTCAAAATATCTTCCTTTGTGTTCGACAGAACAAAGAAATTCATACAGGTCTGGAACTACACGAGAGTGAGTAAATGGTAATAAACAACATGGTAATATTTTTAGATTTGAATATTTTTTGATAAAACTTAAATTGAGCATGACTATAGTCCCAATGACATAACCTTTCATATGGACAAAAAGTCTAAACTAGCAATAATCTCCCAGTCGTTCAAGTGCAGAGGTACGACTCTGTCTTGGCATGTAGGTCTGCACGTATTAACACAAGGTTGCTGTAATGATGACTGATGAGTCAGGTATTAAAGAGGATCCTTTTGGACATTGGCCTCTTGATCACAACACTTATCTGCATTTAAAAAGAGTCTGATATCTGCTGAACATGCAATCACCAAGAAAAAGGAAGCAAGGGACGTGGGACAACTAATCAGTTTTGCATTTTTTATTTTTCTATACTATGTTCTTGCATGTATTCATCTAAAAACTAAACAACAAAAAATAATTAAAAACAGGACAGGGTCAATGGGCTGGGAAATTAAAAAAAAACTATTAACATAAGTAAAGCAATCATATCAGCTACAGACACAATATTATAACCATTCAGTATATTTTATGCTTAATCATATTTTAATCATACACACACACACACTATACTGGGTGCGGAGACATTATTAGACAATGTACATATTTATAAAGTGTTTATGAAGGCACTGTATGTGGTGGGGAAAAAACTAGCTGTGGCAAATGTCATAAATTTAGGATTTGGTAATAAAATAATATCGCACATGAATTTAATGTCCCTTTAAGTTTTTGTTTTGTTCAGCTATGCAATATTGTATCAGACAAATTTATAAAAAAACAAAAACATTTTTTTTTTTTACACCAACAATAATACATTCATAAACATGCATCTCAGTTTGATGAACAGATCATAAGAATTTATCCATGTTTCATAATACTTCATAATGTGTTTTATTTCTATAGGTACCTATGAGTCCAGAGATCCAGCAAGTTGATTAAAATCATTGTGAAAAAAGCCCTGCTCATTGTAGGGGAAATAAACTAATCCAAAACTTCTTTATTAAACACAAAAACAAAAAATTAACAAGGAAATAATTTATATTTTAAAAAATTAACATAAGCAACAAAATGAAATTGTATGTGTATTTGTTCTTGGTTTCTCTTACAATGCATCAAGCACTAGTCATGTAATTTTTTTTTGGAAACATTGGAATAATCACTGCAAAGGTTGGTCTGATGCATGAAACGAACAACAAATATTAGTTTATTTTGCTTCATGTTTACTGACTGATTTTGTACAGATGTGTATACATATGCAAGTGTCTTTACCGTTTCACCAGCAACAGCACTGGTGTGCAAACTGCAGCATTAACCAAGGAAGAAGGTAGAATTAACCAATGGTGATGCCAAACCCACACTGGAACGTGTTTTTTTGGTGGTTAAGGAAAGCGCAGAGGGCCAGCGACAGAGGCAGAGGCTGCAGCTTCTTTTCAAGCGTGGCTCCAACCACCCAGTTACTGTCTAAAGAGCCTACAGAGAGGGGGAAAAACACATATCCCATACATTTATAACCCAAAAAAATCTCATGCAGATTGCAAAGACAGGAAAAAAAAAAGTAAGGTATCTGGGGTGGATTTATATTGGAATATCAGGCAACACTCTTTAGAATGATACAAATGATACAAATAAGACTGAACTGGAGAACAATGATACAATTAAACATTTGTGACTAAAAAAAGGAGCACATGTGCAATTGCTGAACTCAATTGCATCATAACCCTACAAAATGAGGAGATGTTGAGGATTGTGGTCTGTATGCACCAAATGCATGCGTATTTACCCACCTTTAAAGACTAGATCTGCTTTGGGGACGTCCAGTTGGTATCCAAACGATACACTAGTCTCCTGCGTACGTGTGCTCGCTTCAAACTCCACGCCAACCTGCAACTGATACCACACAACAAAACAAACGTCATTATAAAGCAATAAAACAACATCAATGAGCAAATACAGACACTTTTACCTGATCATTGGCTTTGTGATAATAAGACCCGTGAGCTCCAGCTCCTCCTAGTGTCAGCGTGGTGATGAAGTTGCTGCCTGGTTGCAAAAGCCCATTGTAAAATTCAGTAATAGACAATATGTGTTTTCAAATAAATATTGCACTGTAATCATTTGTTTACAATATCTATTTGCTTTGCACATTTTTATGGCATATTGTATTTAAAAAGTTCTGTTGTTATTTGAAAAAAAGTTATATTTTATTAAGCCTACATCCATATTAATCTCCATGTCCAGCATGTGGATATATATGGGTACAATATGCATTGTGTATGCATTTTCAAATGTGTCAGACTTCTTGCTTTTAAAACTACTTTTTAACAGGTCAGACTTTCTCAAGCCAACTTTCAAAGTTTGTCAACAAAAATAAATGTGATAAAATCGTAATGCATTCGAAAGCATCGTGCAATCGTGTCATGTAATTCATCACTGTGATGTAAAGATTCAGTTATCGTGGCATGGAAATCTGACACGTCACATACCTATCACTATTGTTTCTTACTGTGCTTACCTGTGTATCGTCCTGCCAGAGACATGACTGTTCCCTCCTCTCCGGGCCGTCTGTGGTACACCAGCTCTCCTCCTAATGCCAGCGATGGAGTGACAGACTGAAGATAATGAGCTACAACAATTCCTGAGAGAGATGGAGAGAGAAACAGAGAACTCATCAGTAGGGGTGACACGATACACAAACGTCACGGTTCACTAAGATTTTGGTACAACAGGGGAAAAAAAAAACAATAAATACAGACAGGTACAAATACATTTCTTTTCACCTAAAATATTATATTTTAATATATAGTCTATAAATTTTATAGGAGTATAATTCTTGAAATATTTAGTTAACAGATAAACAAGGGAAAAAAACAGTGAGCCATGTAACGTAGCCTATATTTGACGAGTTTCAGTTCATTTTTGTGATATGCCTGATTTGTTCACAGGAAGGAAACTCAAACGGCAGAAAGCAACATCCTATCTGTTTTCTTTATTTTATAAAAGCACAATGTCTCAAACAAATAAAAGCAGAGCTTTATACAGTGATGCATTATTATTAAGTAAGTGTTTTTAAGTTGATTCTGTTGGTAAGGATACAGCTGAAGTAATCTCGCCACTGCTGCAGGCGCCCCCTTCTGGATTGGCGGGGAATTGCCTGTATTCGTCATTAGGCTACATGCACCGAACCAAGATGTCCGTACCGTGACGGTTCGGTGCAAATACATGTATCACGCCAGGCCTGCTTATCAGATAAACATGGACGAAACAGAAGATAATTACCTGACCCAACCAAGACGTCTGGGTTGCCGATGGTCACAGCAGCAGTGAAATCTTCTCCTTTGAATTCAGCATCTCCTTGCCAGTTCACAAACTTCTGCTGCTGAGTCTGATTGCGATTTTATGTCCAGCAATGCATTAATATTACATCGTAACTAATTCTAAAATCACACATATAGGGCTCTTTTAACAAATACACACCTGGAACGCAAATTTCGAGCGCACTCGGTCTGTGATCTGATGAATAATCTGTGCATTTAAGCTCCCTGTGTTGTCCATGTCACCAACCATGACGGGAAAGGCCTGAAAAAAAAAAAATGAAGGTCAATTATAAATGTGGATAAATGGCTTTCATAAGCAGCAGCCTTTGTACTTGTATGTATTTATATAACAAGCTAAATTAGTGCACCTCTGCTGGTCCTGTTTGTTTGGTCCCCACATAAGTAGCTCCAAACCTGTAACTGGAATCTCCAAGAGCGCTTAACAACACTGTGTGATTGACCTGTGAAATCAAACAAGAGATGATCAAGAATACTTCCTTTAACTATATTGGCTCAAGAAAATGAGCTGTACTGGACTGACCTGGAAGTGGTTGCTCAAGCCCTTGTTCACGGTTACTCTCACACCCTCCATTTGCACGGGAAACACCTCTGAGAGAAAAACAGACACTAGTGTAAAAAAATAATAATAATTTGTAATTAACCTCCTGTGACCTGGCGTCCTCGTATGAGGACAATATATTTGAGACACATCACAGTTTTCAGTCTGGACGTCCTGTAAAGAGCACATTCAGGGCTTTTCAGAGATACCTAATGATTGGACGTTTCATCACGATCACTCCTTGGTTATAAACAATGGCTGAAATTAATTTAGTTTTTTTGTAATTATGATTTAAATCTGTCTAATGTTTTAATTCTGTGTCATAAATCAACATCTCAGGAAAATGTTATGGGGTTTCAGATCAAAATATGACTATAAAATATGTTATAAAACAGGACGTTGGTTTCATACTAAAGCACGTTTATTATGCAATTTGGGAGACATAGGGGAATAAATTATATTTCAATATTTTATGAAATGTATATTATTCTGAAAATCTGGTCAATTATTACTGCCGTTACTACACTTCTTTTTTTCATTACATGTTGCCCCAAAAACACATTAATATGCAAATTAGAGTTAGTTTATAGATACATTGTATATAACGAGAAAACTTGTTTATGACCATTTTACACACATTCTGCAGAAAGAAAAATGGTATATTGATTCATTCTGTTTAAACATAGTCGAGAATCATCTATATATATAAAGTTTGGGGAAAAAATGTATTGGTGATTTAAAAAATATTTTTTAAAAAAATTTTACATTAATTTTAATGCTCTAAACAATGTAAAAACACTTTTCTCTCGGGTCTTAAGAGGTTAAGAAAATTCAAAGTAAACTACAAAATACAGCTAAATTGAGAATGGCCTTTCAAGGATATAAAATTCATTTTTAGGTCACATGTAAATTTAAAGAAGGTTAAAATTGAATGAAATCCAACTAATTAATTAATTTGATGATTTCTGGTAATACATTTTTCAGTTTAAATTAATGGAAATGTTATGATAGACTTTGAATGTTGTTTTTTTATATATATATACATGTCTTGGGTTTAGCTGGGATGCATTTATATGGCCAAAATACATTAAAGACTGCAATAATATTACTATTTAAAAGTGCAATTTATTTCAGTGATGACAAAGCTTCGATATATTTTAATAATTATCATTTTGACACTCACTGAACATTTCTTTATCAGCGTGTAAACCATGACACATTTCTTCAGGGTTTTTCATAAGTTCAAATGATGTTCAAACAGCAATTATTTCAAATTGACAGCAAAGACAATGCTACAAAAGATTTAGCTTTTTATAAAACTCAAATGTGATATGAACTCACATTTTATATGAACTATGTTGTACATAAACCTAATCACTTGCCAATCTTAATCTAAAGGTAACGTTAATTATTTACCTTTGCATTTGCGGTGGCACTCTTCAAAGCCCCCGGGGTTAGAGAGGGGAGGCTCGGTCTCCTGGCGCCCGGGTGAAGAGCTGCCCGGGGCGGACACGGGGGAGACGGAGGGCATCGTGAATCCTGGAGGTACTGACACCAAACCTGCTCCACCCGGCCCTGGTGCAGGAGGAGGACTGGGGGCACTGGCAGCCAACACACTGCCCATTCTGTACCAGGACAGATGGAGAGCAGATTATTAGCTCAAATAATATACTGTAACCAGGAGTCTGGGTCGTTTTTATTTGTTTAGGCAGGGTCTTTGCATACAGAAAATGACTAAATTGGATTTTTATACGATTAGAAGCTGCTGCTAAGAACCAGGTTAAAATTCAACGCATAATCCTTTGAGAAATTAGCTTGAAAGCTAAAAGCCACATGACTTTTGTTATTCGCGAGACCCTACAGACGCTGGATATATAGATGCTGTTCAGATTTAATAAGTAGCAATATTTCTAGCAGAGGGGGTTTTATTTTAGAAAATAATCTCAATAACAAAGAATCAATGACAACTCACGTTGAGCTTCGCAGAGGACGGGTCTCCAGATTACAAAACCACGTGTTCTTACGATGTGCGTTTTATGAATGATTCATTCGGTCAGAGTCGGATCTTCTCAGCGAGTCGGTTGAATCGCTTCACAAAACCATCTACTCGTTAACAAGTGGGACAGAATGGTTCAGTCCGAGAGAAATATACGCATTATGTCTTCAACAAACCTAAAACTACAATGTGATAGAAAAAGGTTTCTGCAGAGCGATGACGCAATTCCTCGGTGAGTTCATTCAGATGAACTGTTCAAAAGAATCGATTCAGTTTCGCCGTATGCTTCAGCCTTACAGCCCTCCTACTTTCAGCTCGACAAAACCAAAGCTAAATGGCTATTGGTCTGTTTACTTGTCAATCACTACGTAAAAATGAAGCGGGTTTGGGAATACACAGATAAAGGGCATTGCGTGAAGGTCAACGAATGGCTTTAGAGGTCACTTCTGTTCCCACCTGAGTAAGACTGAACACAGAATCATAAAAACAACCGAACAGAACTAGTTTAGTCATTCCATTTATGATACTTAGAGTCTAAATTAAATATTCAAAACCCCTTAACGATTTTAAAACTCTCCAATAAACAGCAATGTTCCCAGTTAGTAAGTAATAATAATAATAAATTAAATAGGAAATATATATCCACAACTATATAGGACACAACTGAATAAGATTTATGAACATTATAAAAATAAAATCAATCAGAAACAAATGTAGATTCACAAATTTATTACAGTCAATTCAATAAGAAACAGTTTACCAATTGTAAATGTTAAAGGGTTTCTTCTGGAAAATTACAAAAACAAAAAAACATCCCCTGATAAAGATACTTTTCCACATTCACATAAAGAAAAACCCTTCTGTTATCTCTCATATAACTGTATTGAAGTTTGGGACAGATGGCACATTCATTCTATTTCAAGCTATAATACATATAACCTCGAGGAATTCAAAGGAAATAAACAATAGAGACGACAGCAGAGTCACGAGCATTAAACCACTCTTGCATAGACAAGGGTTTCACACATTAATGTTTTTCTTTCTCCAGGAATCCTATACAAAATGTACATTAAACAACTGCCCCTATAACATCTGCTCCTCACTTGATAAAACGTAAGGGAAAAGAAATCACTACTGCATGACAGGATGGATGAAGATTTATCGATTTGTCCAATAAAATATCATTTTTGAAATATGGCAAGTCTTAAAACAAACAAAAATCTGCAATCTGGCTCAAGGTTTCCTAATTTAACTACACCAGGGGTGTCCACAGCCCTGAGTTTAGCTCTCTGCTACCACACACATATCATTGAGCTTTTAAATACGCCTAAAGGACTCGATTAGCCGGATCTGGTGTGTGTGTGATTAGGGTCGCATCTAAACTCTGCAGGAACTGAGTCTGACAGCCCTGAACTGTGCTGTTTTAATAACTGAAGAAACACGCAAACTAAGGTTTCTAAGTTTGTGCCACACGCCACATATCCCTGCATAGCGAGGAAAAACCCAAAAATAATCCCACAATAGAACATCTTTTGGAGGAAAAAGAAAACAGCTGCCACTGAGAAGATGCTACAATTCTGCTGTATGAAAATACTCTCTTAATCAAAATATCTCATAAATGCAACGAGGTTATGAAAAGCCTCTTGCAAACATCCAAAAGGGAATAAAAAGAAAATGTTGCCTCCTTTCCACCAAAGTTACAGACGTATACACACATAATTGACATATCAATGTGTCCTGTGATGTGACAGAAAAATGTAGGAAAAAAACTAACATTGAAGATAAACCTCTCTCAAGCTATTTGTAACTCGAAGAACATGAGAAAACATTTACAGGTTTGCTGTCACACCATAGGACACAGTCCAAGTTTTACTGATAAACATTTATACCACAAATCTGGAAAGAATGTAATAAAGTCCATTCATTACCAACTTTATACATTCATTCAACTCAAAACAAATAACTGTAAAAGATTCTATTTTGAAGGAAAAAACCCCTGACTCTTTTGACAAATCATTTAATAATCTGGTAATAATCACTGCGTTATGGTGAATCTTTTGAATCTGCTTTCATGAAGTAGTCTGACATCTTTCACATTATGCAAGTTCTGGCATGCCTGTTAAAAGTTACTAATGTCTGATATAATATAGTTTCAAAATTATATAATATTATATATTAGTAGTCAACAATTCAAAACTGTTTATCAGTTCTTAAGCATTCTTGTCTTCAAAATGTTTAAACGTTGACTACCGTGTATTTATGTATGTATATATATATATATATATATATAAACCACAAAAAACTGCACAAATGTAGTCTCTGTTTGAAACCATAACTTACATCTATATTTCTTTATGAACAGCAAATTTACACTTGTCTGTGACGACTAACGAAACTACAGAAAAAAAAGCACCAATATTAATGCAGATTTTTTCTCAGGCGCTTTAGTGCAATGGTTCGTGTTGACACCTGAATCCTGAGCTCTGCAGTATATCTGTGGATGCTGGTTTCTCTAGCTGCCTCAGCCTGAATATGAAGAGTATCTGAATATGCTTCTCATCTATAAACCAATACCAGTGATTCCAGTAAAAAAGAATCCAGTAAATCCTGCGTTTAGTCTTTGGGAATACTTTAACATAGTAATGACGTTTATCTAAGACAGAGACAATATATATATATATTTATATATATATATTTTAAGGCACTTAGGTTCAACAGGTTTTGTTCTAGGGGTTGTGTGTAAATTCTCAACTAATGATGCAAGTATGCTATGCTCTATTTCCACCTTTGTTTATTGTTTTCTATCAAACAGGAACTTTTGTCTGAATGTTGTTTTTTTTATTCTTGCAACTGGAATGCGTATGATCATTTATAAAGAGTTATAACCACCCCAAAAGAGCAAAACATTGACAGCAAACGAAAATGAAAAATACTGTGGAGGTGTCAAAAGTTATGAGCAGAGAAGTTACTGGTTTGTGCAAAAGCAGATGCAAAAGTCTGGTTCAGTTTCTCCAAGTGTCCTAGAAAGAGAAAATGGTAAAGTCAGTCCAATTATCACTGACATCAGTGAGTTATACAAGACATAAATACATTAAGTCTCTCAACTGTATGCCTTTACCTGCTCTCTAATGGTGCTTCCTATTGGGCTTCAGAGTCTTCGCCGGGCTGAGGCGCCTCGGACTCACAGTCAGGGTTCAAAGAGTGAAACTCTGCCACATACAGGCTCTTATCAATGCTGCCAGGAATGGGCTTTATGTCGGTCACCAGCTGGTCCTCAATGGTCTTCAGGTTAAAGCGATCCTCAGCAGTAATGAGATTTATTGCCAAACCCAGATGTCCAAACCTTCCTACAAATTAAACACAGGGACCATATAATGATGTTAATACTATAAAAGTGCCAAATATTTAATAAAAGGGGTCATATGATGTGATTTTAAGTTTTTCTTTCTCTGTGGAGTGTTACGAGCTGTTAGTGCAGAGATAAGATCCCTGAAATTACAAAGATTAAAGTTTTAAAACCAAAGAGAGGTATTCTTTATAAAAGTTATGACTTGTCCACACCCCCCTAAAACGACTCATTTAAACACGCCTCCACTTTTCTACGTC
>JAUMHE010000072.1:14830445-14841394 GCA_032359235.1 Enteromius mattozi
ATGGCGCCCACAGCAACACTACAGCCAGAATAATAGCTCCGCCTTCTTTCTTTGTGTAAACATTTGGGTGGTGTTTAAAAATAAACCCACTCTGTGACGTAGAAAAGTGGAGGTGTGTTTAAACGAGTCGTTTTAGGGGTGTGTGGACAAGTCATAACTTTTATAAAGAATATCTCTTTGATTGTGAGACTTTAGTCTTTGCAACTTCAGGGATCTTATCTTATAACACTCCAAAGAGAATGGAAAACTTGAAATCGCATCATATGACCCCTTTAAATAAATGTGAGGTGAGAATACACATTTTATCCAGAACTTTTAATGATCATTTGGATAATATCATTTGGATTTGAAAACAGATTCATTATGTGAGAAATAAATATATATGAGTAAATTATACTTGTGTTGATTTCCTGGAAATTAATTTTCTGTTTACACAGTATAAATATACCAACCCAGTGTCATAAAAATATGTACCTCTGGGTACTTTTCCATTTTTATGTATCTTGCTGCACGTTTCGAGACAGTTTAATAGAGAAATGTCCACTGAGTGGCGCTAAAACACAGGTTCAATATGTAAACCCTGGCACATTTTTATTTGATATAGGTACGTATTGCAGCTGTTCAGAATTCAAATACCTGGGGCCTGTCGGTAAAACTTAATGCTATATAGTGTTGAAAATATGCCCTACACCAGATCCAACCCTAAACCTACCCGTTAGTGGTAACAAATGCAAAACTGATATAAAAAATGTAATTTCAACTTCTTTTTACACAGATTTGAACTATTTTGTTGAACCGTAGTTACACAGGATTGAACCGGAGCTCCTCGTCTCTCAAGTACATCGCTGTACTCCGTGAGCTACTGAACAAAGCATCTATGAAAACACATAGATATGAAACTGGATATGTAATGCTAACATTCAAAAGTATAGTTTTCAAATCTCCCAGCATATTGATATTAACATAACTTAAAATTCTTGAAGTAATTGTGTTAAAATTATGCTTTATTAATCTAAACTCTGTAAATTTATGTGAAAAGGAATAAAAGAGTCAGTTTTATTGGCTCTAGTGTTCACTTGCAGTGAAAACTGCAGTGATATGTACTTACTGTTACGAAAAAGTGCCCCCAGGTACATTTTTGCCATGAGACCAGATAGAAACATACATAGAAAAGTATATATAATTAGTCCCCATAAAGTTGTTTTCTCTATGGTAAAAGCTGTAAGCACAGCACCTCTGACATGAAAAGAACAGTAATAAGTTTACACAGACTTCAGTATATATAGCCTTTAGATTCTTCTTTAATGATTGCACAGTATTTGTATGTAGAGGCCATAAATTTGCTGATTAAAAAATGTTTGATCAATGTGACTGATTATACAAACTGTTTAATTTTTCATACTGTTACTGCAGTTTTTTCTTTATAATATTTTTTTATATCAGTGTGTTATCACCCCTCTCATTTAATGCATGACCACTCACAAAAAGGCAATGACACAATAAAGACAATAAATATTTATGAACATATTTAATATAAAAATGTACAAATACATAAATATTATATAAAATCATAAATATATAAATAGATATTATATAAATAATAAAAATATATAAATTATTGTTTTGGGGGTCCTCTTTTTGATTGAAACTTCAAGGGTTGCTGCGTGTTCAGCTCCCATACCCCAAAAGCCTCTCTCAAAAAGAGCCCCCAATTTGGCAATCAGCATGAGAGCGTCCTTCTTCAAACTGAGGAGGTGACCTGGAACACACTGCTTCTTTTGCTCTCATTGCTCATAATTTTCTTAGCACAAATTACAAGGTTTTCTTGTTCTCTCTTTAACACTTTTTCTGGAACGTCTTTGCTCTGATGTTTCCATGAACCTCCTGTTACCATTGGATGATAGTATCTAATCTCAGTCCACGATTTACAATACTCCATCAGAAGAATGTTGTGGAAAAACATGCTAGGATACCTAATAACCTCTGAGAACAAAACAGCACACACTGCAGTGGCGTCTTGAGGCGTCAGTACATAAGATTCGATTTTGTCATGGTTCCCCACCATGTAGTTCCAAAGTGTCTCAGAAAAGCTTTTAGCAATTTTTGGTGATAGTTCCAATGTTGCATAAGAAAGCTGTTTATCGGGAGTATGTATCTCTTGATCATCTTTTTTGACTGGACAACAGTATAGATTGCTTGCTTGCAACCGTACTGAGAATCTACCAACTATAAAGACGATATCCGGCCTGTCCTGCTTTTCCTGTCCGTACCAATTGATGAGAAAAATAATTATTTTGGCATAGTGGAAAAAGTTGATTATTCTGATTGTGACTATTCCACTGTTGTCACTGTTTAAGTCTTCTTTGCTCCTTTTCCCAATGTTTTGAATTTCTGGATTTGCACATTCGTCCCAGGATGTATTCACTCCAAACGGCTGATCGGGGATTTTTGCAGTGAAGCATCCATCTTCTGAATTTTGAGCAAATGTTTCAGAAAACTCATACAGAAACCTCTTCTTATTCATTTGCTCTGAGTCGAATGACAGACTGACGTGTGGCTTGTTTTCGTTCCCCTCAAAATTGGACGGCTAGAAAATTTAAATGCAAAAATGAGCTTCATAACAGGTGAAAGTCAAACAATAACCGCACAACAGATCTAGCTTACTTTGTTCTCTTTGTCCTCCCAATCTGAGTCGATCTCAGGGCTTTTGTCGTCCACAGGCTCACTGTAGTCAGTAAAATGTAAATAAATACTAGTTAGGTTGTGTAGTAGCCCATAAAATCCAACATCAGAATAATCTTGATCAATAATTTTAAAGGCATTTATTAAGTAACAGATTGAATTATATTATTACAGGACTTTTATTTTGACAGGTGGTACAGTGTAAAAAGACCTTTTTCTCTTTTTTCGGTTATTTCCCACAATGGAAGTGTCATCTTCAGGTGGACAAGAAAATAAAAGCCTCCTGGTTTAAAAAGAAAAAAAGTAAATTAGAAGCAGACAATGAATATCATACTGTTATCAGCTACATTTGCAGTTTAATAAACATATAAACATACCTTAAAAAGCATTATAAACCTTAATTATCAAGCATTACAGTAAAACAGAATAAAGCTAATATAATTTACTTGAAAAAACTTTACTATTTAACTATATACTATACAATATACTATATAAACTAAAACTTGTGTTTGCTCAGGACACAAATGTAAATGCAAAATGATACTTTAACATAAACTTTATAACATGGATGTGTCTGATTACTGTAACTAAAGAACCTACTTTGGTGATTTGAAAGATGGCTGTCCTTCACCAGAAAGTAAGGCAATCTTGTGAACATCTGTTTTATAGGAAAAGAACAAGAAATTAAAATTCCATATTGTATGATATTTATCCTACACATTCATATCTGTGTCTAGTTCATCTCTTTATGATTTCTTGAACTGTACACATGCGCTGATAATGTATGGACTGCTCATTCAATGATATGAAACATTTAGTGATTATAACATTGGACCTGGTTTGTTCTGTTGTGTTGCGTCATCCTTCACAGCGTTCTGACTGATTTCAGGAAAACACACTTCATCTGAGTCACGCTGAGGACTTCTGTCACAGACCTTAATAATAATAACACAATGTCATTTTCAACACACTAGTCATGTGTGGAAATAATGTTAACCATTTCAACAAAACTCATATTTTTTCTTAATATCAGCTAGATTGTGTCTTAAAACTAAACTTACTTTCAGGCTTTTGTCAGAAGAGTTTTCTTCTGGGACTGGATGTTCAGAAGAGGACTTTGAACCTTTGCTGATCCTGTCAAAATATTTGTGTTAGTGTTTACATACTTTCTTCTAAAAGTCGCTCATGAAACTCTACTTACCTAGAAACGCTCTTCTGTTTTTTGTGTTTTTTGTTTGATACGCGGAGCGATAAAGGCGGCGGTGTGGATGGTTGAGCAGGTGTGCTTCTCGACGCATCTTCTCCGTTGTATGTCCTTGAGAAAGCGTGGAAGAGAACATGTTCAGTGCCCATCCTGCCAACAACGTCCACTTTTCTTATCAAGTTAATGATGTAGACATGGGAGTCCATGAAAGCAGAAGCAGAACATTTCCTCAAGTAAAATCAAGTATAAGGTCCATAATAAATGCTCTTCATTTTCTTCAAAAAAGAAGAAGAATCCCAAATATTTGAAAGCTTTTGGGTACTTAAAACCATCTGAGCACCGTTGCCAAGTAAGCTAGTGAAAAAAACATCCCTTTGAGACAAATCCTGCAGAAAAGGCCACGTTCTGTCATCATCTCAGGCATTTGCATCAAAATGAAGGTTTCTTCAGGTTTGTTCTATGTCTATTATTGATCCTAACAATTCTTGATCTGCCAACTTCCCTCCAAAAAAATCTTGAAATCCTCTTCTATGATTTCTTCTATTGCCTTATAGTGCCTTGCAATGCATGACACTGATACCTACACTATACTACCAAAAGTTTTCGCTCACCTGCCTTGACTCGCATATGAACTTAAGTGACATCCCATTCCTAATCCATAGGGTTCAGTATGATGTTGGTCCACACCTTGCAGCTATAACAGCTTCAACTCTTCTGGGCTGGCTGTCCACAAGGTTTAGGAGTGTTTTTTTATTATCTAGAGTCCAGTGGCGGCGTGCTTTACACCACTGCATCCGACGCTTTGCATTGCACTTGGTGATGTATGGCTTGGATGCAGCTGCTCGGCCACGGAAACCCATTCCATAAAGCTCTCTGCACACTGTTCTTGAGCTAATCTGAAGGCCACATGAAGTTTGGAGGTCTCTAGCAATTGACTCTGCAGAAAGTCGGCGACCTCTTTGCACTACGCGCCTCAGCATCCGCTGGCCTGCCACTTTGTAGCTTAGTTGCTGTCGTTCCCAAACGCTTCCACGTTCTTATAGTACAGCTGAAAGTTGACTGTGGAATATTTAGGAGCGAGGAGATTTCACGACTGGACTAGTTGCACAGGTGGCATCCTATCACAGTTCCACGCTGGAATTCACTGAGCTCCTGAGAGCGACACATTCTTTCACAAATGTTTGAAAAACAGTCTGCGTGCCTAGATGCTTGATTTTATCCACCTGTGGCCATGGAAGTGATTGGAACACCTGATTCCGATTATTTGGATGGGTGAGCTAATACTTTTGGCAATATAGTGTAGTTTCCATTTAACACAACTGATTGCGTAATGCACTGTAGCATCTCATCAGAAACAAGGCTTTATCAGAAACAAGGCTTTATCAGAAACAAGGCTTTATCAGAAAGCAATCACTAAGAACTTCCCGCTTGGAGCTGGATAAAGTTGTGATGAAGAAGATGGGTCCCAATATAAAGCATATGAGGGGTATTCATTGACACAGTGTAGCTTGCATGTTGCTAGAAGTTCTCCAATATTCATGATTTCCACAAAGGTTCCCACTCCGAAGGAAAAAATGAATAATGGCCTTTTGTGGAATATCTATCTTTGACTGGAGAGTTCATCTTAATCCATCACAAATCCACTGCAGCATGGAGTTAAGCTGATACCAAAGATTGATACACTTACTGTATATCAATCTTTTTCCTGCGTGTAGACACGTCTTTGGATCGCGTTTTCGTGACCGCCGCGTCTGCTGGAGTCCAATTCAAGCCGAGATTAAGTCCACAGAGTAAATGCGTTTGTTTTAATAATACACACTGCTCATTTATGTTGTAGCTTTTTATTAAATTCTGACAAAGTCTCACGAGCAATTTGTATGTGCTCGTACGAGGTGGTAAATTTGTGCTAATTCGTACGACCTCACTCGTGTGATTTTATATGATTTGTCTAACTCCCTGTGACAGGTAGCTTTAGGGGCGGGATTAGGTGTAGGTCATTCCTACAAATTCATACGGATTGGCAACTCGTAAAATAGGTATGATTTAGCAAAAATGTATCTCGTAAACCTCACTCATACAAATTTGTACAAATTAGCCACCTCGTAAAATACGTACTAATTGCTGTTCGACTGGGCTGTGGTCTCTGTTTTTAAAGGTGGTTCCATTTAAACAAAGGCAGAATGCAGCTTGAACAGAGCAGAAAGTGCCTCCAGAAAGTGTTCACTCTTTTGCGATAGATCCAGTGCTTGAAGTGAAAAGTGACCCATTGTATCCGCACTCGCGCGAGAGAAAATCTGTCCGAGTCCCTGCAGGTTCAGTGTCAGTATTTCTAGCGGCCGGTATGACAGAAAAATGCTCGGTACTGTGAACATAGAATTGCATAGAGCTGAGTACCGTCCCACTTCAAGCACTGCACATCTAATATGGTTTGATAAGTATTCTTAAACCACTTGGTGAAAGTCCATCACTGGCAATGCTTCCTCAGCAAACCGTTGGGGATCTGCTTGTATCCTCATCATTGGTCTTACTGCTGGCAGCAGATGAGTGTTGTAGGTTAAATCTTTGCTTTTTCCCCTCACTTTTCCCACATTTCTGTAGCCAGACTTCCAGGGATATGCATCAAAGCTGTCAGTGAAGTTCTCTCCGGTCATTTGCAGCCTCAGCTGTCCAGTTTGAAGGAGGTTATCAACTGAATACAGAAGCCTTGTCTTACTCCAGGACTTCTTCTCTGGATGAAACGTGACTTTGAGATGTCAGGGGTCTGGTTTATCTGATCGTAGGAGGTGTGGGTTGAATACTTATCAAGCCATTTCAATTTTATTTTTAAATTCCTGGCTACCAGAATCAGACATTTTCATTTCAAATATTTGAATATTTGTTACCATTCAATAATATATTGTATTTACTTTTATTTTTATTATTTTAAAAAATTATGACTCTCTGCAGGCACTTTTTTATGTACATCTGGCAACCAAAATCACATGACTACATAAATATAGTTTCACATTTAGCAACCAGAAATACATAATCTCTATTCCAACCAACTTTATCTGGTTTATTTTATTAACCCCCTGGTAATGCTGTGTTATTTTGGGATATGTTTTTATGATTCTGTCAATCACAGCTATTAAAAAACAACTTTTTAGAGTTTTTACATAAATTCATTTGTGGATATTACTTTCTAGAAAACACTCAATTCTAGAATTCGAGTCTTGCATGACATTTTTGTCTTTAATATTATAGCCATCTTTGTATTTACACTGTTATGAATTTGTATATTCAACCCAGCATTTCCAGAGAGCAATTGTGGAACCACCCTTGAAACAGTTCTTACAGAGTATAAAACATACAAAGTAACAACAAACAAACAATTGATGAGATGAGACAAACCCGCTGATTTCTTTGGCAGCTGTGGTTGTTCTGATTTGAATAGAAAAAAAAGACATTATACAAGTTGTACATCGATTAAGATGTACCTGAAGAATGCTGATGTCTTGCTAGTGTAGCTTTTGTGAAACTACGAGTGTGTGAAGCTTGTTTGGTACCTGATGGTGTTTCGGTGGTGGTCCTGCACTCTTCTCTCAGCTCTTCATCTTTAAGGGCACTCATTTCTCTGGCTCTCAGCGAGTCCTGCAGAGGATTGGGTCAAGACATTAAATGCCACATACAAAGAAAAAAATAAGCAAAAAGAAACTTTTCTACTTTCACAAAGCATATTTACAATTTTTAAAGTAAAATTCAGTAGTTTAAACAAATACAATTTGTCCAAATTAAGTTTTTAGCAATGCATTTTTAATATATTTATGGTTTTAATATATTTATGGTAGGAAATTTACAAAATATCTTCACAGAACATGATCTTTACTTAATATCTTAATGATTTTTGGCATCAAAAATCAATAATATTTGGCTATTGCTATGTATTTTTGGCTATTGCTACAAATATATATATATATATATATACACACACACACACACACACACACACACACACATACATACATACAATAAAATTGTTTAAAATAATACCATTTTTTCTGCCATGTGTGAAGAACGTCCTTTATGTCTGTGAAAAGATGTCCGATTATTTAGTAATTTAGCAAATACAGGCCTAATTAATATTGTTAATATTAATTAACATATCTGTTACTGCTGTAAGTGCACTGTTATAGAAACAGTCAGAAGCATCTGATTTACAATTAAACATGAAAACAAATAATAATTTTCCTTTTGATTATATATTAATGGCATACACACCTATGTCCCAGTCATGCTTTCTCAACTTCATTTTAGAGTAAATACATATGATTATATACATCTGTTTATAAATAATGTGTAAAATCCTTACATTATTTTGTCTCTCAATCTTCTGTCTACCCTGTTAGCTACATTGGTGCTAAAAATCTAAGACCCGGTTTTATAGAGTTTAGCCTAAGCCACTGGTGTGCATCTTGAGACAAAACAAAGGCCCAGATATATTTTAAGATCAGTCATTGCAAGTTTATTTCAGCTGAAACAGCTCAGACTTACACTTTAGTCTAGGACTAGGCTTAAGCCTTGTCTGTGAAACCTCAGTCATGTAGACATCATCATAGCATTTATGAGTCTTATGATTTGTCATTTTTTAGACAGTCATTTAAGGCAGAACATGTCCATCCTGTTATGCCAAGTTAACGTGGACATGAAAATGTTCATTAAAAAAAAAGAAAAAAGAATTGTCATACTAAATATGAATCTTCTTTAGATATTTATCTTCGACTAACTGGTTAAAAACTGCACAGTCCAGAATCCACCAATGACCCAGAAATTAAACATTGAGACATTATTTTGTCAAAAAAAGTTAGCCTGAATAGTAAAATTCCTTTACTTCCTATAGCCATAAACCATTAAACCTTAAACCATTCAATTCCTGTCAACACATCTATTTGACATTGCTATTCTAACTTTAAACACATTTGTTTTCTTAAAATATCATTAAATCCAAATAATATTTAGGTAATAAAGCCAGATGTTTTTTTCACAGCCTTACCTGTTCATCGACTGCATCCTAATGCGAGAATAAACCCCGCCTCTAATATTTCTAGAAACTTCTGTCCTGGCACTAAGTTTCGTCTTCCCAGAAATTTTCCCTCAATCAAAATTCGATCAATTAAAATTTCTCACCCAACAGCACTCCAAACATATGTTTTCTAACAGTGGGTAACGACTGAATCTTTGTCTCCAACCAATAAAATATAGCAGAAAATATAGACTACACAAAAGAAAAGAAAAGATGATCCGTTCTCTATTGCACTGTCACTGATCATTTCAGCATCCAGATTGCATTTTATATCACACCCCGCCTTTTGCCAGGAATCATGTCAAAGAGTCCAGACTTGCACGGGATAAACTAAAATCAGGATTTCTAAGTTGTAATCTTTTGGGATGCCACGTAATGATTACGTTTCCCCTTTAACAAGAAACGAAACTTAACACAACTTGAGCAGCACGAGAACGCGCCCGAGAACGCGCTCTGTGTAGGCTACATTAACACATATTTTTGCTCATGATTTTCCTTGGGTTTTTTTACAAACGCAATATTAACTATATTTAGTGAGGGACCCTGCGGTCTCCAGTGAGCTGGCAGAGTTAGATGTTTTAAGGAACACGTTCTAAAACACATTCAGTGGTAAAATGTAATTATTTATTTATTTTTTGTGAGAAACAGTGAAGATCAAATTATTAAATCGTGGTATAATCAACACAGTTGTAAACCCAGAAAACACATCCCACATGATTCTCCACCCTGTCACATTTGAACAATGCAGTGTGTAACAGGGTGGATATTTTAAGCTATAAATCACAATACCAACTAGAAAAGAACAACAAACCAAAAGAAGTTTTGACAGATGTATAATATATGAACAAACACTTTCCTGTCCAGTATAAACTGACACAAGACATATGTTTCATGCTATTTGAGAGAACACTTCTACAAAAACAAAACAACAACAAAAACAGGATTGTTTTTTTTTTTTTTATTATTATTGAAACGGAAATGTTTTAGTCTGATAGTTGCCTTCTCTAGGAAATGAGGCGTGTTTATTTCGTATTCGTACAAATTTCTGCTATCTGTGCATGGAAAAACATGTTGATTATCATTTTATGTAAAATATGCAGTATTGTTTCATGGGGTCATAAAATCAACAAAAGTATAAAGGGATGCATTTAATACATTTGATAATGTAATAACTGTCCGTGTTCTATGTCACTAGTTCTATGTCTTTGGTTTCGTCTATGATTTCCTGTGTGTCCTTTTATGGTCTTGTTCATGTTCTTGTTAAGTTGATTAGTTAACCCTTGCCACCTGTGTCCCTCACCTGTCTTGCATCTGCCCTTGTGTATTTAAGCCCTGTGTATTCTGTCTAGTATGTCAATCGTCAATGTTATTTTGTGTGTATGTGTTGTGTGATTCTCCTGTTTGATTAAAAGAAGTTTAAGTTTAACTGCGCTATCGTCTTCGCCTGGTTGCCTATGCAGACGTACCCTGACAGTACGATCGACCTACCAAAATAACGAGGATGATTTCCCAGGAAATTCCCAGGAAATCCTCCACCGACTCCTCAACGGGCTCACTCCCCTTCGTGCTCCACACGAGCAACGGCCAGGAGGCCATCCTCCATTGCCCGGCTCGCGGCTCGCCCATCGGCGGATTGCACGCCCGAAACCAGCTCGGTATGGAATCCAATCACTGCCAGCTCCCCTAAGGACTGCACTATATGGAGGCCCATCGGTGCCAAAATCTCGTAAGCGGTCCCGGATTTCCGCGGGTCCCAGCCCGCGATGTAAGGGACCGGAGTTGGATGTGTGGGCCGATATGCCATTCCTGATCCAGTTCCAGAGTTACGGCCTGAAGTGCCGATCCCAGTCCCAGTTCCAGAGTCTCGGCCAGGAGAGCCGATCCCGATTCCAGTCCCTAGTTTATGGCCGGAAGTGCCAATCCCAGTTCCAGAGTCCCGGCCAGGAGAGCCGATTCCGATTCCAGTCCCTAGTTTACGGTCGGAAGTGCCAATCCCAGTTCCAG
>JAUMHE010000072.1:14849775-14866211 GCA_032359235.1 Enteromius mattozi
TTATTTAAAACTGTAAACCTCTTTAAGCTCTTCTGCAGCACTTCATTTGCCAAAAACTAAAAGGAACTGTTGAAAAGTCATTTGATTAGATTTTAAAAGATTGGTTAAATTGGTAAAGATGTAAACATTTATTTGATTACTTTTGGTTTTAGACCAAAAATAAATAACCAAATAAAATTAGAACCCAGAAAAACTGAAAGAGAATTTCTGGAAAAATTAAACACTATTCATAAACTATTGTCATTGTTAATAAAGTATTAAATTATAATTTTGGAAATTTAATGGATTCAAAACTAAATACCTGTTGTCTCAGTAGCTCATTGTCCACTTGTATTCTCTCCACCTCCTTGTAGCTCTCCTGCAACCTCTGGTTAGTCTGTCGGAGTTCTCTAATGTAGTCGCATGCTTTAGACAGGATACCTCCTTTACTCTAGAGAGAAGGACATGCAGATCATTAACATCAGCAGGTGTGGAGATGTACAACAGGTCCAAGAATAGAGGATGTAAGATACTTACTGCTCCTGTTTTGGTGTTGTCCATATTGCAGTCTGGGATGATTTTAGACAGCGTAACAATCCAGTTGTTGATTTTGTCTCTTCTTCTCCTTTCCACTGCAAATACACCAATAAAATCATTTAGGAACAGTCCAAACTGAGCTACTTCTCTTCTCACTCCATGCTTCTGGTTCATGAAGGAGTTATTCTTGTACTTTCATGAAAACCTGATTAAAGTGTAATAACTTCCACCATTTCTTTTCTAACTCCACATTACAATTCAATCAATTCCAGATGGACAACGTTCCACTTCTACACTTTTATAGTTTAGTTTCATTTTGACTGAATGCATTTACATCAGTTAAATTTGTGGCACTACTCGGGCTTCAAAAGTTTTACCGATATAAGCTGATGGAGATGCCATTATTGATAAACACTTCTCATGTGTTGAGGATACTTAAAATGTTGCAAATAATTGTTTGAAAGCACATTAAATCATATTCATGTCATTGTATCTAATATCGTATACATTGTAAGAAAAAGGCGGGTTACCTCTCAAACATCATCATTTTATGTTGCTTTAATACATTGAAAGTTTATATTTATTAGGCCTAATTTTGTTCTGAAGATGAAAGCTGTGGAGTAATGTATAACTGTATTTATAACTTTTGTATACAAAAAGGAAACAAATTGGATGCCGCTTTCATAAGAGCGCATCACAAAAATTAACTAAAATTCAGCATATAGGCTGCTACTTCATTTATTATTTCTTTAGAAAAATATATTTGGCATATGGGCCTCTCTTTCATATATAGCTTTATTATGTTTTTCTGTCCGCACAAGCTCTACACGTGATCCTCACGTTCTGATGTTTATGCTGCTTTTTGCTTGTGCAATATTAATACCGGAAACAAATTTGGCCATGCATCAATTCAAATTGAATTTTTTGTAATTTAACACAATCTTGTCCGTTAATGATGTCTTAACGATAGTTGGTTGTTGATTAGGAGAAATAAAATAACTGTAATTAACATTCCTATTTCCAATATAGTCTAATAAATGTTTATCAGAAAAAAATAATAAAAATAATAATACAACTGCACCTGCTTATGAATATACTATTGTTTAATGAAGTATCTAAGCAGTCAAAATACAAAAACTCATTAAACTTGTTGAAAATATTTTTATGTAGGCCTATACAATTTAATAATGTTTTTTAAACTGATGAAGAACAGGCTACTAGCAGGTGAAATTATGTATGGAAACAGCTCAAGGGCAATCTTTTTACGATACACCAAAACTTATGCGACAATAAATTTATTTTTTAAGGATGACATCATCACACGCACCATTTTATTGGTAAAAAGCCAGTTGAACGCAATTTTTTTACGCAAATTCTCTGTGTTGATAACAAAACGGCATAAAACCTGGATGGAAACTAGGTTAACTGTACAGATGTTCTTGCTTTCGCTGAAACAGCACATATTCTGAGCTCTAAAGACATGTATTGGTTCACCTTCATTGTGCTGTGCTCTCCTTCTCTCATCACGAGGCGCCCGGGGGCCATCCATCTTCCTGCGCAAGTAAGAAAGAGAAGAGAAAAACAGGAGACTTGTGTTAGCTTGTTCTACTGCACCATTAAACTACCACAAACACCAAATTAATCTGCACGACACAAGAGCTGAAGCCTATTGGAAAACAAACATTTCTTCAGCCCGTTTACTGATATAACACTTCATTATTGAGTCACAAACTTTAATCAGGCCAATTCGATTGTACCCAGAGATTTACTTAAATCTGGACAAATAGGTTAGTCTAAAAAGAAACATGGAACCCTTTGATTTTTCCTCATTTCGGTTTTTAGAGGCTAGAACTGATGTCTTCCGAACATGAAGAAAACTCAAACACCAGCAAACGCATCTATAGTACTCATACAGTACTGAATTAAAGGAATAGTTCACCCAAAAAATTGTATTTGCTTTAAATTTAATCACATCAAGCATTTAGCATTACATTTCATATTCACCGATGGATTTGGGTGCAGTGAATGGGTGCCGTCAACATAAGTTAAAGCATTACAATAATCCACAAAACGTTAACTGATGGACTGCAGGTGTTGATTACTGAGATGTTTTTAATCAGTTGTTGGGACTCTTATTCTGTCTAGTGTTGTCACGGTACCAACATTTAGCATTTAGTGAATACCAGTGAAAATCCACAGTTCTCTGCACCAAAGCAATACGCAAAAGCACTATTTTTATTAATAAAGTCAAAACAAAAATAAAATGTACAAAAACTAAGGCCATTCTTTACTTATTTCAAGTTTTTCCAGTAATAAATAAATAAATGTATGAAAAACAGTAAACATTTCACCCAAATTTAATTAGTCTTTTACTTAATGAAATGTAAACATTTTTTGGTAAATAAAGGGGGATTTACTACTTTAAAGGAAAAACAAAAATTGTGCAGTTATTTCTTAAAAACTAAACGTGTAGTTGTAGTAGTAGCCTATCAAATACATTATTTTATATAATAGTAATATATTTCAGGCACAATGTCTAAACCGAACTTTTATTTTGATGGGTTGCCGTGAATATATTTACATTTCTGTGTGTATATGATGTGATACTGGTTTCACTTAAACTACACATGAGCAGTTCTGGAGAGGTTAATGTGTTTATATCCTCACTGAGACGGAAGATGCTGAAATCACGGCGAGCGTCACACGCTTCAGAGTATGTAGTAAACACAACCACACGTCTCTGCCATTCATTCAGTCACACACAGACTCACAGAACATACAAGATTCATATTTAAATCGAGATACTAGTCCATATAGCAAACCGTAGGCTACACTCAGTTTTTAAACCGGATTCTGACGGCACCCATTCACTGCAGAGGATCCATCTACATTTTCATCAAAAGTTTCATTTTTGTGTGAACATTTCCTTTAGAAAGCCAGCTGCTCCACAGCGGCAGTATGTAGAGAAACACAAGCTGGCAGCTGAAAGGGGGTGGGGATGTAAAAGGTCTTCCTCACCAGTCTGATCTGCTGTGTTGAAGAGTCTCACGTTCACCAAGGTCTCTGGGGATGGCAGGCAAGTGGGACAAATTTTTTCGGTTGTTTTTCTGACTGCACTTGATTGGACAATACTTTGCATATTTATATGTAAAATCATTGCATTTTTAACTTAAAGCCACACTCTCAATTTGAGGTGTTTTGAAGGAAAATGAATAAGGATTTGATTTGAAATTCCATTCTTCTTGTTCTGCAAACTGAAATTAATTTGGGGGAGGGAACGTGAAGGGATCAAATCATTATGTACATAGCACTGGGATCAACAGGGTGGACTGGGCTGTGCAGACTGGGAAAAGTGAGGGATGTTGACCCATGATCACACTTACGTAGAGTATGTGTGTGTACGAGGGGCGATGGTCCGTGGTGTTCCAGTCTGCAAAACATCTGGTGGACTCATCATCACGTAAAACTGACCTAGGGTCAACAAAAGAGGAAATTTAGTTAAGAAATACAGGAAGGAGACACTATGGCCCGGTTTCACAGACAGGGCTTAGCCTAAGCCAGGATTAGGCCACAGTTCAATTAGGACATTTAATTATTTTTTATATACATCCCTTAGAAAAAGGCATTACTGGCGTGCATCTTAAGACAAAACAAAGACACTGACATGTTTTAAGATCAGCCAGTGCAAGTTTCTTTTAGTTGAAAAAGTTTAGATTTAAATTTTAATCTAGGACTAGGGTTAAGCCTTGTCTGTGAAACCGGGGGTAAGTGTGCAAAAGAGCAGATTAACATGCTAAACATTTAAACATCTATTACAAATGATCTATATATCTGCTAAACACAATGGCAGATGATAAAAACCAGCTGTATTTTCTGCTAAAACCAACATTACTAACACTGAAGCTGACCAATTATGC
Source organism: Enteromius mattozi (assembly GCA_032359235.1). Classification (NCBI taxonomy): domain Eukaryota; kingdom Metazoa; phylum Chordata; class Actinopteri; order Cypriniformes; family Cyprinidae; genus Enteromius; species Enteromius mattozi. The sequence goes on from JAUMHE010000072.1 coordinate 14,854,209, forward strand.
AACTTAAAGGAATAGTTCACCCATAAATAAAAACGTTGTCATCATTCACTCATGTTGTTCCAAACCTGTTTAAGCTTCTTTCTTATGTAGAACACAAAAAAGATATTTACAACAACCAAACAGTTGTGAGCCCCCATTGGCTTTCACAGTAGAAAAGAAATACTATGACTATTCTTTTATATTTAACATAAGAGAGAAACTCTTACAGGTTTGGAACGACATGATGGTGAGTAAATGATTTTTGGGTGAACTATTCCTGTAAGCCGACAATATGCATCACCATCTGTGTTAAACCATTTTCGTTTATAGACATAAGGTTATAACCGGGTTAATTATAAACCGAACACATTTTTATATTACTCTCGGCATGTAAACTTTAATCGGTGTTCCGTTGGATTATAAAACGTGTAATATATTACAGAAAAGCACATTTACGTTTACGTGAGATATTGCAAATTCTGAACAATTTCTGACCAAAGAATCTCGTGCAGCCTTAGGACAAGTAGTACAGTCGTGAAAACAATGCCCGTTTCCCACTGACATCCTGGAGTACTTTTAAAGCTAAACTGACCACCTCCTATACAACTCTTCTAATGCCGTTTACTTGCATCGCTGCTTTATTGATTTGCATGTAAACCAGCAGTAAAACACGCTCAGTTTTTGGACTTCAGCATGCGAGCCTGACCTCCAGCCTGTGTGAGGGTCGGATCAGACGTGGCTTGCACTGAGACAGCTGTAGCTGTACCGTCACTGACAGTCGCTGCTGGGAAATAGGCGAAGCGTGTCTCCCCCCCCACTGTTTCCCCCGCTGGACTGCCTCCATTACTGAAAGGGTTCTGGATGACAGCCTACAGAGAGACAGATATAGAAATATGAGACACATACATTTCTTTCTTTCCTGCATGCTTCCGTCCAGTCTGCTCCATACACACCTGTGCTACTGCTTGCTGCGCGCCCGCAAAAGCGGCTGTGGACACTACACTGACCGCTGCTCCTCCATCTCCCGCTGCCTCCAAATGGTCCTCTGTTACCTGGACCACGCGATACGTCACCTGTGTCACAAAAGTAGAACGTTTTATATCTTTAAGTTGCGTAATCTAATTGTTTGGATTTAAATCAGACAAATGGATTAAAGCAAACATGAATTCCCATTTGAAACGTAACAGAATATTTACATATAAAACAAGCATCTATCATGAATGAAATTGTAATAAACAGTGGACATTACATACTTCAATATAAGTCTGCTAAAATAAGACCAATATAGCCTTTGTCTAGTGCTTAGCATCATCCTGAACGATGATGTCGGGTGATGACATCATAATCATAGCCAAGTGATGTCAGCAAAAAGAGGAAAGCAATTTAAGAGGGAGCTATTTTATTTTTATTCAAAGAATAACAGGCAATAACACCAGGAACGTGCATTATGAGGCTATTTTCATTTCTTGTTGACTTTAAAGTTATAATAAAGCTTGTTGGTTTATCCACCGGTGCTGTTTTTGTTAAATATTAAAAATTTATTTTGTTAACAGACACAGAGTTTCCTTGGCAACTAGCAATAAAATAGGTTTAAGTTGAAGAAATTAAGACTAAATAGAACTAATAAAAAGCATTTAAAATTATTAAACATGTTAAAGTTTTGTTTACTTACTAATTATTAAAACTAAACAAAACTGAAAATCTAAATATAAAAGCTCATTTGAAATAGAAATAGAAAATACTACAATAATACAGAACATAAGTAATTTCTGCTTACACTTTATTTTAAGGTGTCCTTGTTAAACATTGAGCGATATTAATTACATCTTATTATATAGATAGGGTTACGATAGGGCTTGGCTAAATGTTAATTACATGTTGTTTATTGCATAATTTAATAGTAAGCACATGTAACAAGGACACCTTAAAATAAAGTATTAGCCAATTTTTCTTTAATAGCAATAAACAACACTAAATTCAACAGCAGGCCTAGACTCACAGACATAAGACAATAAAGCATTCTTAGAAGAGCCGTGACTGAGGCTCATGTTTTATTAGAGTAACCCCGGTCTGAACCCTGGAAAGGTCAAAGATCGCACTGACCTGTCCACCAGTGTTCTCTGTCCGGAACTGGTATTGAACATTATGGTCTCCAAAAGCTGCTGCTTGCTGGACACTCGCTATGGTCACCGCTGCCTGCTCCTCCACCCCCACCCCCTCTCCTGAGAAACACCACAAACGAACAGCGGTGTACTGATATATGCATCACTGACTGCATGCACACATCCTTCAGAGCCGCATGTTTTCACTCACCCTCCTGCAGCTGAACAACCTCCTCAGTTTCCTGTTTGTCGTGACTGCAGAGAGAAAGAGCAGGTTCTGGGTCAGCTTATGAAACTACTCAAAAGGAAGCTGTAGAGATATAGATAGAGGCTTTTGGCGGGAAGGAAATGTGGAGTGATTTCTAAAATAGTATTTAATATTAAAATAACAATGTTGTTTCCAATTATACTGTTTAGCATAATGTGTTTAATAAAAAATAAATAAATAAACAATTAAATTAAAATTTCTCTTTAGAAAATATATTTTGAATTTAGTTTTACATTTAGCTATTATTATTTTAATGTGACTTTTATTTTGTCATACCGCTTTATTATTCACTCAAGAACACCAGTGAAAGAATCGCGAATCGATTCATTGAAAAGATCCGACTCAAAGAACGATTCGAACACATCTGCTACATTCAGTCTTGATTAAATGAATTTATGCGTTTGAACGATTCGGATATTAATTAATAAAAATTAAAATGGCTTGATAAAGATGTTATAGATATAAATCTGAGCTAGATCTGTCTTAACTTGGTGAACGCCCCCCGTCTCATAAAAAACCGTTCAGTTTTTAAAGTGGTCTGAAAAATAAAATATAACTTAACATTAAAAATCTAAAAGCAAAGCTTTCTGGAGAAAAAAAAATATATAACCAAATATACAAGGCGAGATTAAATAAAGATCTAAACAGAGCTTCTGGATGAAAAGACCGGGGGTTGTTTGCAGGTTGAAGGGAATTTAGTGCTTAAAACTGCAGAAGAGCTTTTAGTATTTACACTTGAAATATAAGTTAAACATCTTTTATATTTCGGGAAATATTAATACTGAAGACTATTGTTAAAATGAAAGGTACACCGGCTTGGAGAGGTTGTTTTATTTTCAAATAACTTAACAAGGATAGACAAAAATCACCAAATTAGCAATCGGGCTAATAGTGATATAAATATGTCGAGCATCGGTGTTAAAACGCCTGCGATCTGTTGTTTTCTTCGTGCTATTTGCATCCTACGTTTAACTTACTATATTAATGGCATGCACAAAACTTAATAAAAGTCAGAAAATAAACTTAAAAGATGATTGCTAACTGCCCTACTACAAAAACAGAGCAGAAAATGGTTGACTGGGGCCTTGAGGATGGCCGTGCATAAAGGACGCGCTCTCACCTCGTCGAGGTGTCCAAGCTCTGATCGAGCATATCCATGAAGGCGAGCGGATTTTAAAATGCGATATTCAGCGACACTTGAAACACGGGAGATGGAAGCGCTGATCACGGGGACAAACACACGGGTCATGTGAGAAAGACAGTCCAGGACACGTGAGGTGCAGGCTGGGCGAGGAGTTAAAATGGAGACCGCTGTGGAGGAAGACGGAAGGTGTGCCGGTTGTTGTTGCGCTCACTGCGCGGCTTTGTTGCGTATGTTACTCACTCCCGCCTTTCTGTCTAGATCAGTCCTCGACCTGTTGAGTCGCTTAGTGGCTTCTTTTCACACTTATAGCCCCTGAGTGAAACTAGGCTCGTGTATTAGTTTATTTGAAAGCGTTTGTTACTTTTAAACCTCGTTTTCGCGCTGTTTCAGAATCGCTGAACGTATCCCTCCGCAGGCGCTCTAGCTGCCGTTAATAAGATATGGAGTGGAGTGCTTATTTCGAACAAGGTTGAAATAACGGAACAATAAAATATTTTGTGGGTACACACACATATAAGAACACACTAATGGTTGTGTACGTATTCGGAAACGTGATAAAAAGCAGGGAGTCTATAAATTATAGACTTCCAACGCTTAAACTGGACATTGAAGTTCAAATGAGATCTAACTAACGTTAGCCTATTGCTATAACAACATCGCGCGCTTCTTTATGAATGAAATGGCGGTTAGTAAATGAGTGAACTTACCTTGTGTTTTCGACATGATTTAGATCCTGTCCCTGTGTAACTCAAAACGCATAACGTGCATAAAATAAACGCTTTTCCTTGGTCACCTCATCACAAGGAATCACGAATATGACGAGTGGTGATTTTTCTCAGGTGACCCCCGCGATCCAATCCGGGTTTTTGGTCAAACCACATGACACGAACGCACGAGTGCTGGATAGGAAATAGACGTTTGATGATCTCTAATGTCAATAAACTGACTAACATAATTTACACATGCTCGAATTATTCACCCGATGCATATAACATGATATCATTAAATCAAAACAAGAGCTTTTGTTAGTAGTAAAAGCGTTAGTACTAGGCTACTCTGTTCCTGCTGGTGCCACGAGGCTGTGCTCGATGGCAAATTGGCCAAATGTCTTTTATTTTTTTAAATTTGAGCCTAATTATGCTGTATAGTTTGAGAAGTTAACGTAAATAATGCAATATTATTTAATGATCCACTAAAGCCAAATATATGACATGTAAAGATGGATTTGAACATGCAATATTTGTTAATCCAGCTGACAGACCTTAATTAAGGTTTTTTGGGGGGGTTTTTCCATTAAAATAATGTGGCAAATGGTGTGGTTGGCAGTTATTATAAAATCTGATGTTTATGAGGAAACAGTTTTGGACATGTTTGGCAAAACATCGCCATAAAAGATGTCACTAGCACTCTCCTCTCTACAATACAACATTTTTTTTTCATTCAGCAATCATTAAAACACCCAAAATGAAAGATTGAAAGTTTTGACACAAACAACCTTGACAACCTGACATAAAAATGTCTAAAAATGCAATTGTTCAAGTGCTTTTGAAGTGTATATACAGTGCCTTGCGAAAGTACTCATACCCCTCTTTTTTTCACATTTTGTTATGTTAGTGCCTTACGTTAAATTGCTTTAAATGACATTTTCCCACATAAATATACACCATGGAAAACAAAAAACCTTAAATGATTCCATTGCATAAGTATTCATACCCTTATCTGGGACAGTTGAAATTTAGTTCAGAAGCATTGCTGTTGCTAATAGATGTCATTACACTTTGAATAAAGTTAACCTGGGGCGAATTCAGAATTCGAATTCAATCGAATGGGTATGATATGGAAAGGCACACACATCTTAATACAATTTATCAGCTAATCCATATCAGAGCAAAAACCATGCCCTGGGGTTAAAAGAACTGCCTTTAGGGTTCAGAAACAGGTTTGCATCATGTCACACATCTGAGGAAGAGTTAAAAACAAAATCTGCTTTATTTAAGGGTCACAGAAGCATGTAGTCTCTGTTACTCTTAATGGAATAAGTCTGAAATAAGTTTGACTCTCCTTAGAGCTGACCTCCTGTCCAAACTGAGCAATTGATGGAGAAGAGCCTTGTCTAGACTGTTGACCAAGAAGCTGATGGTCACTCTAGCTGGGCTCCATGATCATGTGTGAAGAAAGCCTGTAGGCTGCAGAAGAAAGACAAACATCACTGCAACATTCTACAATCTGTGCTTCTGGTCTGATTAACCTCAATTCTAAGCATCATGTTTGAAGGAAACCAGCTCTGCTCATCATCTGCAGAGTACCATCCAAAAAGTAAAGTGTGCTGGTGTCAGCCTCATGCTGTGGGGCAGTTTTTCAGCAGCAGGGACTGAGGGACTCATCAGAGTAGAAGAAATGCTATTAAGATCAGACTTAATGAAAACCCAGTCCAGAGCTTTCAGAAACTCAGACTGGGCAGAAGGTCCACCTTCCAACAGGATAATGACCCTAAGTGTACTGATTTTCACCTTGTAATAACTGCATTTTACTACATTACTACTTAATGCAAACTACGTAAAAAATGATTGGTGGTCAGTGGAGCAAAGCTTTGTTTTGCCCTCCAGGGGGTGTTCCTATAAGAGTGTGACATCATGTGAAAACTATCAATGAAAGTCAATGGTGACCCAAAACAGCCTTTTTCAAAATATCTTCCTTTGTGTTTGGCAGAACGAAGAAATTCTTACAGGTTTGAAATGATGACAGAATTTTAACTTTTTTGGGTGAACTATTCCTTTATTTGCACTTAATATACTTGATTCAGTTTTTATTTAATAAATGTGATGTGTGGAAAAAGTTATTTAAAGAAATTCAAGGCAGCAACATAAAAAAAGTCAAATAAATGAAGGGGTATGAATACTTTCGCAAGGCACTGTATATACATACATACAGTGGTGGCCAAAGTTATTAGAATTCTAGTGCTTTTACCAGCTAAAAAATGGTTTTACATCAGTTATTTTCTATCATTTGCTATATGTTAGTATAGGAAATATCAGTTTACATTTCCAAACATTAATTTTGCTATTCATTTTTCACCATTAAATGTAATAATCCAGTAAAATTTTTGTTTGCACAATGAGTAACAACAGCCAGTGCACCACACAGAGCTCTGATCTATATGTTCTTACTAAATATGTAATATGTGGATTCTGAACCTTTAAGTCAGTGTAGAAACTGGATGGATGGATATTTTTCAGCATTTTTGAGGTTTTACTGCTTCATTGTAAAGCAAGCACCCATGAATTGTAATCAACAGTAGATTTTATATACAGGAATGTACTGTAATGTTTAGAAATAAAGTCACATGATTTGATTAAACAGTTGTGATTGTCTGTTAACCTGTTTCTGACACATCATGTGTGTGATATGCATGGGTTCTCTGTATATAAAAACGTGTTCATAAGCATTGATTTGGCTCATGAACACATCTACAGATCAAAATTGTATCCAAATGGATATATCTAAATGATATTTAAAAATGAATTTAATCATTTGATTTGGGACTTTAAGTTGGAGTTTATTGCGCTTTAAGCTATAGGTATGCCACGGGTATCCACGCTGTGGCCCCTGTCAAAGCAAGCATGCAACTCAGCGTTTTGCATTGACAGCTGTGCCAAAGCAATCCTTTGAATATGTGCAGCTACAGAACAGTCTACTCTTCAAACAAAAGGAGGACCATTGACATCATGCATACACATAGTGAAAAGTCAGACTCACCAGGGCCCCTACCCGAACCAGTTCAAGTGTATTTGTTTCAGGGACAGAGGACGTAGCATTTAAAGGATTTTGCCACCATCAACAAAAAGGGCAACACAGGTTGTCTATTTCTCTTTTGCCTCTTAACATCTCTCTCTCCCTCTCCACTCTCTCACTCCCTCTTTCCCCAGAGGATAAGCAAAGAGGGATTTGCCTCAGAAGCAACAAGGTAAGCGATGAAAACTTTTACTTTTTTTGTAATTCATAATATTTAGTTTGAAACATCAACGCAGTTTGAATGGAACTGGTAGTTATCTGAAGATAAACATGTCCATTACAGAAATGTTTTCTCTCTTAATGACTATCTAGCCTGGAATATCATAAATAATTATCATGTTTTAATGAGGCAGGCTTCTCAATATGTTGATACTGAAAAGGCTGTGACACACTGTATTTTTAAGCGTCTTCTGAGAAGAAATTTGATGAGCAAAATGAATTATGCAACTATAAAGAAATCTATTACTGTGAAGCCGAGGAATGTTTTTAAAGAGTATATTGCTTATAATACGAAATTCGTAATGCTATTTTGGAAATGTATCTGAAACACTTCCATGTGTAATGTTGATGTATCGATACTTATAAATGTTAATATTAAATTTAATAAAATATGTTTAATGTACCCTAGTAAAAAAAAGTCATATATTTAAAATATATTTATTTTATACTAAGTATGGTTAATATCTATGAACATATTTACTGACAGATAACACGAGACCTACTGATATTAAAAAATTAAACTTTATTTGGAGTATTACTTGTGCACAATGCATATTTCTTATTAATAAGTCTAAAATGCATGTTTATGTCACTCTTAATGAGGATTGTGTAATATTGCCCTTTAAATGCTAAATATTTAAAGTGTATCTAAAGTATACTTGCAATAGTTCCACTTTAATACAATCAAATATACTTAATATATGTCTTTAATTAGACTTCAGCACTACTTCTGCACAATCTGCAAAAAGTGCATTAAGTACAAAATTAGTTGTTCCAATTTATACCAGAGTAGTATACTAAAAGTACAATTGCATGGCATTTTATTAAGTACACAAATATGAAAATGTATTTGTAGTATACTAAGGATAAATGTAATTCAAATACATGTATATTTATTTTTCACTAGGGTATTGAGTTTTGCCAAAAGATGTGGCCAAATTTATTTAGCCATATATTTAAAGAGAAAAATAGTTTGAGTTTAGAAAAATGCATTATTTATCTTTTTTATTTATTAGTTTTAAAAGATTTTTGAGAAATTTATGAATGTGTATTTCATATGAGAATCTGTTATGTGTAAAATCAAAACCTTCCTCCTATCTGTTTAGTGTTTATTTCCTTCCTGCCTAAATGCGAAAAGACGCTAACATCTTTTGGAGTTTCCTGTGTGACAAAAAAATGATAAATAAAATTATTTGTGCATCAATAACTGTAAAGAGTTAACAAAAAATAGACATTGCTTATAATACAGAATTCATAATGCTAATGCAAATGTTACTTTGAAACGAAAAATTGCTTGATTTTATGTCTTAATTATATCTTTGGCTCATTATAATAAATCTTTTTGTGGCATTTATTAATGTGTGCAAATAAGCATCTGTGTGTGTGTAAAATTAAAACATCTCTCCTGTTTGTTTAGTGTATATCTCCTTCCTTTGTAGTCACAGCGTGTGTCAGGATGTACAGCTTTATGGGCGGCGGCCTGTTCTGTGCCATTATTGGGAACATCCTGATAGTGGTCTCCACAGCGACAGATTATTGGATGCAGTATCGCCTCTCAGGCAGCTATGCCCACCAGGGCCTGTGGAGGTACTGCATGGCCAACAAGTGCTACATGCAGACAGCAAGTATAGGTAAGCAGATGCATAAATGCGAACCCCTGTTTTTCTTTTCTTATGCCTTTTCATGGATATTTTAAATCATTGTGAACTTACAAGTCAATAGTATGGAAGCCTGTTTTTGCCACTGATATAAAAAAAAAGTTTGTATCATGCAATTCTGAGAAAAGAAGTCAGAATTGTGAGATAAAAAGTCGCAATAACCTTTTTTATTTTTTATTCAGTGGCGGAAACAGGCTTCCATAATATGTAGAGTTAACAACATCATGTAAGAAATCTGGCAGCTGCATTTAAACTTCTAGACCATTTTTGCCTGTAGATGGCAGTGCTTTCATATTTTTGCCATTCAGAGCTCCACACTCTGTTTGTGTTGTCTGAGCCTTGCACAGTCGTATTCTGAACAGGTGCATCAAAGTTGTACCCCTGGTCTAATAAGATGGCATCTGAGATTACAGGAGCTGTACTCTGGTTCGTTCAAGGTGATTCTACAGGGACAGTTCTTTAAAGATCAATTGAGAAAAATCAGATAAACAGTGATACTAAATTGGCTAGGATGAGAAGAAAGTGAACATACCTGTCTTGACTGTTGTTTTATGATCGTTCCCTGTTTGTTTCCCCAGCATACTGGAATGCCACACGGGCATTCATGATCCTGTCAGGAATGGCGTGCTTTGCTGGAATCATGGCAGGCATCCTCTCATTTGCCCATTTTTCTGCTTTTGAGAGATTCAGTCGTTCCTTTGCAGCAGGAATCATGTTTTTCATCTCCAGTGAGTCACAAACACAGGCACAATGAGCGGCAGAATGTGAAATTTGATCACGTTTAAGTATAAATTAAACTGCTCTCAAACTCAAAAATATAGATGGCACCACATTTACTCTGTCCATTTTTAACCCATCACCTTTTTTTCCACACCCAGCTCTATTTGTGCTGCTGGCTATGTCGATCTACACTGGCGTAACCCTAAGCTTTCTGGGCAAGCGGTTTGGAGACTGGCGCTTCTCCTGGTCCTACATACTAGGATGGGTGGCCATGCTCATGACCTTCTTTGCAGGTGATAGAAAACCTCATAGAATGCTATTTAATGCAACTGTATATAAGTTCAGTGTATTTTTGTACACTGTCGTGTTGCTACCGTAAAACAATCTGCCTTTTTTGGTGAAGCCTTTTCGCTCAGCAAACTAACATACTCTCAGAACAGACTTTTAGAAGGAGCATGAAAATAAAAAGCCATTTGCTGTATTAAAAGTCAGAATGATTTTAAAAACTGGGTAGAAAACCTACTTACAGTTGATTTAAGGATTGCACTGACTCAGAAGTTCAAGTGGTAGAACATAATAAAATGAGTTTTTATGCCAAGGTGGTTGAAAGGATTTGATTGATGGCATGATAAAGTTCTGCCTGTTCTCATTACTTAAAGAGATAGTTCACCCAAAAATATAAAATATATAATTAATTATTTACCCAATTGTCGTTCCAAACCCGTAAGACCTTCATTCATCTTCAGAATACAACTTAAGATATTCTGATGAGCTCTCTGACTTTCTATAGACATCAGGGGTACTACCACGATCAAGGCAGAAAACGTAGTATGGACCTTTGGTCCGTATGACATCAGTGGTTCAACTAACTTTATGGAGCTACGAGAAACCTCTTTTGTGTGCGACGAAACAAATATTCACACTTATTTAAATGTTTATGATTTGAAAACTGTCTTTTGCAGGGATATTCTACATGTGTGCACACAGAATGTATGAATCTAGGAGAGTGGTTGGAAGTCGCTAACCTGAAGAAGGAAAAACTGCAAGCAGCAGAAACGTTTGGCTCAGAAATCATCAGGAAATTCATCACACCTTAATGTTATACGAGTTTAAACTTCACGGACAAATTTATAGTTTAAAAACCGCATTATAGGACTCTTTTCTTCACACATGCACATATATTTGTATAATTCTGCACAGATGAAAATACCAGTCTCCACAAATGTTTATTTCTCTTTTCATATTTTTTTTCAATAAAATTCCACATCAAATCATTTTCTGTGAAATGTCTGTCTTGATATTTTGTAGCGTTGCAAAACAATATGACTTCATATAAACAGTGTCTTTTTATGTATGTTGTAATTATTGGCATATAGTTTCACTTTTAGTGTTGTATCATATTTGAAACTGTTCGTAAGCATTTTTTTTACCATGTGGCCATGAGTGTCAGACTGGTTTCACAGTCAGCAAGTATGGCACATCCTGTGTTAGTTGTGAGACAAAAGGAAAAGCAAAAAATGAGCCAGCTACAGAGCTGGTGATATATCATATATTGCATTAATGCAGTGAGCAACCGACTTGGTACTTCAGAGAATAACATTAGAGGCTTGACAACAATAACCATAGAGAGAACTACAGAGATAAAAGCGCAAGCAGCGGTGGCACCATCATACTCGTACTGGACCTAGTAGAAACCCGCACCATGAGCGAGGGGGTGGAGCCTCCTATTGCTGCTGTAGAATGTCAGCCACAACAGGCAAATAATAGTGGTGGTAATAATAAGAGATTTTTCCTTGCTTAGCTTTCCTGAACTGAAAGGACCAAAGAAGCTAGCGAAGAAATGTCCAAATGATAAAATCTGACAAAGATTTCCTTTATAGATATGCCCCTTGGCCACGCACAGGAGGAAGCGATGCTTCAGGGCTATAGGTTCCACACCTCCGTGAAGTTGGCATCCCATAAAAAGAAATAATGTCCAAAACTATGCCATTCGTTTGTGAGTTTCAATACTGGTACACTTTTAGTACAATCACTGTAACACACAAAGAGCTGTTCTTAGAGTCTCAACAGTGTTGAAAGCACTTTAGTCACGAAAATGACCGTGATTTTAACGGTAAAAAA
>JAUMHE010000072.1:14896882-14907861 GCA_032359235.1 Enteromius mattozi
GAACCATGCTAAGGCACTTCCACTAATACCAACAGAGTTTTCTAGTCTATTCAAGAGAATGTTGTGGTCAATAGTGTGGTCACATTAGCAGTGAATACAGACACTTCATGTGATAAACACAACTATTCTGACTGATGTGGCACTTTTAATTCTATACTTTCCCTTCATCGCTCACTGAAAAAAACTATGACCTCATCTTGAGCTACTTTCTCAGAATTGGTTACTGCTTGTTAAGCATGTGTTAATTATATGAAACTGTTAGGTCTCTTGCTGGAAAGTGGCTGACATCGTTAGTAGTTTTGTCACCCAAAAAGCAGAACTCTTGTGGCTTATGAGATAATATTTTAAAGAAAAATATCCTAACATCAGACTGCAGTCGGGTCATTCAGGCAGACAGGAAAAAGAAAATAGAACAGAAACGTCTTCAAATAAAAAAACAATCAAGAATAAAAACTATTTAATGTTTCAAAACCCATAGCACTTCTCTCTATAAATAAATAATTAAATAAGAAATAATCACACAGAAGAGGCAGGAGCTCAGAGATGGGAAACTTTATATTATCAATAACACAGAGATAAGGAAAAGAAATAAGTTCAGGTTTTGTATTCATAATTTTTTTCCCATGTTATTTGTTTTTTAAGATGTTATCGCACCAAAAAATTTAATTAAATTAAAAGAATCAAAATAAACTGCTTTATTTTCCGTATAAAACAAAGGTACATCTTTCTTCACATAGTTCAAGTTTTGCATAATATGCCTAAAAGGGTTAGTTTAACCCAAAATGAAATTCTGTCATTAATTCCTCACCCTCATGTCATTCCAAACCCATAAGACCTTCGTTCATCTTCAGAACACAAATGAAGATATTTTTGATGATATCAGAGAGCTATCTGACCCTCCATAGACAGCAACACAACTGAAATGATCCCAGATCCAGAAACATAGTAAAAACACCAGTAAAACAGCCTATGTGACATCAGTGGATCAACTTCAGATCTGAGATGCTACGAGAATAAAAATTTTTGCGCAAAGAAAACAAAAAGAACAAGTTACTCAACCATTCTTCTCTCCTGAGTTACGTCTTCTGCCATTTTAGAGAGCATCACAACGCAGAGCATACGCACGCTTTAACGTATTTGACGTAATCAGTCTTGTTTATTTTTGGGGGAAAGCGCACACATGAAGATAATCTGAGGTTGTTTACGTCTAGAGGGAAGCGTTGTGATGCTCTCTAAAATGGTGGAAGACGTAACTTAGGGGAGAAGAATGGTTGAGTAAATTAAGTTATTTTTGTTTTCTTTGTGCAAAAAAAGTATTCTCCTAGCATCACAAAACTGAAGTTGATCCACTGATGTCACATGGACTGTTTTACTGATGTTTTTACTATGTTTCTGGATCGGGGATTATTCAACCTGATCTCACGGCAACTCGTACATATTTTACGAGGTGGCTAATTCGTACGAATTTGTACGACCTCACTCGTACGAATTCATACGATTTATTCTAAATCGTACGTATTTTACGAGATGCCAATTCGTAACCCCGCCCCTAAACCTACCCGTCACGTGGTTTTAGACAAATCGTACAAAATCGTACGAGTGAGGTCGTACGAATTAATACGAATTAGCCACAGTTTGGCCACTCGTACGAATACGTACGAATTGCTCGTGAGACTGTGTTGGATTATTTCAGTTGTGTTGCTGTCTATGGAGGGACAGATAGCTCTTTGATATCATCAAAAATATCTTCATTTGTGTTCTGAAGATGAACGAAGGACATTTTGGAAGGGTTTGGAATTAATGACAGAATTTTCATTTCTGGGTGAACTAACCCTTTAAGATCCACATTTCATTTCTAAAACAACCGATCAGAATGGATATTCAAATGATAACATATTAATGTTTATTATACAAAAACATGTATTATTTTGCTCTGCAAAAGTGTTAAAATCACACTATAATTGAATATTTTCTTTTCAGGTCTTCTCTCTCTAAATTATCAAGACAGTCCTGTAGTATAATTGTCAGCAAAAAAAGAGAGATTTTTCACATTTGATCAGTGTTTATATATCGTCCTCCCCGTAATATTTTCCCACTGCTAAAAAGCGAAAATGACATGACAATGAAACTCTTTTAAACTTTAGTCAAGCCCTCGGGTCTGTCTCAGAGGATCCCTGAAGTCTTTGGAATGGAATTACCGCTTTCTTCCACAGTGCCTTCCTGGGACTGCACAGTCTGGGCTTCTTCCATAAGTGCTCTGCGATAAATCCCTGATATGCTCTGTCTGAAGCGCTGCCTAACATCCAGTCCCATGCAGAAGTACAGCACCGGGTTTACACAGCTGTTGAAATACGCAAAGCCCTTAGCGATAGGCAGGCCCACTTTAACCGCATGGCTCTTCTTGTCCACCATCTTGGCCAGCAGTAGGCAGTGGTAGGGACCCCAACATAAGAAAAAAGCACAGACCAGTCCAGCAAGAATCCGGAGAGGCCTCGATTTTCCAGAAAACCTTGTTCTGCGTATCCCAATGCCAGCTATAACATAGCAGCACAGGATGACCAGGAAGGGCAACAGGAATCCACACAAGAAGCGAATGCTGTACAAGGCGTTCTTTGCTGAATTGTCACCCTTTGACGCTTCTTTCACCTGCACAAAGTAGATCAGATTTCTCAATGATGACACACTATTTCACGTTTACCATTCTACAAAAAAGTTCATGCATAAATGGACAGCTCACACAAAAAATAAGAAATGAAAATCAGAAATGTGTCACATTATGAAGTTAAATAGTGCAAAATAAGAAAGAATAAGCTACGTTCTTGTTCCCATTCAAAGTTGAATCTGAACTATTCGCAAAATTGGAATATCGCTTAAAACATTTGCAACTGAAGCAAAGAGAACAAATATTCTGGTAAACTGTTACTACATTTTTTAATCCACATGGAGGAATTTATTTGGTAAATGTATTATAATCTCCCATTATTCGCATTAACTCTCGCACACCAAGCACGATAGCTATAAAGACAACGATAAAGTCACCTCGGAAAATATATGAATTGCCAACCTGTTCTCACAGCAATTCGTACATACTTTTTACGAGGTGGCTAATTCATACAAATTCATATGACCTCACTTCTTGCTAAATCGTACATATTTTACGAGTTGCCAATTCATATGAATTTGTACGAATGACCTAAACCTAACCCTGCCCCTAAACCTACCCGTCACGGGGTTTTAGACAAACCGTACAAAATCGTACGGTCATACGAATTAGTACGAATTGACACAAATTTGTCACCTCGTACAAATACGTAAAAATTGGTCATGAGACTGTGTTGGAATTGCAGTGAGATTGGGCTGGATGAACAAAACAAACATTGACAGCCAATCAGAATCCATCATGTTCTCGAAACTTTTAAAGTGGCAGGCGCTCGTTTCTGATGCGATACTTCAAAATGTGTATAAAAGTAGGGTGATATATTTTGCAATATATTTACTTTAAAGCATGACCACGTTTCTATTAATCAATGTCACATGAATAAAATGCATTTTTTCCTCTGGCGAAACATCATGGCAATGGCATCATAGGCCTTATTTTTAATCGAAGGATGTGTATGCGTGTTTATCTGTAGCGAAGCAGTGCAGAGGGTCGCTTCAGGGATGCTTATAAAATGTCTAAAGACTGACACAGTCTCTTTAATTCATTTGTGTTAAATTCACAAGGGTGTCTAATCTGAATGAGGTCTGTTTGTGATTGTAATCATAACTGCAATTACGTCCAAAAACAGTTACATTGTATCACATATGACAAGACAGAAGTTCAATTGAAGTGCTACTTCTTCTGTCAGGTCTTAAATTATCATTGACAGCTTGTATACTTCAGACCATACAGACTACATGGGAGTGGAGGACAGTGACTGGAGATAAAACTTAAGATGACACACAGCTCATATCTGCATCTCTGTAAGACACACGATAAACCGCTCTCTAGCTGCCTAGTACGATTCTGTTTACACAGCAGGGCTTCATCAAAAATACAGTTCTGAAAATTTACTAGAGCAAGTTTGGTTATAAGGTTGTAAATCCCATTTATAATTTACTGAGATGTGTATATTCTGCTGCTGTGTGAAACTAAGAGGACAAGAAGAATAAATGAGTGTATACTATTTCCTTAAAGGAACACTCTACTTTTTTTTTAAAACTAGGCTCATTCTCCAGCTCCCCCAGAGTTAAAAAAGTTTATTCTTATAAGTTTCCTATAAGTTTATTCCTATAAGTTTATTATTATTCAGCCGATCTCTGGGTCTGGTGATAGCATTTTTAGAATAGTTTAGCACAGATTATTGAATCTAATTAGACCAGAAGAATTAAAAATTACCAAAGAGTTTTAATATTACTCCTATTTAAAGCTTGATTCTTCTGATATCAGTGCGCCTGCTGCGGCCATGGTACGACAGTAAAGTTCCTTGATTATTACGCCAGACTGAGAGTATAGTTCCTAATCATATCAGCCTGGAAAACCACAACTTTTCATTTTCCGTCGGTCTTAGTACACAATATAACTACAGAAGAGTCAAGTTTTAAATAGGGAAAATATCAAAACTCATTTTTGAGCGAGATGCTAACGGTCTAATCAGATTCAATGATTTATGCTAAGTTATGCTAAAAGTGCTATCACCAGACCTGATCAGCTGAATGGATTCAAAAACAGTAAAACTCAACTTTTTAACTCAGGGGGAGATGGAGAATGAGCCTATTTCCAAAAAACGTGGATTGTTTCTTTAAGTCTCATATTGCCCCCTCTTTTTTAGTCTGCTTAGAACGCATGATTTATAATATTAATCTATGCAATATTATAATATATGCACATATAATTACATTTTACATGCACACAAAATTACAAAGTTGTTCTGACCTCCAGTGAGCACTTGCTCAAGTTGTTGTCACCAAGGTAGACCTGTCTGTACACAAAGTACGGTGAGCTAAAGATCACCGCCACGATCCAAACTCCCACGCTGACCACCCGAGCAGCACAAAACGTCCGTCGTTTTCTGGTGAACACTGGACGCCAGATACAGAGCGCTCGATCCACACTGATGACGGCCAGAAGAAAAACACTGCAGAACATGTTGGCGTACTTGAAGAAACCATTGAACTTGCAGAGAAAAACTCCAAAAGGCCAGTAGTCATAGAAAAGCTTTTTGAGGAGTGAAGTTGTACGGGTGAGACAAAAGATCAGGTCCGCTACGGCGAGATTAACCAGCCATACGTTAGTCACACTGGCCTTCATACGCACACCAGCCACCCAGATGACCAAAGAGTTCCCGGTGATGCCAAAGAATATAGTAATGGTGTACATGACAATGGTAACATTATCCATAACGGCATCAATGTCCACTGTAGTTTTCTCTTGGTGGGTTGAATGAGGCTGCATGAGAAGAGTCACATTGGAGGCCATTCTGAAAGACAAAAATAAAAATGATATACATTATGTCTGTTTAATAAATTAAGCATTTTAAATTAAATTAGCAAGGCCAAAGTCATTGTTTCAATTCCCAAAGAAGGCATGCAGGTAAAATAATATCTGTAATGTGTATAAAGCATGTTTAAATAATACTACAATACTACATGTGAGCAAATACGAGCACAAAAATATACGCATCTAGTGTACCTCCTCTTATTCACACAGGACCATTTCCTTGTGTATTTATGGGGTGGTTATTAAACTATTATGTAAATGATAGTTTAAATATTTATATATATTTTAAATATAGATTAATCTAGCCATGTTGGGCTCTCACATGACAGAAGCCACCCAGGTCTTACTCAGAGTCTGTTTCAAATTATCTGTCTGAAAAAGGGGGGAAAAACTGAACCTTTCACCTTCAACAAAATAGAGAAGTGGAAAGAAAATCAGTGTTTTTAAATGGCACACAGCTGCAGAACCAGAAACATCTTTGTGCACCTGATTCATGCATTTCATAAAACGATGTGTTTCACTTAATGTTAGCTAGTATCTTTCTGGTACATTGCCATTTAGTGAGCAGTTCATCGCAAGTGTCATTGCATCCTTGTATTTGAGCGACACCATACACTAAGATAAATATGAGTTGTCTGGCAACTAAGAGGTCGCAGCACATAAAACTGGTTTAAAAGCAAAGCTAATGTGAGCTATATATTTTGAATTGCTCTGCTGGATCATGAAAGGTCAGAACATCTTATTGTGCTCATTGCGCTCAGTTAACATTGTGTAATTCTGGCAAGAAAACACAAAACACTGCGTAAAACCCAGTTCTTGAAAAATCAAAAGTATTGTTGTGCGTCAGGGTTAGTTGTGTTTCTTCTTTTATGTTGAAACAGAAAGCAATAGTACATTTGACTAAAAAGAATGCAAATGAGGCATAATAATTTAAGGCAGAGATATAGGCAATTTAACAGCTTATGTTTGAAATATCACTTAATAAAATACAAAAATGCATTGTAAAAATATAGCAAATGAAGAATTGGATCATGAATTGGTGTGGGTGTTCTTACCTTAGTGAAAGTTTGCTCAAATAACTTATTAGCACAATTAGGGTTTGAGGAAACAACGCTGCATAGTAATTTGTGAATGTGTCCAGCAGAGACCGAGTGAGTGTAAGGTCATGTTCAGTGTACAGCCAAATAAATAAGTGACGGGTTCACTGACATCATTTCCAGCTCCTCTACTTCTGTCTTAACCCTTTTCTCCCCCTTTTCATCATTAAGTGTCTTCTTTACAGACAAAGAGAGGACAAACAGGAAGAGGGAGGAGACTCAGATGAACAAACACAGAAACATAATTATATATGCGTGTTTACTCCATTAAGCCTCTGGGGGACTGTTAAAGGGATTTCTCACCCTCGGGCCATCCAAGATCCTCTGCAGTGAATGGATGCCATCAGAATGACTGATCACAGTAATATTTTTGCCTTTTATTTAAATAGGACATAGAGCTGACAGGAAGTAAAGCAGGAGAGAGAGAGTCGGGGGATCTAGGTCACAATAGGTCAGCACACTGCCCACAAGACTAATGGAGGAACTTAACTGTAAACTCTCACTTTTGACACAAGCACCAGTCCATGAGACATAATAATGTTTTCTTCTGAGTCATTCATCATGTTGGTTTAGAGCTGTTTTGGACTGATTTCTCTTGTAAATGGACCTGTAAATTAGATCTGTTCATATTTCTATCCTAATTCAGGCTAGATGACTTTTACACTGGAGGAATCCGCGTTATGGAGAGGGACTTATATTTAAGCCAGAAGCAACAGTTTGAAGTTAATATAGACTTAAAGGTGCATTAAGCAATATTTTGTAAAAAGCTTTTGACCTCCCGTTTTCCCCGGGATTCTCTCGTATTTTACCATTCTATCCTGCTGTCATCCCATTTAAATATTTTCCTGTATTATTGATCTTACTATAAAAAAATGTTTACTGCATTCACCTCTGGTAAAACTATAATCACGTCAGTATATTCCAAGGGTGTCCGGTTGCCAGATCTTGAATGAAATGCATCCTTCTCACACAATCGACACATACAAATTTAAACATATTTAGCCCCTCAACTTGGCAACTTTACAACCCATTGATGGTTTAGATCACTGCACAGTAGTGATGCACGGATGGCGGGTAATAAAAATGCATTCTGATTATTTGCAGGTGGATAAGATGATGCAAATTTCAACTACATTTTTGTGTTTTGAATAGATTTTTGATCAGGCATATAATATCGTGTGTGTGTTTGTGTGTGTGTTCGCCTGTTCGGTAAGTTGCAGTGACAGAAGAAGACTTAGGTGGTGCTTCTGTAAAAAAATAAAATAAAATAAAAAAATAAACATGTCAATTGAGAACATACACGGGGCGGAGATATCAAAATAGGGTATTGCCGTGTTTGATTTGGCATTTTCAAATATCAACATAATTTGGGAAAAATCGCTTAGTGCACCATTAATGATTTATTTATAACAAACACAAAACTTTTGGGCTACTTAACATCACTTGTGGATTACAGTGATGTTTTTATAAACTGTTCTGGCGGCACCCATTCACTGCAGAGGTGATGAACTGCAGAATTTCTGCACATCTGTTCCTATGAAGAAACACACTCAGCTACATCTGAGATGGCCTGAGGCCGAAGTGAATACATTTTTAGCTAATTCTCATTTTAGGTGAACTATTCCTTTAAAGTATATTTAGTTATAAAGTACATTCCTGTCTATAAAAGCAGTCATTGCACATCAAAACATTCTTTATGCTAATACTGCTAATACTACTAATAATAACTAATAAATACTAATTGTTTTCAATTACATATCAGTTAAGATAAAAGTGGTTTCTTAGATATAAATAACTGAATGCCGTTTGTGTTTGTGTTTAATACTCAATAACATTCATTTACATCAATTGTTATGATAATAGAACCATTAGTATCAGGTCACTATAAAATGATTGTGATGTTTTGTTGTTGTTAAGCGTTTATTTAGTTTGATCTTTTTAACTCTTTAAATAGAGTGTGATTGAGTGTGTAGTTAAATGTTGGTCTGTGCTGCCACCTACAGTTGAGACATAGCGTTACAGAAAAACATTTGAGAATCTGTGGCCTGACAATCAGAAAAATGTGTGATCATAGATAGTCATAAAGGTTAAGTTCAAAATTAACTGATTTACGCAATGCCAGATGTGATAAATAATACTGTAAATGATTAAAATGTGAAATTAAAGTTAGTAAGAAAGTCTAATACAATAATAATAAAATGTTTAAATAAACAGTTTAAACTCAATGTGAAATATGGGACCAAGAAAACAATCAAAAATGCAAAATCTTAAATATATCAACATAAAGAAGTATTCTGAACCTATCTTTATCCAATGATCATATTTCTGTTATTGTATATAAAATGTGTGCAAACTTACACATTTAACATTTCACAAAACTTTCTCAGCTAAGGAAGCACACTCTCAGAAATAAAGGTACAAAAGCTGTCTCTGGGGTGGTCCTTTTTATGTACACTTTATGTACCAAAATGGACCCTTTAGGTACAAACATGTCCCTTTTGAAAAGGCACCGCCCCAGTGACAGCTTTTCTACCTTAGTATGGTGAAATTGGTTAAAATTACATAGTAGTTTTTATGGCCTCAGAATATACACCAAATAAGGCATACTTCACATTAAAATTCGCTTTAATACACATTTGATCTAGGAAGAAGAAATGTTTATGTAATAGTAAATGTTCCCTTTTTTCACAAAACTGCTAATGAAACTCCAGTGTTCCTCTTTTATTTCATTTGTTAAGATGTTAAGTGAATGTCTGACATCTCCACATCAGGTAAAAGTTTGCGTTTATTTTTGATCAAATACCTAGAAGTGATTTAATAGTTTCCCAGATTCAGTGTTTCTCTAATGTATGTGTGCTAATGTACATGTTTATGTACTTAAAGGAACAGTTCATCCAAAAATAAAAATTTTGTCATTTACTCACTCTCATGTATTTCCAAACCTGTATGAAAGTCTTTGTTCTGCTGAGCACAAAGGAAGATATTTTGAAGAAAGTTTGTAACCAGGCTGTTTTAGTCACCATTGTTTTTTCCTCTCGTATGGAAGTCAATAGTGACTCAAAACAGCCTGGTTACAAACTTAAGAAGAAAGAAATCGGATTATATAATTTTGCATTTAATTAGTAGCAAATGATAAAATGCCAACAAAGGATATAACATTCACAGCCACATCTGACTATAACTGAACAAATATTTCATCCAGATTTCTGCAACATGAGTGGACCAAAAGTCCTTGTCGTCATAATCTGGATATTAAGAGGTGAGAGATTTGCTTTTATTAATCTTCTGGGTTTAAAATATTAGTCTTAAATGAATCCATGAACAAATACTGAATGTGTGAGTGTCTCTGTTATTTATGATGATGGCTTGTAATTTAACTTTGCACTTCTGTGATTTATTGCATTGTTAAGTCAAGTTAAGCACTTGCATGCTTTGGCATGTGCCTCCATTATATTAAAGTATCGCAGAACATGCCCTGTGTGTTTTCTGATGTATGCAGATGCTGCCAGTAACAAATGGGAAATTATGATGCCTAAGAAAATAGATGCAATAAGTGGCTTCTGTGTTCAAGTTCCATGTCATTTTGAGATCCCCGACTCATTCAAAGAAGCCCTAAACAAATCTGTTGAAGTAATTTGGAAAAAAACAACCAAAGAAGGGCCAGACGTGTTTAGTTCACGAAGAACAGAGTTGTCTCTAAAAGGAAATGTGATTGGCAACATCTTAAACAAAAATTGCACAACTGTGTTTCACAACTTTCCTGTTGGATCTGGTGGAAGTTTTTTCTTCAGACTTCAGGGTCCAGATCCTCTCAAGTACACATTTGACCAAGGAGTAAACATTACAGTCCATGAAGGTTGGAGTACTTATTTTTCAAAATATACTTTTACTTTTACATGTATGTGACCTCGGATCACAAATCCCGTCATAGGGTCAAGTTTTTGAAATTGAGATGTATACATCATCTGAAAGCTAAAACTAAATCTCAAAATCTAAAATTCTCAAAAAATTTGATTCATGTAAAGCAAACCATTTCAAAAGTTTTTTTGTTTGTTTATTTTCATTTTAATGGTTGGAGCTTACAGCTCATGAAAGTAAAAAATCCAGGATTTTCAAATATTAAAATATTTACATTTGAGTTTTATTGAATGACCATCACTACAGTATAAATTCTGGGTCTCTCTTGTTCTTTGATGCCACAATAATGATGAAGACTGCTGATTTGGTGATGGTCCAGATGGTCCCCTCTACAAAGAGAGAAATCCCAGAAGGTCATTACTGAAAGAGCTGGCTCTTCACAGAGTGCTGTCTCAAAGTACTGTCACAGATGGCAAAGGAGCACAGGACAACGAGGTCAGGAATAACAAAAATTACCCGGAGGGTGGATTTATTGAACAAAGGAA
>JAUMHE010000072.1:14916113-14928881 GCA_032359235.1 Enteromius mattozi
TTAAAATGAAACATTAGCATATTGCCCGCCCCCTTGTTGCATGGGCAGACCTGGGAAAACCTGATTTTCACGTTGGTCTGAATTAAAATGCTAATTCATTCTTTGCCACTAAATGCTGTTTTTGGAGCGATAAAGGCTCACAAACACGGCTTTAAAAAATGACTAATTTCAATGATTCAGAGTCCACTCTTTCTTCTGAGAGACAATAACTTTATACACGGTGCACTTTCAGATTCAAAACTTTGCAGGATGTTTTCATTCACTTAGGGCTGTGTTACACACTACATGAAAGGTCATTTTCAAAAATCCATAATAGGGGCACTTTAAACGACCACCATTAGAGAGACGCTTGTATCCTAAAGCTGTAGCTTGGCATTTATCCTGCTTAAAAGCATATCTTTTCATTTAACTCTTATCATACATCATTTTTTATGTCAAATTAAATAATAAAATCATAAAAATATTTCAGTAATGTTCAGACATTAACACTTGTTTTCAAATAGTTTCAAATCATTCACATTTTAATTGTTACTTAATTTATAACCATATTATATGTTTTCATCTTTTTTTTCAGCCTACTAAAAAGAGTTCAAGTAAGTGTGACATCATCATAAACCACTTGAGATATAACAGATAGATAGCGTACCATAGCACAAACTTTGCTTTCAGGCAAATTCATAGAGCACATACTATTTTAGATTACTAGATTTATCTAAATTACATGAAACAAATTCACTGGATGCCAGATATTTGTGATTTTTAAAGACATTTCAACTGTATTTGTGTTTCTGTTAGGCGTCAGAAAGTTTGCATAGACACATGACCTACACTAACCTCCACCGGACCAGTGAGTCAGTGTATAATGTAATAGAGGTCAGTGTTCTCATGTACACTTTTGTTCTTTTCATATTACATAATAATTCAGTATGCATACACAAGTTCCTTTCCAGAACCTTAGTATTGAAAGTTTTGTTCAACATGCAACATGCTTCTATTTGAACTTGCATGTGCATCCTGGCAAGCAAGTAAACTTTGAAAGATGCATTAAACACTGTACTCCTCATTTCTCTGGAAAACAGCAGTTCTATTCCATGCAAGTTGGGTTTAGATACTATGAGACTTTTTTCCATGCCATAATTCAATCAACCGTTAAATCAACTCGCTGAGAGGTTATCAATTTCCTGCGACAGGAAGCAGTTAGAAATTATTTCTCAGAAAACAAGAGTGCTGCATGTGTAAAAAGTTTGCTTTGGAGGGTGTGCTTACAAGATAGAGAGAACTATGTCCTGATTTCATATGAATTATGATGACACAAGCTGCTGTATCACAGTTCATTAGAAACAATATTAAAGATGCCAAAATGTCATCATATATGTCATATCCTGGTGTTATTCTAACTTTTGCAATCAAATATGTGCCAAAATGTACTTGCAAGAAAACAAATTTTCTCATTCAAAAAATAATAGGTATTTAATTCATGCATGGTTATCTGTATATTGGTGCATTATTGCACTGGATATTATATAAGCATTTTATGCACGAAGTAGAATGCTTTATCTTAAATGATGTATCCTCTTTGCTGCAGACAAGGGCCAGCAGAAGCGAAGACGACTATGAAAACAGAAACCTTGGTAAACCTCAACCCAAGTAGGAGTTGTGGCCTGGAAGTAACCTATATACAAAACACCGTGGTGCTCAGGCTCACATCGCTACTTTTCAGTGAAGTGACACAAGTGCAAATAATTAATCAAATCAAAATGACAGAACTGGTATCATCTGAATTGTGGGGTACTTTTATTCTGATCAAAAGTAAGACGGACATTTATTATGCTACAAAAGATTTCTATTTCAATTAAATTCTGCTCTGTGATAATAATTAATAACAATAAATGTTATTTGAGCACCAAATGAGCATATTTAATTAATCTTAATACTCACATTATGGCAGCTTTTGTCATCACAGGAATAATAATTCATAATGTGGCCTGCTGTCAAAATCAATCACATTCAAAATATAACATATGTGTACGCTGTTTATTTATTATGTACTGTATATATAAATTCACATATACAGTATATATTTTGAAAATATTTACGTGTATATACATTTATATATTTTATATTATTGTATAATTACATGTTAAATGTTTTTGTTACATGTATGTGTTTGTATTTGTATATGCATAATACATATATACACAACACACACGTATTTATTATGTTAACAAAGACTTATTTTGGATGCAATTAATCGTTTGACATTAAAAAACCTTTAAAAAATCTTACAGGCTCCTAAATATTTTAACAATATAATGTCCAAAAAAGCTTTTCATCTACTTTAAAAAATATAATGTCAAATCATAGAAATAGAAATTATATATATATATATATATATATATATATATATATATACGGGCAAACAGGAAGAGTTGTAACACTTTCCAACAAGTGTGAACAATTGCACACACACACACACACACACACACACACACACACACACTATTGCAGACATTGAAAGTGGGTTATAAAATTCCCTGGGTTAGTACAGAAGCATCTGTCGTCATCTTTCACCACCACAACATTAAGTCCCTTGTGTTTGTGCATCATGTATGTATATATTGACGTGGGTTGAAGATTTGCGATGCCTACTCATAAATGCTTTGGAAAATAAATGAGAAAAAGCTTTTTCTTCTTACTCTCACTTTCAGTCACTCCTTTAATCTCACTCTCTACAACATTCTTCACATTCCGTTAGTCATTAGCAAGCAGATCAGAGGGGTTACGAAAACGGAAATCACACTCCCCTCCTCTGCCAGCTCTTTGTGATGTCGGTGAGTTTGTGCACCACAGGAAAGTCATTTTTTCACAGACAGTGACTGGCTAATTTCACTTAAATAAGAGGTTGTCTTTGTATATTTCCGTCTACAAGAAGTAAGATTCATCATTTGAAATAGATGATTAATATTGCACAAGCCATGAGAGGATGAAGAAGAAATGCATCATCATGTTAAAAAATCTTGCATTTCAAAACACTAAAAATATTTTAAAGAAAAAAAAAACATTATTATCCAATTTGCTCTGTACAGCTCTTTGAAATAACATCATAGTTCATCAGCCATTTAGAACACCTGGAAACTATTAATTACTGTGGGCTGGGAGGTTTTTTACATTCATACACATAAAAGAAAGAAAATACATAAGCTTAAGCTACTAGCTGGCATCTCTGAGTGATGGCTTTTTATAACCTGAACCTGAATGGAAGTGTAACTCTTTTAGAAGACACAAAACATCACGCAGCGTCGGCAGATTTGAATGGGTCAGGGGTCGTGGAACAATAACAATGGTGCTCACACTACAGGAAAAGCCTTGTGATGATGTCACAGATGACCGGAGCCTGGTTTAGACTCATTGATGATGACAGGCACTTGGATCATGCTCGAAAAATGTGCATGTGAGAGCAGGTCTGCGTCTGCGAGGCTGTACTGAGACATGCAGTCATACGAGACTGCTATGACTAAAACTATCCTGCCCGGGCTTGTTGGCCAAACATCACTCAAAATATTAGTAGCTGGACATTCTGGTCATTCACTGTTTTCACAATTTGGCTTTGCTCAACTGGAAATAATGCAGCTTTGCCAAACGTAACAGTGGTAGGCCACAGAAGAGATTAGGGTCAGAAGACTGAGAGCTATGAGATCCGCCGCCTTGGGATTTGTTATGGGATTCCCCTTCATTCACAGATCCAGGAGTTTTTGGATAGTTTTTGTAATTCTTAACACTTCCGCCTCCCGCAGCTCCTTTAGAAAAACATCCTGATGGGAATTTAATGTTTCCTTGTTC
This sequence comes from Enteromius mattozi, assembly GCA_032359235.1. Taxonomy (NCBI): domain Eukaryota; kingdom Metazoa; phylum Chordata; class Actinopteri; order Cypriniformes; family Cyprinidae; genus Enteromius; species Enteromius mattozi. The sequence continues at coordinate 14,919,954 of JAUMHE010000072.1, forward strand.
AAAAGAAACGGAGACAAAATCCATCTATTGTTGTAACACAATATCCTGCCGTAGTGATTTTATACTATGATAGGCAGTGTACGAAGCATATTTATATCTGTGCAGCAAAATCATAGATCGTTTGGATGATTATATATGTCCAATTAATGGATTCTTACACATTTTATTTTTTCAAACACACATATTAGTACTGTCAAACACTTAATCGCATACAAAATAAAAGTTTTTGTTTACATAATAAATGTGTGTTTACTGTGTATATTTATTACCTATATATAAATACACACAAATGCATGTATATATGTAAGAAAAATATATTGTTTATACATTAAATATATTTAGATAATTTATATGAATATAAATATACAGATGTAAATATTTTCAAAATATATGCCGTATATGTGTGTGCTTATATATACATAATCAATATACAAAATACACACATATATTTTGGATGTGATTAATTGCAATTAATAGTTTGACAGCACTAATACATGAACAACAGTTCAGATGCAAAAGTGCCACTTAAAATATTCTTTTAAAATTAGCATTTTTATAAGGGTCCTAGGTTCAGGAAAAGTCAAAGGGGGACCAACATATTATATTATATATAAAGCACAAGTTGGAAAAACTGAAAGAGGCAAAAAGAGTGTTGAGTTCATCAGATGGCATCAGATTCAATGTTCAGTTCATTAATAGAGGAAAGGATGTAGCTTCTGCTTGATCATGCAATCTTTTTAGGAATTTAAACACCTCAAAGAATCTACCCACTTGGTCTAAATGTGGCTTGTCTTCTGGTATAAACGCATCCCATTATGACACAATGAACTGCTGCCTACTGAGCATTAACAACCCCCCCACCCCCCCGCCCCAGTGCTATGAAAAGCCTGGCGTGTCAAAAACTATGATGCAACTTCCGACTCTGCAGAAGAACAGAAGAATGGTTTGCCCCAGATAAAGCATGTGCTTTGAAACGTTCATGACTACAGCAAAACATTAGAATATCCTGCGGTGAGTAACAAATTATCCCTACTTTTTGGGAAGGGCACTAAGGTGTGTTCTCCATCCACTGATTTTCCACCTGTTGCATCGGATAAAGATGAGATCATCATCATGAGATCAACCAGGTCCATTACGAATCCCTTTCTCATGTGCTGTAAATGAATTACGGCTGATCAGCTCTACAACGACATCAGACATTAAAAATAAATAGTCATAAAATAAATCAAATTAACCCTTTCATTAACCCCAGGTAGAAGAGTGTTTCACACTATCCGTATACATTAGTATTTCCACTGCCCTCTTTTTCACGCTGTGTGATGTTTACGGTGTGTACGCATCATTGTGATTATTTTTTGTTTTTTTTCAGTAACTGACTGAATCGTAAAACAGATTTAGACACACTCAGCCATGATTCACTTATAGTGCATGGAAAAATGTCCAATAATGAGTAAAACTATTACTCGTAGTGCGCTCGAGTAAGTGTTGCTATAGCATCTAGTCATAACGCTGATGACACACTGGGCAGCTTTTCTAAACAATGCTGCTTGCGCACTTTTCAATTGAGAACAGGTAACAGATTTCTATCTGGATCATTTAGATCGGTGTCTCAGTGGCCCTGTGTCTCACCTGGTTGACCGTTTACGGCAACATTTCCTAAAGTTGCCCGGCAACATTGCTCAAAAAGTTGCCTAGTGTTTCATCAGCCATTATCTGCTACAGTTACTCGAGCGCTGTGTAAACGACAGTGTTGCCAATTAAGCCACTTTGAAGCTAGATTAGCAACTTCCCCGCCCCCTTTCAGACTTTTTTTTTTTAAGTTTAGGGACAAATATAGCAACTTCTTGGACAAACCTTATCTAAGCTCTCATCTGCCCAAAAATCTATATTCATCTTTCTATAGATCAGTGAATTTGCCATTATGATGTCATCTTGTGACATTTAGTTACCAGTTTTAGCTACTTTCAGTTATAAACTGATAAACTGTTGTCCATTGGAGTGAAGATACCACTGAATTCTTACCTTTGTAACCTGAAAATCCTAAATGAACGACGCCAGAGCCGTTATGTAAACAAGGCGTGCTGCGTTCATCTGATTAGTGTCATACTGACTGTGATGACTAGCTATATTTCCGTCCACCTGCATAAAAAAGCTAAGATGTGCATACATTCTAAAAATGCACATCAAAAACTATGATGGAAACACATTTACAGAATAAATTCCTCCGTGCACATTGAAAAGCTATATATGAGCTATACAGCAACTATATATTGTTATGGTCATTCTGAATTGGATGAGCAAAGTCAGCCATCTAAGTATTACTGTTTAATAATTGTCTCTTACACAACTGCGTTCCCAAACATCGCCTTTAAAAGCATTGACCACATTTGTTTCGTAGCTTGCTCTGAGACACAAGGAGACTAATTTGCGTAAATTATTATATTCAGTGCTTTCTCCTATATTCTTATTAGGGCCACAGTTTTCCAGGAAGTGATGTTTTTGTTCTCTTTGGCTCGTTGGATGGAAACGGTGCTTAATTAATACTCCACTATTGCGCATAAGTATAATTAAAATCTTAGGATGGAAACATAGCTTGTGACGACAAGAAGCTATATATCCCTGCATCAAACTCTATATTTATCTGAGGTTTAGACTGACCCCGGGACAACTTTTACAAGTGTGAAATGCCCTGGTGTGCTTAATCTATACTAAGTATACTACACCACAAGATTCTAGGCTACTCTCACCACTTCCTGAAGAAGCACAGGATATGACCCCACACAGTGTTAACAGTAATTTCTCTTATCGACATGTCCCTCTTTGCCTTGTAGTCATGGGCCAAACACAAAAGGAAGACATAAAAATGAGTGGGTGATGGAGAAGATCAAATAGGAATGGGGAAGGAATCCATGTATGTGCATTCAGGCATGAGGACACTTGTGCACGCTGGATGTCTGAATGAAAATAACAGTGTGATGTGTCAGAGGAGGCCAAGCGGACAAATGGGAGGAAAATGTAGACATGGGTTGGGGGGCTTCAGATCTTCTAGATCAGTGTGTGAGTGTATTATGACTATGTCCTGTCATGAATTGAAGCTAATGTGTAAATACGTCTCATCTCAGTCTATCATCTCTTCACCATTTGACTATGGTGAACTGTAATCTTATACGATTGTAGTCACTTATTGTATATACATATATATAAAAGATAACCAGCCTAATCTTGCTAAAAGCTGTAAGTATCAGATTTGGAGATAAAGAAAAACATCAACTCTTGTACAGTAGAGTCCATCACAGGAGACGCTTAACATATGAGGCACAAAGACCACCCATAATAGAAACCCAAAATTAGGAACATTTCAGGCATTAAGTTGGTGGAAAAAGCAAAAACTGGTGAGTTCTTCAGAAAAAAGATATGTTTAGTGAGAGGGGGTGTGTAGGTCTAGGTTTTTTTCCTGAATGTGAATGACTCAGAGATGTGTGTCATGGCCCATAGTATAAAGGAGAACCCTTTCACTAGTCCAAATGTTAGTAGAGCGATAACACAAGTTTGTACACTGTGTTTACCACTTGTGTTTGTGGGATTACCATGAAATGTAAGTACTTTTATCATTCTTTACATCATCAGCTTTACAGCACAGGCATGGGAATGTGTTTTAGTGAGGGCAGATGTGGAGGGATGAGTTTATAGAGTGGGGGTTTTTGCTGTCTATGAATTTTGTTTGAAATGTCTTTTCAGAACAGAAACCAAAATAACCACTAAATCTAGTAAAGCAGCATGCCTAGTTAACCTCAAGTTAATTCAGCTGATGTTAGTGTAGGCATTATGATGACAAAAATATGTAAAGCATACTTTAAGGAAATGCTTCAAGTCATATTTGTTTATTATTATTAAGAAAGTCAGGGTTGTGTAATAACCACCATGACACTTAACATCCAGATTCGTTTTTATAATACTTCAATTTTGGTTCTTCAAATTGAGATTATGTGGTAAGGGGTCACATTAAGGTCAGGGATCAAAAAAAAAACTTAAAATGTAAATGTAACTATTTATTCAAAAGTGAAAGTGTAAAAGTGAAGCAAAAGCTGAATTAGATATTCAGTTGTACTCTGTAATATTATAGAGATAATCTTAAAATAACATTAATTCGAGGTTATAAAGTTATATAAAGCTGCTTCAGGAACCTCAGTCTGTAAACATGCTTGCATTGCGTTTGCATGATAACTTACAGTTCGAAAATATGCGCACGCATTAGTAATGACTTCGTTTCAAAAATGATTAAAGCAATGCTTTTTCCAAATCGTGTTGACAGAAGCGAAAAGATGCTGTCGCTGTAAAAAATCATTTTCCACAAGTGCAAACAGGGGATGTCTGCAAGTGAGTCAACAGCTGGTCGCAAGTCTAATTGAGTCACTGTGATCTCTGCATGTCTAGAGCGATTTTGATGGGGATCGCCACCATGCTATCAAATCTGTCGGGGTGACATGCAATGGTTATCAGTGACCTGAACAATTTCTCCATTTAGAAGGCTTTCAAAGGATGCTAATTGCATAAATAGCCATTCATTTCCTTTTAATGCTTATCATAAGGTTAAATCACAGAGTTATCACATATCTGCTGCGTGTATTTGAAGGCCTACGACCTTCACACAGACTCTAGTCGTGGCTCATTTGAGTTTGCTCAAGACATCAAACGGGCCAATTATTAGTGAGTAAAAGAAAGAACTGCATTAGGCCTACAATATTAATTTCCGCCCTAATGGTCATTAAATGATCCTTAAAAAGATATATCCTTACTATGCGTCTTAAAGGAATAGTTCACCCAAAACTGAGAATTCTGTCATCATTTACTCACTCTCGACTCGTTCCAAATCTGTATGAATTTCTATGTTCTGGTGAACACAAAGGAAGATATTTTGTAAAAAAAGGGTTTTGGGTCACCATTGACTTCTATAGTAGAAAAAAAAAATATTATGGGGGTCAATGGTGACCCTGGTTACACACGTTCTTCAAAATATCTTCCTTTATGTTCAGCAGAACAAAGACATTACTACTCGAGAGTGACTAAATGATGACAGAATTTTAATATTTGATAGAAATTTTGGAAAAACAGGTTAACAATAAAAATATAAGGATATTTAAACAGACGAGTAGAGGACAGTAGGACAGATTTCCTCAGAGAACTCTAAACTGGAAATTCCTGGATTTTGCAATCCTTTGCTTTCATTTCCAGCAGTTTTACCGTTTTGGTGAGATCATCGTGTGATCTTGTCTCTTGAGCTCAGGCTAAACAAGTGTGCATCAAAACTAAACAGACGACACTACATCTGCAAAATTGCTGACTTTCATCTGTTAAATCAAACAGCAGCTCTTTTAATTCTGCAAATTCAGTGTTAAACTGATCACAACAAACCCAGCAACTGTTACAAATGCTACACGCCTGTAGGAAGAAATACTTCTCTAAATCAATCCTATCTGGTCTAACCATTACAAACCCAGAGGAAGAGCTCTGTGTGCAAATCCCTCTGCTTAGATACAAGTTTTTATAGAGTAAAACAGGTGTTTGGCACACACACTGAAACACTTGTGACTCAGAGCAACTGTTGCACTGACATTAATAAGAAATCCTGCTTGTTTTTATGCTGACAGTGTCACCTGACTCCACCTTTCCCCTCATCGCCTTGATGACTTGCGTTGAGCTCTTCGCCTTCATCACGGCCCGTCCTACTAATATACCGCAAGAAAAAATAGGTCTGCAGGCGCTGTGTCAAGATATGCGGGCGCTGCTGAAAACAGTATCTCAAGAAAGGCAAAGGGTAAGTGCCAGAAAATGGGTTTCTCAGTGATTTCAGCAGTAAATGTCCCACGCAGAATAACACATATTCACTTTCTGCTCAATAACTTTAATGTCTGTCTAATAAAAGCAACCTTGGAATTTTTCAGAATAAGATGCAAGACTTTGATCAATCACTCACATCCCTGCCGTCGCTGAAACGCAAACCAGCAGACCTGAAAACACTGGAGGTAGAACATCCACATCTCTGCCTGTTTTTCTTTTCATGTCTGTGTTTCAAGCACTTTTCATGACTAAGATCCAAAACTGAGACCAGACTGTTCACTGACAACCCCAAAATAAAGTTAAAGGTGTTGTATGTAGGATTTTGACTCTACCAAAGTATAAAAATACCATAATATGTTTGCAGATATTTAAGAAACATTCTAAGTTAACATACTTGTTTATCTGAAAAACAATGCTAAAGTCAATCGTTCTCTTTTGTGTGGATGTTGTTTTGGTTTGTGAAACCCGCCCACCATCAGTTTACCCAATTGTGATTCAGAACTCCGGGTTGCCAGTTGGTGGAAAACACAGCGCATTCCATCGTCATTGCACTCGTTCTAGTTGTTGTCTACAAATTGGAGACCTGCATGTGTGTCAAGACTGAGTAGAAGGGGCCGGGTGGAAAAAAACGTCTCTGATATTTTGAATTGGAACTATAATACCTAGTTCAACCACTCGGTGTCAATCCTACAAACAGCACCTTTAAAGGGATAGTTCACCCAAAACTGTAAATGTGAAGTTTATCTGCTGACCCCCAGGGCATCAGAGATGTAGCTGACTTTGTTTCTTCAGCAGAACACTAATGAAGATATTTAACTCAAAACGTTGCAGTCTGTCAGTCATATAGTGGAAGTCAATGGGAGTCAAAAAAACATACACAGACAAAGCCAAATGAAACCCTGCGGCTCGTGACGATACACTGAGGTGTTAAGACACGAAACCATTGGTCTGTGCAAAAAAGTACAGTATTTATATAATTTTTTCCCTCTTATACACCACAATCTCTGACTGTCCTGAGCTCATTCACAACATCCGGTGTGTGACGCTGCCACATAGATATATACACATAGATGCCTCATTAGTGACTGTTTCTATGGGCCGCGATACGTAAGGATCTATGGACAGGATCTCAGGACAGTCAGAGATTGCGGTGTATAAGAGGTAAAAAATGATATAAATATTGTTCAGTTTTTTGCACAGACTGATGGTTTCGTGTCTTAACACCTCAGTGTATCGTCATGAGCCGCAGGGTTTCATTTGGTTTAGTCTGTGTATGTTTTTTTTTTGGTACGTTTGGTCCCCATTGACTTCCATTATATGACAGAGAGACTGCAACGGTTAAACATCTTTGTTTGTGTTTTACTAAAGAAACAAAGTCCCCTACATCTCTGATGCCCTGGGGGTCAGCAGATAAACATCACATTTACAGTTTCGGGTGAACTATACCTTTAAAATGCAAAGACATTTCTACAAGTGTCACAACTTTGCTAAGAATGATAGAACAATGAGAAGACAGACAGATATTAAGAGTTAAATGTGAATTATGTGTAACCTCCAGCTCTTTCTGACCCACAGGTGAGCAGCACATTAGGACAGCTGTACTCTGATCTTAAATCCTTCCAGTTCCATCTTGACTGGCTCGAGCAAAAACAAGAAAAAATGGGGACTGGTTATAATAGGACAAAGAAACTCACTCAACGTATCCAAGCCATCAGCCACATGGTGCTCATACAGGTAAGAACCATCAAACTCAATTGCTGGAGGAAATCAAACAATATTTAAATATCTTAAAAGCTGCTGAAATAGATGTAATAGATTTGTCAAGATGCTTTATAAAATAAAACAGACCTAAAGTAAGGCACTTCTGAACTTTATTTTTATCATTTCTGAAAATAAAGTATTTAGTTTAACACAGTTTAACCCCCCCAATAAACTAATAAATATATATATATATTTCTAAATATTTTATTTAAACATTCAAATGCCAACACTTATTACAAAATGTACGTCAAGTAGCAAGAAAATAAATGTATACATAATATTTAAAATCTAAAAAGATATATATATTGGACAATATTATGTATTTAGGCTAGATTACAAATATATGAAAAATAAAACTTTATATGAGAAAAAGAAAAAAAAAATTAAATGAGCAATATATTGACATTTTTAAACGTTTATGAAATATTTTTTGCCTAATGGCTTAGAATGGTGAGGGTGACCATAGATGGGAACGCATGGAATAGATTATTTTTAATACACTGGCTGAGAGACAACAAAAATAAAATAGAATAGGTAAGAATTTATTTAAAAGAAATCTTCTAAACCTTCTTCCAGATGGAGAAGACACCTTCTGAGCTGGTTTACCCTTCCCTGAAGCCTTTGAACACAGCTTGGAGCGTGTACCAGGCCGATGTGGAGATCCTGGACAAACTCTACTTCTTCTGCCTCTGGTACGCCAGAGCACTGGGAGAACTGGCACACAGACAACAGTGATCAGCACCATCATAAGACACCAGTAGCCCTCAGATGATCTCCATGATGCCTCCACTTGCCTTAATGTTTGATAGGATAGAATGAACGTTCCAGCCCGTTGTAAGTCATTCTCCACTTTGACAGTGTTCTCCAGTTAACATTTCCTATGTATGATGTTTTTATTTTATTAATTAATTATTAAGTTATGTATTTAATATTTATTGAACCGTTTTCTTTTTGTTTACAATGAAGGATTTTTATATAGAGAGTGAATGAGAATACAGCACTTTATAAAAATGTGTAATATATAAATAAGCGAGTTTGTATGGAAAAATCAGCTGCAGGCAGTTGCTAATAATGACCAGTAGGTGCCGCTTAGAAACCTTACTGTGGTTATAATGTGATGATATATATATATATATATATATATATATATATATATATATAATCAAATGCAGTCAAGGCAGTATTCTTTTACTTATTTATCTATTTTTTAAGTTAGTAATTTCGCCGAAAAGTTTTGAATCAACATTCATGTTTAACAGTAAAACTCAAATTTTCAAAAGTAACAACTTTAGGTAATTGCCTAAATTGCCTAATTGTGAGATATAAAGT
>JAUMHE010000072.1:14964123-14977248 GCA_032359235.1 Enteromius mattozi
GAGTGAAAGTGACATCATTTCCTGTAACTTACACAATTCTGAGAGATAATTCCACCAATTTAAAGACAAAATAAGAATTTTTCTATTTTAAATAATTTAATGTTTTAAAATGAAGTAAGTATCTATTTAAGGCTTTTATAAATAAAATGTTGGCAAAAGTAAAGTACTATAAAATATTTTGACTGAACATTGATGCATGAGGAAGAAATACACTGACTAATTCAGACAAGAAGAAATCAGGATTATCAGCTCTTTAAGACACGCTTTAAATAAATTATTATATTGTTATGGACTGCAACATCTTGTAATTCATAACGATTAGTAAAGAATAATAATAAATACATAAAAAATAATAACCAATAACTTCGGACACCAAATGTACTCTTATATGTGGAGAGTACTCTTATATGCTTTGCTACAATCTGTATTGTTAAAAGCGCTATATAAATAAAAGTGACTTGACTTGACTTATATCTGATCATGTTTCGTCAGGTTTATGGCTCATATACAGCTCACATTCAAGCAGGAAAAACACTTAAAAATTTGCAGTTTGGCACTGTATTTATATTTCGATAGTTTATATAATAATAAACCATTTAACAGTATAACTATTACTTGCATAATGTATACATATCTGTTGTCACTATATCTCTATATTTTAATAGTAAACACTTTTTTAAAAAACATTTTACACTTTTACGCCATTTTTCTAACAGATAATGGATATGGATCATGTTGGTTTCTTCAGTCCATGTTGAAATATTACTAGCAATATGAAAGTTATTCTTGCATAGAAGTAAATGGACCACACTCTTAAGCTGGGCGTTGTGAAGTTATACTAAAAGGCTTTTTTTCCTGAAATGTTTTTATCATGTTGATCATTTAGAGACCTTAACGTTTAGGTTTAAGGTGGACCAGCAAATAGCCAGTTCGGTCCTGTCTAAGACCAGATTTGTCTTTTTCCTGGTGACAGGTTTGAAAAATGAAGATGGGTATGAAATTTCCATTCCCTTTGAGGACAGCGGTCTGGATGAGTCTGGTTTCTATACTCAAACTGAGCACACTTTCGATGGTACTCACCTCAGCCTCACTGTAACGTGTTTGATTATCACAGCTGAGGTCTACACCGCTGTATGTTTGAATGCTTCTGCAGAGTCGGTGTCGGCTCAGATTGCTCCTTGCAGTCCGTACCTTCTGATCACAAGCCTCCGAGCACAACTGCAGATTTCTCTGGAAAAAAACTCCTGGCTTCAAAAACGCATCGAAGATCTGGAGGAGGAGAGGGACTTCCTGCGCTGCCAGCTTGACAGGTTTATTTTCACCACCAAGAGTCAGGAGAGCAATGGCATGACCGTTAAAGGTAGCTTTAAGTTGCATAGTGTCTTGTAATGTAATAATCCAGTTTTATGAAGTGTTATCTTTATTGAATTGAAGAAACTGAAGCAGAAGCTGAGCCTCAACCCACCGCTCCAAAGCAGCCCACCCGGAAAACTGCCGTTCCTTCTCCATCATCAATGATAACACGCTCCGGAAAAATCACACAACGCAACCAGAAGCGCAGCAGAAATAACTGTTCGTTTTTTATTTTGTTTATATTTTTATTTTTAGATGCATCTTTTATTTGTTATTATTTTTAATCAAATAAATAAATAAATAAATATATATAAAGCAGTTGCACCAATCTCACTATTGCATTCAATATTTGTTATGGTATTTTAATATAATAATAAAAAATAATAATAATAAATGTAAAATTAATAATACATATATGATATATATATATATGAGAAATTTTGCATTAGATTATGATATTTAAATTTAACAACTATTTTGTGCTTTTATTTAATATTTACATATTACATAGATATGTATCTATATATAATTTATTTATTTATTTATTAAGCTTTAGATTATTTGGTTTTAGTTATTTTATTAGTTTAAATAAAAAAAAAAACAAGAAATATTACCATTGCTAGAATATTAAATATTTTCAGTTAATATAATGTTAAGTAATGAAAGGTGTGTTTTTTTGTTTGTTTGTTTTTTTATTTAGTCAACAATAATAACTGATCTGCAATGGAAAAATTGTAAAGGAGTGTGTTTTTTTTTTTTTTATAAATTCACCTCAGATCAAGAAGACGAGGAGGTGATTGAGGAGGAAGAGTATATAGCAGAGGAAGACTTTGTAGAAGAGGAGCATGTTGTTACAGAAGACGATGCCGAGGATTCAGACAGTAAACACTCACGTAAGAGCCGTTTCGGAAAGCAGAATACCCAGACAAGGGTGAAAAGACGCCGTGTTTTCCGTATTGCGCGAAGCATGGAAAGACAAAGAGGTGAGTGGTTATCAGTTTCTATATATTTCAAAGCAACTCTCTAATCTAATAAATATCTAATAACTTCAATTGTATTTGCAGTTAAAGACCCTGCAGGTGTTCTACTTCGCTACAATAAGATCCTTGTCACCTATCAGAAGTTGAAGAGCATGTCCAGAGCGTTCCAGGTCCATGGGGTTGACCGTAACACCGTGGCCTCCACCACTCCTATCGCTGAAATGCTTCTGGTCGCTCCTGAGAAGGTCTCTGAAGTCGGTGAGTTTGATTCCTCCAAGGAAAAGCTTCTGGATTATGCCAGACGCTGCTATAAAGCTCTCGACGAGAACGCTCATGCTAAGGTGCAGGCCTTGAAGAAGAGCAACCTCTTGCTGCCCATTTCGTACAGATTCAGACACTAAATCTCCACAAATGAGGAGCCTGCACTGTTGACATAGGTGTTTGGATACTATTGAGTCCATTGAGTGACTTTATATTGTTTTTTTTCTTTTTTTCTACACATTTGAAGGGGAAAAATGTTCAATCCCATCTCTGTGCCTACTCTGTTAATGTCAATCTTTTTTCAATATGTGTAGATTCCAAGAACGGCTCGTTGACCAAAGATTTGGACAAATACTGTACTGTAAGAAAGTATGTGGGTAAAGAAATAAAGGGAGAAGAACATTTGTGAGTAAGAAGTCAGCCACTGTATGTAAAGGGTGACCTTTTCTTCTTTCGTAGATATGCTTAAGTTTATTTTTGTAAATTCTGTCCTTCAGTGAAAGGGACTTTTTGTTTGATCACACAAGATACCATTTTTCTTTCGTATTCTGACCTTCGTGATCACATGTGGATGATATGAGTCAGGTTATTGAAGCTCTCGGCTTGTTCATAGTTTCCAAACATTCTAAATTTGTGAAATAATAACTTGTTTTTTCATTAGTGGCTTTGGCTATAACACGCTGTGGTTATTTCCCATTCAGAAACTAGTGAGAGAAACGCAAAGAGAAGTAGTCAAGTGTGCTGCAGTAAAGGACTGGTGTGGTGTTATTCTCACAAATCATTTCAGAATCCACAATGAAGCCTTCCTCATTTGTTGTAATGCGGGACTATTTTTGTTATTGTCAAAGGGCAAAATAAATCGTATATAAATAAAAAGAAATGTAATATTGGAGAGCGACGTTGTTTTTTTGCATGCTTCGTGTGTCTCAGTCTCAGGGGGGTACAAGCAGAACTCAAAACTTTGAGATTGTTTATTGATTTAAAATATTATTCACAAGAAAATAGATTCCTTACTAGTTGATGGTATACCTGTAAGATTAAATATAATGCTAAAAGTGTTTATACTTAAAAAGCTTCACGTTTTTGTGATTGCGAACCTATTATTTTTCCTGTTGTATTTTCACTGTTCATTTCAAAAGTGTACCCTGCTGTTAATAAAACACATCTCCAACACAGTATGGTATCATTCAGTCATGTTCAACATGAACTCTACTATATTGTTTTTAAATAGGAACACGTGCACTCTAATATAGCAGAGCTCAAATGACTGGGTAGAGCTGGAAAGGCTCGTTCCTCCAGGCCTGTAGGGGGCGCGCGGCGCTAAAGCGCTCGTTCAGAGTGAGTTTCGTTCAGTGAAGAAACGGTCAGTGCATCCGCCAACGCGGAGAGAGCGGTTAGCTTCTTTGACCGAGACGGACTGGACTTTAGCACAGTTAATAATGACAAATAACAGCATTTGACTATCAGGGAATATATCTAAAGAGCAGATCATTATATATAAGCGATTTAATCATCTATTTTGCCGTCGCGAGGCTATTATTTTACCGCATCCTGCACGCGTTGGAGTTAGCATTAGCAGCTAACAACCATCTGAAGCAAAGCGTTTATTTCCCCTCAGCGCGACATTTACCTGTCTCGGAAAACTTTACACGCTGGAGTTACGTTTTAAAGCATCTATATTTTTATAGTCCGTCCCTTGAAATTGCGTGTGACCGAAAAAGCCGTTTAATAAAGGAAAGAGCGTGTTAGCTGAAGTTTCTGCTTCAGACCAAAACACCAGGATGTCTGATTTTGACGAATTCGAGAGACAGCTTTCTGAAAACAAACAAGGTGAGTATAAATGTTTATTATTGAGTACCCTCAGCAGTAATCACTTGAATAACATGGTAATGACTAAACTCGGTGTCTGTTGTCAGTCACGTACGGTAATAAAACTCATTCAGCACTTGAAGCAGGATATTCTTGTCTTATGCTTAACCTACAAAGAAATATACATAAACCTTTAATTTAGTGACTGAATGGCCCTCTACTTATTTTATTGAAATGATGCACAGTTGTTTATATATAAAGGTGTCTTATATTATGTTTTGTCGTCACAAATGGATTTTTAAAACATATTTGCAGTACGTGCTGAGAGGCTTTTATACGTGAAAATCTTCTAGAAATGACTTGATCAGCTTGTAACTTTACTGCTGTCTTCAGATCACCTCTCATTAGTGACACCATTCTGTTTGTAGGACTTAAGCAATAGTTGCTATAACTTCCTCTTTCCCTCCAGTTCACTGCATTTATTCTGTTGTTATTATAGTGAATCTGTATTGTATACAATCCTATATAAGTGACTTAACCTCTCTCATTCTCTTCTGCACAGGTGACAGTCTAAACGGTCATGGTGGGTATCCCAGAATAAGCTGTAGAAAAGCATGCACAAGCTGTCTTCATCCTTTCTGCCTAATCTGCCTTTTTTTCCTCCAGATACTCACTGTGAACACTGAAAAGCTGCGTAATCTCTCTCTATCTCTGGATTGGGCTGCTTCTTCTTTTCCCTTTTCCTTACCTTACTCCTGCTTCAGGAATCATGTCGAGACCTTAAGTCTTGTGTTTTGCATGCTCATGTTTTGCATGTTTGTCTTCATTGTGTCTCAGAGCGGGACAAAGAGAACCGTCACCGGCGCCGCAGCCCGTCACGCAGCCGCAGCCGAGAGAGGAAAAGGAGAAGCAGAGAGAGGAGAAGTAGGGAACGGCGCAGTGACAGCAAGGACCGCCGCCATAGACGCAGGTTAGACTTCTCGTCATGTTTTATAAGGATGGTCCAGCACCGAGTGAGAGCTTTAGGCCTGTTGATGTGAATATATATTTAAACAAGCCTTGCACGCAGAATAAAATCTTGTTGTAATAGATAGGGATGCACCGAACAAAATGAAACGCTACACAAAAACAGAGCACGGTTTTTCACATCTTACCCATATATTAAGAATTTTTTTCCCCCACGATTGCATGAATTAAATGTGCTTTACTGTTCTGTCTAGCTTCCCCCCCTCAAAAACATCAATTACAAAACAACAATTTAATAATATTTACTTAACACTAAATATTTTTAAATATACTTATAACTACACCAACAAAGTGCAATTTAACTTAAAATTTATAATTTAGAAAAATAATATTTTTTGGCCATTTTTGAGACCCCCTTCTTGAGTCAGACATGCATTTTACTTATTTTATTTTTACTGCACAAATAAATGCAGCCTAAAAGGAGAAGAGAGACCAGTCTGTGAGGGATCTTTTGAGTGTAAAACATCTTTTAATTGAATGTCCAAGTTTAAATGCTGGTAGACAACTTATTTATTTAGGAAATATATAAATACACATTTTCAAAAAAGATTTCTCCTGGCTTGATTTTACTTTTTTTTTATATAATTTTTTTTTTATTAAATGTATGTATATTTGTTTATTTATATAGTGCCTATGTCGTTTTGAAATTAGATATATATAATTGAATTGTTTTATTTTTGCCCTGAATATAGCCATAGTTTCTGGTATGGCGTTAAATCATTAATAAATAAATAAATGCAGCCTTGCTGAGCAGAAGAGAATTCTTTCAAAACATTAGAAAGTAGTACAGATCCTGATCTGAACACTGTGTCTGAGTGTTATAATAAATGTATTAATAGAGATGTTGTAGTTATTATTATTATTATTGTCTGTCTCTTTTATTTTATGTATGAAAATGTAACTGAGCAGTTGACGAGTAACAATGTTTCAGTACAGATTTGAACTTTGACCCCTGGTTAACAAGCAGATTCAGATTATATATTTTTTCCCCTTCATATTCAGTGCTAAACACACACACTGAAATTACATGCAAGCAATGTCTAATAACTTCAGTGATGGTAAACACTTCATTTAAAAAGGTTCTACTAAAAGAAAATTGTACTTTAAGCATTTCGGTAACACTTTAGGTGTCAATGCATTAGTTAACATGAACACTACATTTATTACACTCTTTATTAATGATAGTTAATGAAAATCCAGTCGTTAATAGTTAGTTCATGTTAGTTCACAGTGCATTGAGTAGCCTAATGTTAACAAACACAACATGGTAATTTAATAATTCATTAGTAAATGCTGAAATTAACATGAACTAATATTAATAAATGCTGTAGAAGTATTGTTGATTCTTATGTAGTTAACTAATGAAGCTTATTGTAAAGTGTTACCAGCAAGTATGAGCTTAAAACAAGCAGAGAGAAATAAATTAAGAACCGCAAGCGGGTTTCTCATCATAACATTAATTAACACTATATGCTGCTTTTACAGATCCAGAAATTGTTTTTATTCCAGCTTCATTAAATGAGGTGTTCGTGCTCTTCACAGATACATGGACGTGAAAATCAAGAAGGGAAGATTTGGCACAATCAGTATTCACCCCAGTGTCTTCATACAAAACTTTACAATAAGGTTTCATTTAACTATCAGGGCTTGACACCCGCCAGATGTGGGTGTATTTCAGCTGTGGCGGGTTGAACTTTATACAGTAATAGAACTCAACATTAATGCTTGTCTGGGACAAGTAGATTTTTTGAAGGGTGAAAGTGAAAGAAGAGAATTTTACCTGACAACTAATCTGATTAAAACTGCACCGACATTTAGATGTGATTTTATTACATTCTGCAGTTTATTTACTAATCAGTTGCCAATTCACGAGTTCAGTCATCAACCAGCAACAGCCCCTTCCTCTTCTCATCAGAGACACGTGTCTCTCGCTGTCGGAGCTTATAAGGATTATAGTGTCTTTCTCAGACACTTTTAAATGCTTTTACACTCCTGATGTGTTTGCTGCATTAGTGGGTGCCTATATTTAATCACATCACGTCATTGTTCGGCATCATTCTGTATTTACGGTTATTTTGGTTGCTGAACATTCGGTGCATCCCTAATAATAGATGCTGTTATTACCATATGAGTCACTTGATGCTCTGAATGTAGTAGTGAAGTAGTGCACAGTAATCAAGAATAAGGCAAGTTGCTCAGTTAAATCATTAGTCCAGCTCTTAAACCTTCTCCCTCATGTTTATGTATGTGGTTTAAGCTACTGCAAACCCTGTTCTTAAATGTCATTTCAGTGATCATACTCAGAACCATCCCCAAGAAAATGTCAGGTAATACTGCAGATGGGCTGACCCTGCCATTTATTTATTTTTCTACGTCTTACAAATTCAAGTGTTAGACTTTTTTAAGGTGTTTGTCAGATGTATTACTATTCCAATTTCTGTTGTGAAGGAATAACTCACCCAAAAATGAATATTTGCTAAAACAAGAAATCCTCAGGTTCAGGACATGTATGACAAGATGTAGATGAGTTTGTTTCATCATCGAAACTGATTTTGGGGGGAAAACAAGCGCTTCTTGCTCTCAGAATGAGAGTCCAAACAGCTGATTAAAAATATCACTCCAGTCCATCAGTTAACGCTCTGTGAAGTGAACAGCATTGCTTCTGGCTATAATATGAGTCTTATTCATAATATTGCTTCTTCCAGTGAAAATGGTTTCTGAATTTGGAGAGAGATAAGCACAGATCAAGCACTGTTTATAAACAGAAATAGTCCAAAACAAATATGTTGGTAGATTTTGGTGTGAAAGAACAGCAGGATGATCTTTGCACTGGAGGAAGCATTATTATGGACACAGCTTAATGGATTTGTTTCTTATAAACATGCAGCTTTTTGCTTTAAAAGACAATATTGGTTGAACAACTGATAAAAACCTCATGATAATGCACAAGTAAACTCTTGTAAATTATTGTGAGGTTTTTAGCAGCTCATAATGTAATGCTGCATTTCCCAAAAAACCGTTCCAAAGACGAAACAAACTCACCTACGTTTTGGATGGCCTGAGAGTGAGTCAATTTAAGGAAATTTTCAATCCGTTTCTTTTCCTTCTCTGTGTGTGGTATTATGTTAGGTTAAATCTTTTTAATCCGTGCTAATTGTAACAATTGAAGATTATTATATTATGCATTTTTTATTTTGTGTGTTTTTGATTTCTCTACTTTTCACTGGGATTTTATAATAAAATGCCTTAGCTTTATGAGAGAAAAATTCATCCTAATCATATTCTTAAAAGTTTAATGTAGCAGCTGGAAATAAATGAATTAACTTAAGTGTTTATTTTTCTCTCTCTGCCTTCCTGTAAATCAGCCGTTCTCCTCAGCGGGAGAAAAAGAAGATAAAAATTAAGAAGTACTGGGATGTACCACCTCCTGGTTTTGAACATATTACACCCATGCAGTACAAGGCAATGCAAGGTAAGGGACATGACATAAAACACTACCCTGTGTCCACTCTTTCTATTTAATCATTAGTGTGTGTGTGTGTGTGTGTGAGAGAGATATACCAGATGCACAGAAATGTGTAAAATGACCTTTTATTATTTCTTAGTAGGATTTTTTTTTTTAAGTGCTTTCCATATTTTCTATAATGATGTTATAAATGATCAACTTAACATTTTTAGTAATATTGGTTAAGCCAAGTACAGTTTTGGAGTTAGGGTTTTATAAAAAAAAATTATAAAACCATGATGTAATTCAGTCAGAATATTTCTCGCCATGAAAATAGCCACAGAAGCTGGAATGGCGTTAAATCATAAATAAATATGTCACCCACACCTATCACTAAATATGCCTTCTGTGTTTATTTATTTTGGTTCAACCATCTCCTGATGATGATAATATAATTGAATCATTCATGTATTGTCGTTAATGCGGTAATTTTCTCGGTCTCTCCCTCAGCTGCTGGTCAGATCCCTGCTACGGCTTTGCTGCCCACCATGACGCCAGACGGCCTGGCAGTAACGCCGACCCCGGTCCCTGTAGTGGGCAGTCAGATGACTCGCCAGGCTCGCAGACTTTACGTTGGCAACATCCCATTTGGCATCACAGAGGTGTTAAATGAACGCTATTCATATGCTAGAATTACTCTGCAGGGCTTTAGAGAACAGATCCAGATAGAGAACACTGGCAGCGTTAGATGTATTATACAGAAGCCTAATATTGCATATCAAAATTAATTCTAATTTCCTGTTTTTACATTTAGATTACACTTGCTAGTATTCATTGCTTAATCAAATTTAATCATCTTTAACCCCTTGAGGTCACACTGCCCTCTGGAGCGCTAGCAGCATGCTCAATCCGGAGCTGGGAAACTAGGGATTATGAACAAATACAAAAATAATGATGAATTATTCAACCCATGTGTTAAACGTTAAGGTGTTTTGTTCAAAATAAGACTGTTTTTATCCATTTAGCCCCATAGATACAGTACTGAGGCTATTTTAAATTTACATATGTCTGAACTGGCAGAATGAAGGATATATTTCCTCCCTTCGAATAAATTTTAATTTATAATTCTGTATATTAGTATCGGTGCATCCCTTTTTAACACTATTCATGTCTGTGCATTATGTGACAAACTCCAAACTTTGTCCAAAGCTCACTTATACTACTTCTTCATCAGGAATCTATGATGGACTTCTTCAATGCCCAGATGAGACTCGGCGGTCTGACTCAGGCCCCAGGAAACCCTGTCCTCGCCGTCCAGATTAACCAGGACAAGAACTTTGCTTTCCTCGAGGTGAGAAGTGCCTGTATTCCCCGACACAGGCTTATATTGCTAATAAATAGGTTAGCTGGGTTCCTAACCATTTATTTTCCTGTCAACTCTTCAGTTCCGATCAGTGGATGAGACCACGCAGGCCATGGCATTTGATGGCATCATCTTCCAGGGGCAGAGTTTAAAGATTCGCCGGCCGCACGACTATCAGCCGTTACCTGGCATGAGCGAGAACCCCAGCGTATATGTCCCGGGTACACAGATTTTACATTTCCCTCTTTACTCGGATCACAACAAACATGACACAAGTTATAAATAATGGCTATTCTCTATTTGCTTCACAGGTGTGGTGTCCACTGTTGTACCAGACTCTATTCACAAGCTGTTCATTGGTGGTTTGCCAAACTATCTCAATGATGACCAGGTTGGTTACAAATGGTTTCTAGTAGAAAGTCTATATATGGCTTAGTTCACACTGCAGGTCTTAATGCTCAGATCAGGTTTTTTGCACACATTTAACTATCCTTCCACTGACCACCTACATCACCGTTGTCTGCCACAGTGATTTTAATCTTCACATCTGAAAATGGACTGGGCCTGATTTGAAAAAATGGGATTTGTGCTGTTCTACTGTCATAAGAAAATCAGATGTGGGTCACATTTGGGCACAAAAAGTTGGAATTGGGCCACTGTAGCCTGCAGTGTGAACTAAGCCTATATATCAGACATACTGTATCAGAGCAAATTTAGATCAAGAGCCTGATATACTATGAAAATTATTTTAAATAAAAGACAAAAAAAAACAGTAGTTTAACAATGGGACCGAGGCACGTTAGGGGGCTCTAGGAAACTTACAAGGGGGCCTCAAGATGCTTTAAAATAAGCGAAACATCTTCAGGCATGGATTTTAAAAGTAATTTTAATAACGTTTTTACGAGACCTGTAAGTGGTCATGGTAATTAATAGAATATTAAAATGCCATGGCTAGTTTTATAAAGAATACACATTTTATGAGCATTTTTATTTTTTTATTTATTCTGTAAATCATGAACAACTGGAACAGTCATAGGGCCTTTAAATATTGTTGTGGACAATGTGAAGCTAATAATAAGAACAGTAAGCTAGTTGGATAGATTGCATTAATCCTAAACACTTTCCCCGAGTTTCACAGAAAGGGCTTAAACCTAGAGCTAGACTAAAATGTAAATCTGAGCTGTTTCAACTGATAAAATAAACACTGACTGATCTTACAACACATCAGTGCCTTTAAAATGCACCAGTAATGTTTTCTTTTAAGGCATGTTTATAAAAATGACTTAAATACCCTAATTGAACTATGACCTAATCCTGGCTTAGACTAAACCCTGTCTGTGAAACCAGGCCTATGAGAACTGTGGTAAAGTGTGCCAAGATTGTGCTCGTCTTGGCTAGTCCCACATGAGAAATAAGCAGAAATGGTTCAGTTTTAAAAAGGTCATGCACTATTTGTCTAGCACAGGTTGTATTGTCACAACAGTGTGTATTTGACACATCAAACTGTTTTTGGCACAAAAATCCTTTATTAGCTGCTTTTATTGTTAGGTGTGATATATATGTATTTCTTTATGTCCTCAGGTTAAAGAGTTGTTAACCTCATTTGGACCTCTCAAGGCATTTAATTTGGTTAAGGACAGCGCTACCGGCCTCTCAAAGGGCTATGCTTTCTGTGAATATGTGGATGTTAACATCAATGATCAGGTGAGTTGGCATAGTTTGATTTTCCACGGGATCCATGAATTTTAACATCCTCTGGCGCACTTTAACAAAGTTAATCTCTTAATATTTTTTCCCAGGCTATTGCAGGACTGAATGGTATGCAGTTAGCAGATAAGAAGCTGCTGGTTCAGAGGGCAAGTGTAGGAGCCAAGAACGCCACACTGGTAAGCAACTTCAAATAACACACATGTCTTAATATACTGCTCAAAAGTTTGGTCAGTAAAAGTCTCTTATGCTCACTACGGTCCCGTTTACACTAGAGCGTTTTAGTTTTAAAACAGCATTTGAGAATGAAAACAGTCCAGGTTTACACTAGTGTTTCCGCTGTGTTTACTGTACACAAACACGTCACATGACCACTCATCCAGGTACAAGTATAGATATGGATATATAGATTTCTGATTATTTAGATGGCGGATGCGTCTGTGTGCTTGGAACAATCGAATGAGGAATCTACAAACACATATCTATGACAACAACGAGCGTGATGTAATTGTTTACACGGTCGTCCAGGATCGACCCTGAAAAAGCCGGATTAGTGGAAACGATAGGCGTAACCGCAGCGGTTTAAAACCAAATTGGATTAAAAATACAGTGTAAAATATAAAAGTATAATAAAATATCACTACAGTTTAAAATGAATCTAAATCAGTTTTTTTTAACAATTTATATTTTAATTTAATTTTAAATGCTATTTATATTTTAATATAATTTTTAAATGTGATTTTTCAGCTACCATTACTTTTCAGTCATCAGTGCCTAATTATCTTTCAGAAATTATTAATATGCTGATTTGCTGCATAACAAACATTTATTATTATTACCAATGATGAAAACTAATGTGCTGCTTAATATTTTTGGTAACATTTTACAGTAAGGTGCCAATAGTTAATGTATTAACTAACATGAACAAACAATGAACAGTGTATTTATTACACTATTTATTAATCTTAGTTAATGTTAATGAAAATACAGTTGTTCATTGTTTATGTTAGTTCACAGTAATGTTAACAAACACAGCTTGTGATTTGAATGCATTAGTAAATGCTGGAGAAGTATTGTTCGTTCTCAGTTCATGTTTACTAATGCTCAGTGTTGTGCAAGTTACTTCCAAACTGTAATATATTATATATTACTTGTTACTGTTATTTAAAAGTAATTCCTTA
>JAUMHE010000072.1:14984399-15016637 GCA_032359235.1 Enteromius mattozi
ATATATATATAATTTTTTTTAATTCAAGTTTTTTCATTGATATCGTCCAGTACATGACAACATTTTGCAAAACATATTACAGAATTATACAAATACTGCATAAAAGGCCAGAATACATACAGTACAGTGGTTGAAGTTAACAGAAAAGGAACACTAAGAGAAAAATAAATAAGTAAATAATAATAATAAATAAATAAATAAATAATTAAAATAAGAAAATAAAGTCTAGATTATTGTGTCACATAAGACCAAAAATCTTCCCAGACCGGTATACCCACAGGTACCCCTGCTTTTTTCTTATGATGCAATTTATTTATTTATTTATTTTTATACTGTAATAAAATTTAAATGCCCTCTGTCACAATGTTGTTATACTGTTATTATACTGTAGGAATGATTTTGAGTTGATCTGTGCAGTTTTGAATATAAGTGCTTGAGCCTCTGATGTTAAAATCTAAATCTACAGTGCCAACGTGTCAAAGTTTGCATTGTCATCAACTGCAAGTGTCAGAATTGTATTTAAGGAGATATTTAATCATTTTAATTTATTTCCGCCCATAAAACATGGAAAAGAAAACCCATGGAAATGGAAAAAACATCTGGGGGTGCAGTCCAGTAGCCAGGGCCTAGTCTTGCCCCGCTGGAAGGTCTATTGATCCCACACTTCTGCTTTCGCTGCAGTTGTTATACGGTAGGAATTGTTGGAGGAGTGCAGGTCACCAGTCAACAACCCTCAAGAGTAGTTTTATCTCCCTGTCAGGAGCCTGTGGCTACATGTCGACAAGTGGGATAAGCAACCCATCTCCAGCAAGAAAAACAACACCACTGCACATCAAAGTAATTTCAAGATGTCTGACATCTTTGACCTTTTTCTGAACGTGTGAAGAAAAAATCCCTTCTACACCTCTTCCATGGATTGAGGTTTACGAAAAAACCCCTTGGTCATGCTAAGTATATTGAAGAACACGAGTTAGCGCATGTTAAACAAGCAGACCGGATCACTCTGTTCCGATCTCTGAAATTATAATAGTGTCATGAGCAGCCAGAAAGAGCTAGTTGGGCTTGATGATTGTAATACACTTACTTACTTATTTTAGGTGTCTTTTGAAGTCAGCATAATATTCATTTTCTAGATAATATTCTTTGCATGACCAAAGATTTTATTTTTCTTTCTTAATGTGGCATTTAAGAGTAAATCAGTACATTTATTGAGAAAGAAGTGGCTCAAGTTCCATTTTTTTAATTAAACATCACAATGATTTTTTTAATTCTCATTTATTTGTGCATAATAAGTAAATATGTTTTGATTGTATATCAACTTTAAAATAAAAAGTGGTATTTTGAATACTTATTCCTTTCTTGCTCTGCCACTCTTTACAGGTGCGGCTGCTATATTGTTCACAGGAAGAGGCGGAGCAAATTTTTAAGGCTGCGTGGGCATCAGGGCAGGCTACTCCTTCACATATGTGGTTTGCGGTGGGCCCGGCTCTGTCTGGACTTGGTCTTGAGGGTCTACCCAAGGCTCTGTTTGCTGTGCGACCCCAGGGATGGAGGGACGAGCCGCGGCGGCGAATTGCAAAGGGTGTGTCCGTACTGACGCACGGTGCTATGGCTTTACGGAGGGAGTATGGCGGGGCTCGAGGGACAAGCTTTGCTGGGAACTGCGTGATGGATGGAAATCAAACACAGAGGGTACCGGATAGAATCAGGTGAGAAAATCTTAATTGATAACCAATAGTTTTTTTAGTTTTACATAATATGTGTGTGTGTGTGTGCTGTGTATATTTATTATGTTTATATAAATACAAACACATACATGTACAGAATATATCACAGCATATAAAATGTTTATATATTAAATATAATTATATATAAGATTATGAATGTATATACTTGTAAATATTTTCAAAATATATACTGTATGTGTGTGTATTTATATATACAGTAAACTTACATATATTATGTAAACCAAAACTTTTGATTTTGAATGCGATTAACCTTGATTAATCATTTGACAGCACTAAATTAAAAATGACAATTTTCTATTGTAATATATTTAAAACAATGGCGCAAATACCAGTAATTTGACACATGTAATGTAAAACTTTTGAAACCTCATAAAATCTTTTGACCAGTGCATGTTTGGAGGCATTTCTCTTTCTAATATGATATTATTGGGTTGGTTTACGATGTGTGTTTCAGGTTTTAGCCCTTTTTTTTAGCAGAGGAAGAGTGTAAATAAATACAAATATCCACTAAAAGTAAATTCTGTCAACATTTAGGACTAAACTTGCATATAAAGTTTCTAGTTTTTAAGTATATGTTTTATAAAATACTATTTCAGTCTTTCTACTTTTTAAACATTTCGTGATTAATTTAATGTGTTAAATGAATGTCTCTTTAATTATTTGTGAAATTTACTAGCAGTTTTTGAAAAAAATTGTTTTGCCAGCAAATTATTTTCAGTGTAAGCTAAAAAGTGGGTCCACAAATCCATGTATTTTAATTTAACAACTTCTTTGGAGAATCATGAACAAGTATTTATTTAACCATGATCGGCACGTAATAGTGCAGGGATAAAAATTTCCATCTGCATTTGAACGAATAAAAGTACTGACCCATATGCAATCCTGACTCATTCCACTCAAACTTGTTATAGCATTCATTTGATAATAAATATTTATTACATTTTTGTTGTAATATATCTCCCCGCAGACTCCTAACACAAACTGAAATCTTTATTTCCGGCCGTGCATCACTGCTGTTAATTATGTATGAACACTACATTGACTTTGTACTGTTAGAGGAAATGGCCCTAAACCGGGTACATCACGAAACAGCAAAATTCTAACGAGTTCCTGTTTCATCTCTTGCAGCACAGAATTCAAAGAGCGGTGCGACTGTGATGACTGTATCAAAAACCCGTGTTGTCTGTTTCCTGGGTCTCTTTTCACCCATCACCCCAATGAGGCCACATGTGTTCAGTCACACACACACGCCCTTAACCTGCGCTTGATTTGTGTTTGACAGCCCATACTGCAGGGATTTGCTTCCTGTCAGTCATGCTTCTCACAAATCACTCAATCTCTAAAAAACTGTGGCCTCAAACAGCACCGTCGTCTAGTCTTTACGGTGGGGGGAGCTCTCTCGGAAGTGTTCATGTCACTCAGGCACGAACTGAGAGAATCATAAATCTTTTAACCACCTTCAAAAGTCGATCACTTAAACGTGTCATCAGGTTAGGTTAGCTGACCCGGCCGGTTCATGTTTGAGCGTTCTCTCAAGCCCACTTTACCGTTATCAATCATCGCATTTAGTTTGATGTGACATCTGCATACTAGGTGTAACCAAAATGATCTGATGATTTCTCTACACTTCGCCTGAAAAGGGATTTGCTTCTCTACCTCAAAGTATTGCAACAGCTATTCCTTCAGGGAGGCAACGGACAGCCTGTACACGGTAAAAACTTGCTGCTATATTTTGCTCAAGGTTTTCCCATTGATCTCTATTCATTAGCGCTGAGCACGGAATCACATCCATAGATCCTTTACGAGTACTTTCATACTGGCTTTTCCATTGCTTCCCTCTTATTTAATTGTTTTCTTCCTTATTTTGAAATCATTGCAAACTGGGAACTCATATCCGATCTTCATGCTTTTCATATTGGATTTAAACAGTGTGGGAATATGACACCAGTCTTCATTTTTTATTCTCTAATTAATTTTTTTAAATGGATGGTTGTCCGGATCATATTTCAGTTCCAAAAAATAAGATATTATACTTTGCATATTGCCTGTTTTTAGGACCATTAAGATTGTGACACTGTGGCATTTTTTCTTGACAAATGACCATATTTTCCTTCCACATTCTCATTACAGCGATATATCAGGATTTTGAGTTTATTTGTAATTTTCATTATTTTCTGTGGGGATTCTCCTTAGGTTTTCATTAAATTACCTTACAATGTAAATAATATACTATTATTTGTTTCAACGTATGTTAATAAGTGAGGTTTTTTGGTCACTTTATGATAACGAGGCCTTGGGGAAATTGTCATGAAAATAAAGTCAAGATGCAAAGACCGTGTTCTTTTAGACCCCATTATCTTAGAACCTTTATCTTTGAAACAACATACAGGTGAGCAAATAATGACTGAACTATCCCTTTAGTGGTCCTGCTGTCTTTCTGTAAGCAAAAGATCATTTCTAGTGTTTGACCGATATATCGGCCAGTTTTTGGCATTTTTCAAATATCGGCCAATACATTTTTCTATTTGGCCGATATGTTCAAGACTTTTATTTTGACGGCACACACAGTGTATAGTGATTGCTTTTATATTATTAGTAATAGAGAAGCAAATGTTATAATACTCCCTCGTTTGCCGTCAGCATTCAGAAAATATGCATTTATATCATTTAAACAAATCTTTGAATGACTAATGAACATTTAAATTCACAAAACTTGCAGACTTAGTGAAATCTAGTTGCGATCTCGTGAAGTATGAGCATGTATCCTGATCCTGTGCTGTATAAAATATGAGTGTTACTTTTGCTTTATTTGAAAAATATCATTTCCAAAGCAAACAAACTACCCAGAATGCCCTGTTGTTTACAGTATTTACTTAATTATAATTTTATTTAATATCTATTCAATATTAATTTA
This sequence comes from Enteromius mattozi, assembly GCA_032359235.1. Taxonomy (NCBI): domain Eukaryota; kingdom Metazoa; phylum Chordata; class Actinopteri; order Cypriniformes; family Cyprinidae; genus Enteromius; species Enteromius mattozi. The sequence goes on from JAUMHE010000072.1 coordinate 14,989,062, forward strand.
TTTGTGAAAAATACTTTGTCTTAAAGTATGTTTATTTTACACATTTATATTTTAATCAGTTTTTTAATTATTTAAAATTTCTTAAATATTAATAAAAATCAATAAAGTTATGTCGGCCTAATATCGGCTATCAGCCACCCTGCTTTCCAAGATATCGGCATTGGCATCGGCCTTAAAAAAACTCATATCGGTCGACCATTTTTTATTGAAATATATGAAAGCCTGTTCCTGTCGTGGAATAAAAATATAAAGATGCTTGTGGCTTTTATGTCTCACAATCGTGATATTTTCTTGCAATTCTGAGGTTATATCTCAATTCTGAAAAGAAAGCTTGCAATTGTGAGAAAATTGTCATAAAACGTCACAACTGTGGTAAAAATGGGCTTCCATAGAAATGTGAGCTGAAAACCTTTCATGGTAAGTATGGCAAGATTCATGCAGCCTCTTGGCATATTTTGATTGATATTGATCAAACTTTGAGTTATGAACCGCCCATGCTTGATATTTGAGCTCGTGATCATGTATTAGAGAAGCTGAATTGATTATTATAATGGTGGTCAGCTGGATAATGGCAAGTTACAATACAGCTTCACTCGTTTGATTTGATGAAATAATGAAAAACCACTTTGATTTATATTTCTTTGTTCTCATTATACCCCACCGTTATCTGCAGTCCAATCAATGGCTCTAGCTGAAAGATTACACGTACGGTTACTGTATATTATACAGATTCATCTCTGATGGTCGCACCGTATGACCAACAGTATAATGCAGTCACAATATGAAAGCAGATGCACAGAGAGCTGTTCCTAAATCAGTCATTAGAGGCTGGCGCAGGATTATTATGAGTAAGCGTATTACCACAGACCCGTTGCCCCCTACTGCTAACTTTTTGTTACTGCTTAAGTTAATGGAGTGTGATGAATGCTCACCTGTACTCCTGCCCACTGTTATTCACCCTTCATCACCTTTCTCCTTTCAACCTTTTCGCCCTCTTTTTCTCATTGTTTTGCTTTCTCAAATCCGCACACTCTTTTTTATGTCATTCTTTTCTACCCTTTTCACGTCCTCCCACTCTTTCCTGCCCGTGCATTTCTCAGTCCTCGCGCTCTTTGATAATAACTCTTCTCTCTCATCATGTCGACATTACTGTCCCCACTCTAATTCCATCTCTTCATCTCATACTCTCTCTCCCACACTCATTCTTTCCTGTCCCCCCTCTTTTTCTCCCACCCTTTTGTTGGCCCCCACTGTCTCATCCCTTCATTTTTCCTCTCCGCTCTCGTCTTGCCCCTGCGGGCGGCTCTAAAGAGGCACGCATGCGGTGTCGTTTTGCATGTAAATAGGATAATTGGTTATGGTGCGCCGAATGCAGGGGGAAAAATCCCAGACTGTCACCAATGGAACTGATCTTGCAGCCACCCGGCTTCACCCACATACACACACACACTCAAACTCAATCTTACTCTCACTCATTCACTCACTCAAGGTCTGCTCCATCCCTCATTCGCTCACTCTTACGCCCACTTCCTCCTATTAACTCATGCTGTCTGTGCAGGATGTCGCAGCAGTATTGACGTCTTCAGCCAACTTTGCCGACTTCCCCTCTCTCTCTCGCTCTCTGGTTGAGTTTCAAAACCCTGTTGAGCTGCTTATCTAGACTATTTTTTTGAATTTCTCAGGCACATTGGAACTTTCCTGTGTGGGTGCTTTCACATATTCCCACCTAGACCATTTTTGGGATCAAATTATGCAAATATCATGGGTACATTTTTACTGACTGATGTTTTGGGGGGCATCACGGCTGCATTCAAACTGCATCATGGGTGTGTGTTAAGAGTCACATGTAAGGCATTTTTGGGTATGCTAGTTGCATTTTAAGCATCCCACAAAGACTGTTTTAAAAAATAATTTTATGGGCAGTCACAATTCTTCATCATAGCCACATTTGAATTTCTACCTGTTTTTTTGTCTTGCATTGAAAAAACAAAACAACTTTATTCATCAGTTTCTTCTCTTTCCTGTCAGACTTGTCAGTCATTTGTGTGATGCTGAACATGCATTGTTGTACTCTCATAAACAAAAATCACACAAAAAGAGGAGAAATTGTGTTCTTTGCATACAAAAACAGTATTCTCGCAGCCTTGTAGATTAAGGTTGAACCACTGATGTCACGCATCCTGATTTTGCTGTTAGATGTATTCCTGGTTAAATATACAGTATTTTGTTGACCCTGGAACAACCATTTAATCCAAAGATTTAGTCTTGACCATATCTGTACATCTAAAGCTAGCCTTAAATGATAGATGACTGACACTGATGTATAAGCCCCAAAAAACGTTTGTAAGCCTAAACTTTACAAAAACTATAAACTGGTTCTTCAGATCTGATTGTTAATCATAATGTTGTTCCAGGTTTCAGCAAAGATGTTGATCCAGGAACACTTTGCACTTGGTAAAATCAGGTTCTGCCACTGATGTCATAGGACTGTTTTATTAATGTCTTGACTTTCTGGGCCTTGATGGTTTCAGTTGCTTTGCTGTCTATTGAGAGACAGATTGCTCAAAAATATTTTAATTTGTGTTCCGAAGACGAATGAATGTCTTACGGGTTTGGAAAAACATGAGGGTGTGTGATTAATGACAGAATTTTCCTTCTTGGCTGAACTATCTCTTTAAGCAGTAGTAGTTTTCATAGACAGCAGTTTTCGGCATTGGTAGAGTGCTCCTGCCAAGACTCTGCTGCTTTTTTGGGTATCATAGGCACATTTGAATGCTTCTAAATGAGCTGCTATTTTGGCAATGATGTGTTTTAAGACTCCAATCTAGACAGTTACTACAAAGTCCATTTTTGGCCAGCTTGGGGACTTCCTTTGCCAATATTTTTTGGGATCATAGACACATTATTTTTAGGTATTAGGCAAATATTACATCATCTGTGCTTAAAAACATTCCTACACTAACCAGTTATGCTCCAAACCAGATGTTTTCAGCATTCAGCAGTTTGTATGTGTGCAGTATAGGTGTGTTGAATGTTCATAGACAATATTTTTGAGCATCATTATGGACATTTCATACTTTATTTTTTGGCATTCCATTGCACTGATTGTCCATTGTTGAGTGTAAAAGTGCTCTAGATCACTCTCGTCTTGTATCGCCCCTTCAGTCTAGATAACCCTAGAGGCCTTTTTGAGCATAAGCATGTTAAATATGCCTAGAAAGCATTTTTGGGGCATCACCCTTGAGCTTGAACATTCATTCCTAGACAGCCTTTTCAGAATCTAGTACACATATTTGAATGTTACTACTTACTTTCTTAGGCATCATGGGTGAGCTGGAACATTCTTGCGGAAACAGCGTTTTTGACCATTTCAATTAACTTTTTTAACCTTTTGAACCTCAAAAATGCTGTCTAGGTCTTGTTAGGCTTTGGAACAGCCTCTCTTTTATGACTTTGACTCATAGGGTAACCATGTTGCTGTTGTATACAGCCATACTGCTTTGAGATACTCTCTCTCTCAAACACACACACACACACACATACCCACACACCACACACACACACAGCTGCAGAGGGCAGTGCCTCTGCTCATCACCATACTAATGCCGCTTTAATGGACACATTAAAACCCCTCAAATGTTTCTGATGTTTAAACACCCCTCTGATGTTTGAACATACTTCATCTCTCCTTATCCTGTCCTGGTGTATGTGCCACACACACACACACCCCCTGCCTCCTCTTCCTTGTGTCTCCAGGCTTTTTCATTTCACATTCTGTGTGACAGTACATCACGGCTACGTTTCCATTTTGTGTCAGGCTCACGCTCCCTTTTTCCTGCCTCTCTCTTTCTCGTCTTCATTGTGATGACACAAGTGACATCTGTATTCCGCTGCGTGCTGTGCTTTAGGTTGTTTGTTCACCCCACAATGTTAGGCATTAGCGGAACACATGTAATGTCAATGGCTGTGTCGCTATGACAACCTTGCAGGGGTCTAGTGCGAGGGAATGAGGGAAGTGTGAGTGCTGGCATTGCTTAAGATTGTTACGCTCTCCGCTGCACTCTCGAAACGAGTGCGGGATAAATGAATTACGCCGGTTTCTTTAATTGCCGATCCATGGCAGATATCGTGTGCGACAGATCGAAGAAGTTCAAGAGCGATTTGTAAACTCGATTACAGTTCCCTTCTGAGTGTGCATGAAAAGTGGACAGAGCCCCATTTCGTATTTCTGAAAGTGTTTAGAGTGGCGTTTTGAGAACGAATGAAGTTTGGTGAAGCAGTAGTGCTCACGTTCTATTAAACCAGAAGCCCGTGGTAGCCATCATCTCTTATATAGAGCCTGACATAAATTATGGATCAGATATCAAGTACAATTTCTCCCAAAGACAGAAGTGGAAAGATGTATGAGACATGTCTTGTAAAAACGAGCCTAGCGTCCTGTGCAGTGACAGGGCTAAAATAAAAAAAAAAGAAAAATGAGCTGTTTGCAAGAGTCCTTTTCTCTGGCCATCACGAGTGAAAGGAAAACTGCTGACGAATGCCGGAGATAGGAGCAGGGGAGGGAGATGGCTTCGGCGTGAGGTTCACGTTTGGCATCCGCGCCAGAGTTTGGGTGCTACTCTCGTGCTTCCAGTTGTCATGGCGACTAATAAGAGCATCTCGGCAGCATCCTAAGAGCTCCAAACACTGAATATTGAAAACAAGCCACTGGCGAGATGACTGGCGTGTCCTGCCGTCGATCTGGAAGTGCGATAAAAGCGCAATCGGAGCCGTGGCTGCGGTGCCTCAGGGCATGTCATTCATCCTCCATCCTCCCAGTTCATCCATTCATTTCTCTGTGAAGGTTATCCTTTACCCTTTTTTTTCATCTGTCTATCACAATTTTTCTTCATAAACAGTGAAAACATAAATAAATACAATTATATATTCTGAAATTATTTGCATTTCTTGCTTTCCATAATGTAATAAAAAAAAAAAACATTAATTCTAGTCATTTATCTATTCATCCATGTTTTTCTTCCTCATTCATTCACTATTTACCCTTTAAACTACTCTTCAGTGTTTATCATTAAACTGTTTTTATTTGTTTATTTATTCATGATATGGATCCTATTTTTTTCTGTGCATTCATTCATCTTTTTCTCTTCACTTATTAATAATTGTTTGATTTATACTTTTGTGAAGGTTATCTTACAGTACCCTTCATTTTTTATTCGTCTTTGAATTAACCTATAATTTAAAAAAATAAATTAATGAACATTTTTCACAACCACACATATATACAGTATCGATATTACAATATTCCATTTGTATTCCATTCATTTATGTTTTAATTCATCCGTCCATCCATTGTTTTTTGTTACTTTGTTCATTCATTCATTTATTTATTATGTTCTTTCTTTCTTTCTTTCTATCCATACTGTCTATTTCCGTCTGTATTAATTCATTCATTTGGTTAGACAGTTATCCTGTGAGTTTTGGATTCAGTGCTGTCGTCTCTATTTAATGTTCATGCGGTTTCATTCCTTCATTATTTTTACCCTTTAAACTACTCATTTTTTATCCATTCATCCATCCCATTTTTCCCCCTATTCGTTCATTTATTCATGAAGTTGATCCTTCTTACTCGTGTTCATATTTTATCTGTGTGTTCATCCATCTTTTTCTCTCTGCTTCTTCATCCATCTTTCAGCACCCTTCATCTTTTTATTCATTCGTCTACCCGTGCTTCCAATATAGTTTTTATCCTTTCACAAATACAGTAAATCCATCTCTAGCTATTCATTCATTCATCAACTTTTTTTTTTTTTGAATCTAATTCAAAACTGTAATTTGTTCATTCATTCAGCTTTACTTTCTCCGTTTGTTTTTTTAATCCTTCCATACCGTCAGTCTTCTTCTATATTAATTCATCGATTCATTCATTCGGTCAGGCAGTTTTACCCTGAGTTTTTGACCGCTCTGTGAATGAATTTCTTTTTTTATGTTCATTGAGATTCAGTGTTGTCATTTCTGTTTAATGTTCAGCAGAGAAGGTTTGCTTAAGAGTCCCTTAAGCATTCTGCACAAATCACACACAGCACCCCAAGTGGAGAGGTGACTAATGGAAGTCCCATCTATCACTCTTTATCTCTCGCTGCTCTCTCTCCTTCTCTTTATCACTTTCACTCAGACTCCTCCTTTATCACCCTGCTCTTTTTTCCCTCCTCTCCTCCTGCAGGTTCTTCAGTAACATAACTCTATCCGGACGGGACTATTCCTTTAATAATGATGGTTATCTGGCAAATCCGCTCCTGGATGTTATCTCCTACACTGCAGGAAGAGGCTGGGAGGAGGTAGGGGTGGAGCCATTAGTATGCTTAAATGTGTTTAGATATTCATGGTTATCATTGAACTGTTTTAAATGCAGCTCCCAAGTGAGTTCACATTTTGCCTTGCCATTTATATTAATGAAATGTGAAGAATGCATATGAAATGGGCCGTGTGACGCATACAGAAGGGACTGAAGTGCATCAAATATATGCACATTCACATTACAAGACAGTTTGTGCAAAGCCCAAAAGTTGCACCGACTTGATTTTTATATTTAGCACATATACTTTTGATGTAATGCAGCAAAATGATCAACTTAGTGTGCACTGAGAGTTATAAAAATGAGTAGTCGGCAGTTTATACATTTATGTTTTTATATGCCTATTTATGTTTTACTGTATAATTCACAATGTTCCTGTTTTCGTAGTGACTTGTCTGTTATTTTAAATTACTCTCAAAAGGGAAGTTGTTTACGGGGCAGTGCACTTTAATGCAATTGAGTGGCAATTGCAAATGATTGCACATACAGCATTTTGCTGGCAAATGTCAATAAGCCATGGGAAATAATAGATTTTTGCATGAACGTATTTTGGTATTGGTTATTCGTGGTTATTCGTAAACGTCGACAGTTTAAAATATCTGGTTTCACAAGCATGCCAGTGGAGCTGCATGAGTATCAAATCATTCGTTGTCGAGTTAGAACAAGTCTTTATTATATTTAATTGTCATATTATATTGTCAGATGGTTAACACTTGGAAGTGGGAATCGTGTGAAGTTAAAAAGGTGCCGTGCTGCTGTAGCTTTGAAAGGTTTGGCTTTACGTGCCTTGATGAAAGGTAAAACAGCTGTCGCTTGGGAAGACAGAAATTTTAAATGTTCTTCAGTTTCTTACTTAGTTGGCATTACATCCACAGTCTGTCTTGAAAAAGTCAAAAAGGAAACAGAAGCCAAAACCAATCATTTATCTTCTAACTAGTGCCATCATAAAAATGCTCTGGGCTAAAAAAGTCACAGAATGCGGTAGTCACATAAATATTAATACACAATAATGTGTGAATGCAACTGCAGTAATGACTCAAATACAAGACTAGCAACTGTATTCTGGTGCTGTGCATGTGGCAAAATGTGTATTTACACCATTATAAATTAAATATTTCGGTTGTGCATTTACATGACAATGTTTTAGGGGCCTGAAGACACGTTTGAAAATGGGTTTCAAAGTGAAAGTTGTTGTGCATTTGTGAAAACATCGTACACATGTGTATTACATGTTCAGTCCACCGTTATACGCACAGATGCTTAGTGTTTCTTAACAAACACTGGAAAAAAAATCTGTAAACTTTACAGTAAAAAACGACAGCTGCCAGAATTTGACCGTTAAAAAAAAGAAGTAAAAGCATTTTAGGTTTTACGGTTTGAAGTTAAATTTACAAAAGTGCTGAAATCTGTTTTGTATCTTTGAAATACACTGATAAACACCAAAAGCAGGTGGTGATGAGAAAGTCACAGGATGAACCAAAGCCCATCACAAGCAGCTTTTAAATATGAACATATATAGAAGGAGCTCAGAGTCATTCACACAAACACTAAACACCATCATGATGAGACTCCTTAAACTCAAATATACAATAAACATTCATTTAACAACATTACATGTGACACACAACCCTAATAAACAGAACTGATGAGAAAACATAGAATTCTGGGAACGTCAGTTTACGGTTTTTCACTGTAAATTTTTACCATTAACCATTTAACAGGTTTTTACCGTAGCATTTTCACAGTTTTTTATCGTTATAATCATAGTCGTTTTTTACAGTGCACATCTGTCTGAGGTCTGATTTTATTAGCATCTTGTTATTGTTGCAGGTAGGTTGGTGGGAAAATGGCGTGCTCCGTCTGCGTTACCCGCCCTGGTCCCGTTACGGCCCGTTCCTCAAACCTCTGGATGACTCCCAGCACTTGCGTGTGGTTACTCTGGAGGAGAGGCCGTTCGTCATCGTAGAGCCTGCTGAAGCTGGAACAGGCTCCTGCATCAGAGACTCTGTGCCGTGCCGTCTGCCGCTCAACAACAGGTCAAGGTTCAGTCTGTGGGTTTTTAGACTGGAAATGTTCAACCTTTGAGGTTATCACTTTGGCAAATGTGGCAGTGAATATGCAGATGTTGCAAATTACATTCACATTAGCCCAGGGGCATTCATTCCCCGTCCTGTCACCAGCACTGATGGAATTTAAATAAATTAGAAATGCACGTAGAAATGGAAGAGGTTGATCAATGATGGTTCTGTGTTAGAGCACTTTACTTCATTTACTTTATTTAAATGCTGAATTTCTCAGAAGCGCCAATCTCACTGAAACAAGAACATGCCCAGGTCATATTTAACCACATTTTCATTACAATTTATATATAAACAATTATCATTTTATTATATAAACACATATACCCCACATATTCTCATTACCATAAAAAAGTACAATAAATAATGTAATCTATAATCTATATTAATTGTATAAAATTGTGGATTTTAAAATTATGTTGCTACTATATATTGTAATGGCTACTTTTTAAAAGAAAAAGAAAACCGTTATTTTAAATTGTAGTAATATTTCACATCACACATTTCTGTTTTAATGTATTTTTTTAAATATATATATAAAAAATAAATGTAGAAAATATGTGAAATATTTATATGGTATTAATACAATAAGCTAATTCTATCTTAAATATTTAAAAATAAACATTTGGCCACCAGTGTATATTTTACAGTAATTATTGCAGTGGTGATTCTCTTTTGATTCATAATGAGAATCAGAAGTAAAATGATGGGCTATGATAATGAGAGATAAGGGGAAATGTGCTTATTTGTCATTACAATCAAGTCACAATGTAAAATATACTAAACAATGGCTTCAATTAGGCACAATTAATACAAAAGTCTGTTATATTTTTGGGTGATATATGGCATATAGTCTTTAGATAAATAATGAGCTGTTCCTGTTTAATCACTTCTCCAGGATCTATTGAGTAGTGCTCGTTTTAAAAACAGCAGACCATTTCCTTTAATGAAAGAATCTTCATCTTTATGCTGATAGATTATATGTGTTTGCTTTAGTAACACGGCACTGAATTCTGAGCAGGGATGTTCATTTCGTTTCTTTTGCTTTCTTTCTCTACATTATTTCTTTCTTTTGTCACTGTCCCCTTTCTGTTTCTTTTCCCCTTTCTATGCCTTTCTCCTCTTCTTCTTCTTTTCAATTACAGCATGGTTGTTGAGGGCATTCAATCCATGAAGCACTGCTGCAAAGGCTTCTGTATTGATGTTCTCAAGCGCCTGGCTAAAATAGTGGGCTTCACCTATGACCTCTATCTGGTGACCAATGGCAGGCATGGAAAGAACATAGACGGAGAGTGGAATGGAATGGTCGGGGAGGTCAGGCCCTCATTTTATCTCTCGACTATTTGTTCACTTTGATTTTAATATCACAAAGTCCACTGAATTCAGGTGCAGCAGGTTTTTTTTGTTCGTCTTGGATTGTGACACCGATAATATACAAGTTCTATAAATGATTAAACAATTAAATTGACTTTTGTTTTTTAAAACTGTATGAACTAAATGGCATTCAATGTAGTAGTCCATAAAGGTTACTTACTATCTTAACCATATTTTTAACTTTTAAACATGCACTTTCTCTGTTCGTAATGTTATTAGTCTTTTTCCCCACCAGGTGGTGTCCAAGCGGGCCGACATGGCGATCGGCTCCTTGACTATTAATGAGGAGAGGTCAGAGGTTGTGGAGTTCTCTGTACCTTTTGTGGAGACTGGCATCAGTGTCATGGTCTCGCGCAGCAATGGCACGGTGTCACCATCTGCTTTCCTCGGTAAGGGTGTAGGAGGGAGCAACACACTTTTCCAAAGTAATACAGTTTATATATAGTATATACCTTTACTCAGGAGTTTTGCAAAATGAATCTAATACAAAGAATAGTGTTATAAATGTACATAGATGATGTCGTTTGGATTCATATTATGCTTTTCGCACCATTTTAGAGCCGTACAGCCCAGCCGTGTGGGTGATGATGTTCGTCATGTGCCTGTCTGTGGTAGCTGTGACCGTCTTCATCTTCGAGTTCTTCAGCCCTGTCGGATATAACCGAAGCTTACAGAGCGGGAAGAGTACGTTGTTTATATATTTAAGGTTTCGCTCTAGGTGCTTTCATGAACGCAATCAGCCACGAAGGACTTGTTTACAGATAGTTATTATCCTTGTAAGCGTGTTCCTTGTTTTCTCAGGTGTTATCACTGTGTGTATCATAATAAGACCTGCCTCGTTTGGCCTTCCTGTGTTGTTCTTCTCTCAGAGGCAGGGGGTTCAAAGTTCACCATAGGGAAGTCTATTTGGCTGCTGTGGGCTCTGGTGTTTAATAACTCCGTTCCGGTGGAGAACCCGAGAGGCACCACCAGTAAGATAATGGTGCTGGTCTGGGCTTTCTTTGCTGTCATCTTCCTGGCCAGCTACACCGCTAACCTGGCTGCTTTCATGATTCAAGAAGAGTACATCGATACTGTGTCTGGCCTCAGTGATAAGAAGGTAGACAATAACACCAGTGATTTTCTTTATTGTAACACATTTAGCTATTCAGTCGTACTTGTGTGGAAACATTATGTCATTAAACTGTTCTCTGAATTATCTGAATTATCAAGAACATTTTGCCAATCCCAAACCTCATCAATCTTAATAACTGCTGTTGATTTTAGAATCTATCTTCCAGAATCTAGCAGTAAGTTTGTGGAGCTCATATTAGTCAGATGTTTCAGGAGAGGAGATGACTTCAAGAGTCACTCACAACCTACCTAAATCAGTCTTAATAGATTTCACAACACTTCAGCATGTTATTCTTATTAAGTGAGGGTCCTTTTTTAGGATTTCTCTGAGAAGCTGACACACTGCTCTTCTGGAGGCTAAATGGTTCCTGATGGTTTCTCACCTAATTCTTGACAGTAATTCTTCATTCTTTTGCAGTTAACATGTGTCTTTTCTTCTCCACCTGCTGACCCAGTGGTCATTCCTTATCTTTGCTAATTCTATTATTGCATTAGGATTGCATCCTTCTCATGGGCATTTAATCAGTTTTAACTTTTAGTCTAGAGTCCTTTCTAGGCTCAGTTTATCTGGAAAAAGAAAACATGAGAAGACTGTTATATATCACTTATGTATGATTAAATATGAAATCAAGAGTAGTTATTAAGATTGATGTGGTTTGGGATTGGTGAAATGTTCTTGGAAAAAAATATGTTCAACTTGCCTAATAATTCAGCACACGGTAATTTTGTTGTAATTTATAATCTGTATAATTTATAATGATCATAATATATCAACCACTATTGTAAACTAAATTGTTAGATGACCATTTATCACCAACTTAAAGAGATATTTCTAAATTGTAGTAAAAGGACCTTCTTGTAGCAGGAAGGAGATTGTTTATTCATTTTGCACATTAAGTACAGATTTGTAATAGTATTCTAATTATACTATTATAGTATAATTAGTTATTTTAATGTAGCAAAGTAATTTTGTTGAGAGCTTTTGTCATTTTCATTCATTTTTATTTTATTGTTTAGTTATTTATTTTTTATTTAAATTTAGGCAACATTTCTTATTTTATGTTTGTGTTTTTCATCTAGCATTCATGTTTAATTTATTTTAGCTTCATTTCAATTACTTCAAACATTTTAGTTAACGATAACATCGTGGTTATCATTCGTAAAATGATTATTGGTATATTAGTATCAGTCACATATGTAATATCAGTACGTCCCTATTTACTGGACATTAAATTTGATAAAAGCTGAAGTTGTGCTTTTATAACAGTAACTGACATTACAGCGATACAGATACTCTATAAATCTTTTTAAATGGGTCTCACTTCAAGCGTTTGTTTGTGTGGAGCAGTTGGGGCCAAATTATGCAAATAAATCATCAGCCCATAATCATATGAAACGATTCAATTTTCATTCTTTTTACACCCACCACACACTTTAGTGTTTCCAATCATAGTTAGCCACATGATTAATTATGTGAATTTCAGTGGCTTAAACTGTAATCTCATATTTCAGAAACTTAATGGAGTATCTCCTACTGTCGTGTTCAGTTTCAGCAGCCCTCAGAGCAGTATCCTCCTCTACGCTTCGGCACCGTCCCAAACGGAAGTACGGAGGAAAATATACGGAGCAATTATCCCAACATGCATCAGTACATGGTGCGAAACAATCAGAGAGGAGTGGAAGAGGCCATCGACAACCTTAAAACCGGGTGAGTGAGTGACCATCGTGAAAGAATAAATATACAAACAAGGTTGAAAGGTGTGCACGCTCTCTCGGAAGAATCCATAGGTTAATCCATACGCAGAAGCTGTATCTATAATGAAGTGTTTTAATAGTAAGTCCAGCTTTAATCCTGCCCTAAATCAGAGCACAAAAGTGTTACGTCTCGATGAATCAAGATGTTCTTTTAAGCAGTGCGGGAAAACAGATGCGCTCACAAGTAATTGACTGATATGGGTGACATGATGGATCACAACAGAGGCGTTAATTATTTTGCTGGCTGTTGCTTTTCGCCTCGGTTTGGATGGAGAGGGTGAAGATTGACTTTCCTCTTTGGTGCTATGTCACTGGAAGAAGCAAACATTCAGCAGTCACTACACCTCAGGATACTACTTCTGTGCTGGCCGGGTGATATTGGTATTGATATATCACGTTTAATGTACTGAAGCTAAGCTTGTTTTTTTGCATTAAATCGACTTTTTTATTGTTATATCAAACAAATGCTTTTTGGCTTGCTATACGGCAAAAAAATGAAGGATGGTTTCCACAAAACTATTAACAACGGTTTTTAAAGTTGATATTAATAGGAAATGTTACTTGAGGAACAAATCAGTAGATTAGAATGATTCTCATGAGATCATGTGACACTGAAGACTGGAGTAATGAAAATAAAAATGTAGCTTTTGGAATAAAAATTTCATTACGTGATTAAAGTACATTTTTAAAATATATTGAATTATTAAACACTTTAAATTGTGATATTCACAACATTACTGTTGTGTTGTATCATTGCATAGTTGATCACATAAATGCAGTCTTAGTGAGCATAAGAGACTTCTTTAAAAAATGTAATGTATTTTTCTGCTATAAATTTATTATACGTATTTTTTTTACAGTATATTTTGAGAATGTCCATATTGATTTAATCTGTCTTTCATTAGCCATTCAAAACATTTGATTTTGTTTGTGTTGTAATCAGTGATGGGAATAACGGCGTTATAAATAAACTACTTTTTTTTTTCAGTAACAAGTAATCAAACGAATTACTGTTTCCCCCTTTACAACACGTTACCGTTACTGACAACAAACTGCAGTGTTACTATAATTTATTATAGGCTCAGTTGATCTTAATGGATGCACCATAAACGACGCTTTGACAAAGATACAGACCTCTAGAGAGTCTTACATAAAACACAGAATTAACAATATAAATGTAAACGATATTCTTTGTCGTATTTTCCTGTCAAAATAATGGAGTTCCTTTGGAATTCTTCAGCTTTTAAGAACTGCCGGTTTCTCTGGTGGTGGGCGGAGCTAATGCGCTACCGACAATCTCATTGGCTGGCACTCACACTGTTTAGATTTGCAGGCAATTAATAAATTAATATTAATGAACCCAGCAGCTCGTTAATCCTAGTGCGGTTTATATTCCTATTAGTAGTAGAATTCGTATCACAATTTCATTTATCACAGTTATTTTTCATTTCCCCAACTTTTTTCTAGAAACACTAAATGACAAAAAATATATTAAGCAGTCCCAAGTTCAGTCAACAAATATTTAGTGTCCTTCTCATTGATTTAACATATTCATATTGAAGACATCCAAGTTATTAGACATATCTGAATAATTACTTTTTCTGGTAATTATTTACTTTTAGTGCCCAACAGTGATTGCAATATTAGGGAAATGCCTAAAGCTCTTTTGATATAGTCAGGTGTTCTTTTAGTAGCTGTCACACTGAATATGATGTGTGTTGTTTTAATGTCAGAATAAACACTGCTCTAAATGCAAAAGCAAATCATATAGTTGGCTATTTGCGTATTTAAGATCTTCCTCTTTTTCTGGAAATGCAAATTTAGATAGTAGTCTCATTACCTTTAATGTATTCATATAGAAGGCAAACAGTGACACCTGCTTTATACTGTAGTCACAGACTGTATTGTTGTTCATGACCCTCGGCAGCTTTGTGTAGAGGCATGGTGGTATTATAGTTGTTCAGTCAAGCATAGTTTCTTATGATGGCGCTTTTATGTGCCGAGCCAGCTGACAGCACTCTCTATGAAGCCAGTTTAGGAAACCAAACTTTTTAAAAAGCTTTGTCAGACTTTGTTATACAAAGAGCATTTGATGTCATTCCATTTTCATCCGTTAGCGTTTAATCACCGAAACGAGCAATTCTGCACTTGTATATTATTCATTCGCCGCTCTGCATCATAAGATGCCATGATTGTTCCAGAATTATTAAATAGCAATATGGTGTCGCTAACACTGCCTCACTGCCCTCGGATCTGTGCACGAGAGTGTGTGTGTGTGTACAGCTGTCCTTTCTAAAACTCGAGTCTCTGCATTATGCATACAAAGAACATGAATATGCATCCCATCGCAAAAAAAGGTTATGTTTGCAGGCTAGAATGTGAAATCGCAGTGCTCAGGCTTCGCAATTGCTCATGAAGATTTCATCTGTCATTCATAAGCACTTGGTTTGTGTAATAGTAGTAGCCTGCAGAGTGAGACTTTCGATTTCAAGCCGTGCAATGCAAGGCAGGCCCGCCGGCCCACAAGTCAACAAGTCAGGTCTCCAACTAGGCGCTAGCTGATTCTCAAAGGCACTTGTGTACCTCAACAGCCTACCTACTGCTTTTACTGCTTTCCTATTTCAGTCGGGTTGCACTGTGGGCCAGTGTGCTGTGCTATCAAACACCTGTCTGTGTGTGTTCTGTTCGTTTGGTTTCACCCTTACTGAAATGTGTGACTCATTTTCCCCCAAGGGCTCTGTTTTGTTGGATACAACACTTTGACAAAAGCTGGCACCTTGAATGCTAATGTGGTGCTCGCTGGTCTTGGAGGGCCAGGTTGAGCTTGTTAATAACCTCAAGGTGTGCTTAGCAGGAGGTTGAAGAGTAGCCAGCAATAAGCTGTCAATTTGGGTTTTTCCTGCGAAGACGTTGGCATGTTACAAGGTGGGTGAAATATGATCAAAGAAACGAGGCACCTGACTCTGATAAGGCACAAAGCTTCCTTGACTTCTGAAAAGCAACTTACTTTTATGTCTTTACTGTAAGAGACTCCCCAGCTGAATTATTTAGCACTATGAATATGGAGTACTAAGATTAAAGTGGGTTTTTTGCATTAAATGGCATGATTTTTGCCTGTTTTATCATGCAGCAGGTGAACATTTTCAGTCTGATTGCTTAGGACAAAATGCTCTATTCTGAAAATCAAACTGGTACTCAACAATCTCCAGCACTGACAGGATGTGTATTTGAGACGTTGCAGGAAACTTGCAGCCCCAGTTTCATGTTTGTGTTTTTTTACATGAGGTTTATTTGAAGACCAGTGTCTGCACAAATTAGCCCTCCTATTATGAGCAGCTCATTTCAGCAAAGCGAGCACACAGACAATCTCAGCCTTCTTTGGAGCTATTTTGCAAAGTGCTTGTGCGCATATATTATCACATTTATGGCAGAGAAACAAGTCGTGTCCCAGAAAATTCTTCGGGTATTTGATTATACACCTGCATATAAAAACAGAGTATGCCTGCATGAAGTAGCTGCTTATTAGAGGCTTCCTTACACTTTTCATATTTTTATCACTGTTTTTTTATTGTATAAAATGTAAACATTTATTGTGATGTTGTTAATTAAAGGAATAAAATAGCAAAAATACATTAATGCTGTTACAGTTATTGAAATGGTTTCCAGTGCAGTATATATTTAGAAATGTATTAAATAATAAAAATAATAAAAAATTCAGAAGTATTTGAAATAGTTTTTTTTTTTTTTTTAAATAATAACCACAATGTTTTAAACAGTAGTGGAGATTTTCCTGCTTATTCTCTGCTCTGAAATATTGCATTGGCTCTTTTTGAATGTAACTTTATACAATTATTTAAAAAAAAATCCTCACACAGAAATCCAACTGAAAACCCATAGAAAGGTAATGGAAAAATCATGGAAATTCTGTGGTTTTTAGGGAAGCTGCCAGCAGCAACAAATAGCTTTTTGAAAGGAAATAAAAGAACAAGTCCTAAAAAAAAATTCAGTGCTGTTAAGCCAACAAATGCATGAAGTAGATCTGGGATGACTGCTTAACTAGTTCCACTGATTACCCGTTACACACTATTTAGCTTAGAAAATAGGATTTCCCTGAAAATCATTAATGTTTTGTCTTTACATGTAACTATCAATAAAGTGATAAGTGGTCTCGTAAAGTAATTTCCCAATGCCTTTGTTAACCATTTCCTTTTTGTCTCTGCAGGAAACTGGATGCATTCATATATGATGCGGCTGTCCTGAACTACATGGCTCGTAAAGACGAGGGCTGCAAAGTAATGACCATTGGCTCTGGCAAAGTGTTCGCTACCACAGGGTATGGCATTGCCTTACACAAAAACTCCCGCTGGAAGCGGCCGCTAGACCTCGCCCTCCTGCAGCTGGTTGGAGACGGTAAGAGAATTTAAGGTTTAACAACACGTTAACCCCTTGCTATTGTGTTTTGTTTGTGGAGTTACCCTGATTTTCTGAATCACTAACAAACATTCCTACTGTTTTGTTTACATAGTGACAGAGAAATTAAACCTTTTTGAGTGCTGTTACACTTGTTATTCTGATTCTCTGAGGTCCTTCCGCCTTGCATACGCACACATTTGCATGTTTTTCTCTCGCGTTGCTTGTTTTTCTTTGATCAGACTCGATAATGAGGGACCTAGTGCCTCATAATAATTAAAGAATAAATGCGAAAGGGAGCTGGAAGACTCACTGAAATATGATAAATGATATTAGAAAGAATGTCACAGCAAATGAACACAATTATGAATAGCCATAGGGTCACTTCAGTAAACAGTGCGTGCTGTTTCTGATTTGGATTGAAATTCTCAGGGCTGATTTTTGCTTGTTTGAATAAATAAATGTAATGAAAAATATTGGGATTTCAATTCCTGTGATTAAATTTTCCGTTGCCTAAGCCATAGTTCAAGGCCATATTGTCATAACTTGAAACGCGTAATTAACCTGCGGGTTTGTTTTTATTCTTTGTTTCATATCAAAAGAGGATTTAGACTTCTCTCTCACTCTTTCGTAGTGAAGGAATAATCCTCGATATACAGCCGGCATCTACATGCATATGTCGTTTTTCTGCCAGAAACATGCCCTTGTCATGCCTTTATTTTTTCCACAGTGACATTTTCACTCTGATAAATGCACTAATGGCTATTGTTGGGAGGTAGGCCCATCAGTCTAGAGCTTTCATCTCCAAACTACTCCGGGCCTGTCTTATCACAAGAGCCTCGAAACCAGGCCATTTCAGACCTCCATCAAAGCTGTTATTATCCTCCAGTCTCTCTTTCTCTGCTTCTCTCGTTCCTCCTTCTTGCCTTTCATGATTCTTTTCCTCTGTTTTTTCTTTTCCATTTTCACCTTTTTGTGAACACAGTGTAATAATAACCGAAGCCAAACCAAGATCTCCACTGTCTGGAGATTTGAATTAAAGACTCACTTTTCCCAACAATAGAGTTTGAATCTAGTGCTCTTTTGCTTTTCTTTTTCATTCTCACCCTTCTGTCCATCTGCCTTGTCCCCTGTTTGTAGGCCTGCTTATCTTTCACGCTTCTTATCTCCTGTCATTGTGCTCATCTTTTCCTTCTTTTTAGATGAGATTGACATGCTTGAACGACTCTGGCTGTCTGGGATCTGTCATAATGATAAGATTGAGGTGATGAGTTCCAAACTGGACATAGACAATATGGCAGGAGTCTTCTATATGCTTCTGGTCGCCATGGGCCTAAGTCTGCTGGTGTTTGCATGGGAGCATCTCGTCTATTGGAAGCTCCGCCATTGTATGGGGCGCTCCGGAGGACTGGACTTCCTACTGGCTTTCAGTCGAGTGAGTGACCCAAAGATAATCCATTATAATAAAAACAGCAAGTTAATCGATTTATTTTTAAGGAAAGAAAACAAAATAATATATGTAATTATTGTTCTTCAATTTGTGTTAATGGCACTCAGAATACATGTACCACCACCATTGACCCACAGTGCTCCGCTGGTGATTGCATTAACATTTTTATGAATGACTGCGTTCCACTTGTGGATGATGTTTCACTTTTTGAGCCTCAATGATAATTAAATTCAATTATATAGAGGCTGCAAATGACTTTACCATTGTTAAACGTCCCATCTGGGTTTGATTTATAAATAAATAATCTGTAGAATAATGGTTTTCTCAGTCATTCAGGCCACTGATAAACGGGAGTTCCCGTAGGGAATTTTGTGCATGTGTGTGTGAGAGAGACTCCAAACGGTTTTGGTCCGTTCTGAAAGCTTCCCATTCATTTTTAGAAATCACACAAAACAGATCTAGTTCAATATCAGATTCAATAAATGTGTTATTCACACTTAAAAACATTTAATTAATCGCAGGCTTTAACATTAATTTTCAAAGCCCTTATAAATATACCCAATTTAGGAATATTTCTTATGAAACTCTGCTGCAATTTGAAAGTAGGTGATAAAATACATTGAGGAACAATAACTGTGCCATAATGATCATTTCATTCCAGCTCTGTAAACTGAAATTAGTAGGCCAGGAAATGTAAAAACGAACTTACGAAACAAAACAGGAATCATTTCAATGCATTTGCAAGTAAAAGAAAAGATTACCCTTTTTGCAATTCTTGTTATTTGCAGCAAGAACAAAGAGTGACACGCAGTAATCTCTTGCAATCAGGCGTTAAATCCTTAGAAGGGGACTTTGCAGCACACTCCTTTAATTCCTGTCATTTCTAAAATGTGATGGCATATCCAGCATTCCCATTGCACACACAGAGGGATTTTATGAAAGCCCATAACTTCTCTCATAGTAATGAATAGGGGAGGAAGAGGATGACCGAAGATGGATCATTTATTCGTTCTGTATCTGTCTTTGCTTACATTGTGGAACGATTGAGAAGAACCTTAAATCCCCCTTTGCAAGCAACCAGGCTTTCTATAAGAGAATTGTAAGCCAGTTCATTTAGATGGGACTCTCAAACAGTGAGGTCAGCATTGCCATTACCTCAGAGAAAGGTTAGCTGAGCTTACAGTGTGTACTCTTGCATCATCAAAGCACTGGGAGCTTTACAATTTCATTATTATGGTAATGTTTCTCGTCTTTACCGAGACATTTTCCAAGCATCTAAATCGGTTTGAATGTCACCAAGGGGAATATTATGATATCCTGAACTGTTTGCTAAATAAATCTTTTGCTTGTTATCTCTTACAGGGAATGTACAGCTGCTGCAATTTTGAGGATGAAACAGCTCCTGGAGGTTCCCAAAGCACACTTCCTCAGTATCATCATGTCTCCACAGTTCCTCCTCCTCCACCGCCTCACGTGATCTCTACAGCCATGGCCAATCCCCCCATTGCTATGGCACAACAGCAACAGCAGCAGCAACAACAAAAGCAACACCACCAGCAGCCACCGGTATACAGTGTGCTTCTTCCCAGCTCTCCTCCTCCTGGTGGACATTCTGGAATGGCTCTAGGCCCGTCAAATAGTCCCATTCTTGGAGCACCCATGCCTTGCTCTACTTTCCTACCTAGGCATGATCGTCGATTAGCTGTGGTGGATCGATGGACACGTCCAAAGGTTGGTCCTGAGAAGCCTGGCGGTGTGAGCAGTGGGATAACAGACTTAACACAGTACCAAGGCATGCCCCCTCACTGGGGTGCAGGAATAAGTGGAGGAGAGGGGGGTCTGGATGAATACAAGAGATACTATGGGCCAATTGATCCAGAAGGCTTAGGGGTCTCTGCCGAACCTCAAAACGTAGGCACCCAAACTCCAAAAACAAAGCATCGAGGGACGAAATCCTCTGGAAACCCACGGTTACCTCCAAAAGGTCAAGCCTCTGGACACTTACCAATTAACCATGCTTTGCCACATCCATCTCCACCTCAGCAATCTATCTGGCGGAGAAGCAGCTTCTCAAAAAGGAAGGGCTCAGGAGGGCCGCTCTACGAAAACATTCTTCCACTCGGAAGGAGAGGTGGTGGCAGATATGGAATGAGGGATGGTGGTGGGAGAAGAGGACGTCGTCCTCCTCCCCTTCCTCTGCCTATACCTGTGCCCCTCTCTTCCCCAACACAGACTCCGCCCTCACCTTCTCCAACTATATGCTACACATCCACTTCGTCCAGCAGCTCCAGCACCTCCAGTTCATCCTCTTCTTCAGAATCAGTCTCCCGATCCAATTCTCCTTCATCTTCATCTTCGTACACATCATCCCAGAGCTTTAGATACCGAGCAGATGTACGAGATGTGTATGAGGACTATGACACAGATGAGCTTACGGAGGAGTCAAGCTTGCTTTTGGGGAGGAGAAAAAGTCGTTCACGTATGTCCTCTCGGTCCCTGCCCAGCAGTCCTCCACCACCACCTATACCACCCCGCAAACCTTGTGGACAGAGGGCGCAGGTGAGAGACAGAGCAGGCAGCCAGATTGCACAGCTTCAAGAGTGGTGGGCCTCTTGGGGAGAGAAAGAAAAGGGTAGAAGAGCAGCTGGAGATAGAGATGTTAAGGAGGAAAAACGGCATCATAAAGAAAGGGAAAGAGAGAGAAAGAGGAGAAAGAAGGGTAGAAAGAAAAAGAAGAGAGAAGAGAGGGAAAGAGAAAGGGAGCGTAAAAGACGTAAGGTGAAAAAGAAAAAGAAAAAAGAGGAGAAATCTAGAAGAAGGGAGAGGGAAAAAAGATCTGAACAAGACGAGGTAGATATGGACAGGAAAGACGTATTTGAAAAAGGTATAGGACAGGAATACTCTTCTTATCCTGCTCTGAGGCGAAGCTCTTTCCGAAAAAAGAGCGAAAGCTCTACAAAAAGTTATGAGTGGGATATTATCAGAGATGGAGTTAAGAGAGATAGGGATGATCAAGGTGGAGAAGATGAAGAAGGCAGTAGGGGAAAGGAAAGGCATCAGAGAAGCCCAAAATCACAACGCCACTCCAGGCCAAGGTCCAACAACAAGCATTTTTCTAGCTCCAACAAACCTTCTTCAACTGTCAAATTTTGGAGTAGTGGGAACCCAACTTCTGATTTGCCATCGTCTTTTGGACCCTTGCTTCCCATATCTAAAAGACGAAAGTCTGTAGGAGCTGAAAGAGATGAGAGAGGAAGAGGTGGAGAGAATCGACCCCTTTTGGGAAAAAACAAGAGAGTTAAGCCTTGCTCGAGAGAAGGCCTGTCATTTCACGAATGGGATTCCGAGGAAGAAGATGAGGAGTCTGAAGTGGAAAGAAGCAGGCCAGAGGAACAGGGGCAACGACGAGAAAGCAGAGGAATGGACTCTGAATCCGAAAGGGACAGAGAAAAAACTGTTGAGATATACACAGATGATGAGGGTTCCTCAGGGGAGTTTGGTAAGTTTGAGAGATATTGGGAGGGTCATGAAGGAAGGGCAGTTGGAGGCATTGGAGGAGGAGGATGGTTCTTTGGCACCTACCCTGCCAGAGAAAGAGGAGGCAGTATAAACAGTAGAGATGACTCCTTTTTGGGGTGGGGTGGTGGAGAAAGTGGCCTGGGTTTCGGAGCGGGAACAGGGTGGGTATCAGGAGGTTCAAACCAGTGGCCTCCAACTCCATTGACTCCACCACCTCCTCGAAGATACTGGTCTGTTGATAAGTTACCAGTGACTGAAAAGAAATCTAAAAGCAGGTCTCAAGAGAAGAGCCGAGCCCACACATCCTGTTCCTGCCAGTCACCGCATCACTCTGCCAGCACTCACTCCAAATGGAATCGGGTGACTTCAAGGAGTCAGGAGGAGCTCCTCCCCCACTGCCACAGTTTCAGCAGCAGCGTAAGACCCAAACGGCAATCATCCAAACCGGATCGGGCTCAGAGCCAGGCAAAATCTGGAAGCCAATCCAACCTCAGTGCACAAAGACCACAGCGCTCAGACCGGTCCCGACAACCACCGTCCCCTCCTCAGAGTCTACCGCCATCTTTACCCTCTCCAATGGTCCCTGCACTCCCAGCCCCACCCTCTTCCTCTCACCATATACATGTACCTCCACCTACTTCCTCTTCATCAGTTTCCTCCCCTTCGGTTGTCTCATCTACGACTGGAGCCCCACAGCCCTCCTCTTTGTCCTCCTCTAGTGCTAAGCTCCAGTACCAGAAACTGCGATCGGTTCCCCAACCCCAACGGTATCAATCCCCACATCTTCCCCTCAAAACCAAGAGCCTGTGCTCTCGTCGAGGCTCTGCCCACTTCTCCAGTGTGGAAAGTGAGGTCTGAGGACATCATTAAATGAGGAACATCAGCAAGTAGCCCCTAGGGGCGATCAAATCACCTGCTCATGCCACAAACTGTTAACTGTTCATAGCAGTCGAGTTGGGTTGTTTTCGCTGGCACCCATCTCTTGCACAAAGCTCTAATGCTCAGAGACAAACCTGGATTGGGATGTCACAAAAATTGTAGCCCTTTCTCTGTACTTGTGTAAGAATGGAATACTGCCATGCCGACAAATCTTGTCGACGTTAACAAGGCTGTTTGTATGGGATTGGCTTTGCTTTTCTTACTTCTTGGGGGCTTTAAGGTGGAGCGTCAATAATGTGGGTAAATGTGATTTTTCTTGGAATGTTTTGCTGCTCGATGGCTCAGGAACGATTTTCGAAGGGAGATTCTGAGGTCAAAACACAAAGCCCTAACGCCCCACACCCATCTCTCTTTTTTTTCTCTTTCTCTCCTCCTCTCAGAGCTCTGAATCACAATGTAATTGTTGTGTGTATTTGTTCACAATATCTCAAGGGAAGCATTCACAAAGGAAAGTAGCAAACCATTTTTCTTGACCTCCACCTTCTGCAAACTGACATCTAGCATTCTGTGTGTTGTTGTCAGTGTTTGTATTCCTAGCAACAGGGTAAGTTAGCCATGACTGATCATATATTGGCTTACTGAAGCTGAATGCCAAACTAAAAGTGGAGCTGATGTACAGTCCCGTTCAGTTGAAACCATTTCACAGGTCCTCCTGTTTCATTCTTGTCCCTTGAGCAATACATAATTAACAATACATATATTTTATATTTAAAAGTTATTTTATTATATATAATATATATGTTTTGTGATCTGGTTCAAAACAGTTGTGTTGAGTTATTAAAAGAATATAAGCACTGTGCTGTATTACCGTAGGGCACATGCAATGTTTCAACTACCTATAATCGGTGGCAGCCCTTTCCATCTCGACTGAATGTACATGTTGCCATGACAACACAGTGTGCTGCAACCAAGACACTTTTAAGATCGTAGCTTTCTCGGGGGAGACCTTCTCGTCGGAGCCAGTTAGGGTAGCTTTGAGCGCTGATGTTGAGAGTGCCAGGATGACAGGGCTAGCCATACTGCAGCACTGTACTCGCTAACCGAGATGTCGGTGAGTGATAAAAGACATGTCATCATTCAGAGAGCGATAAGTGAAGGAGAGCACTGTTTACAGTTTAACACTGTGTTTTTACACATTTTTTTACAAGCTGCTCTGATCTGCCATTTATTAGCTTTGGACGCGGTACTCATGCTTGCTTAGCAAGTTTGCTTAAGCTGTACAAGTAGCAGCAACAATAAACTGGTCAAATGAGAGCAAAATAGAGCTGCAGTTTTATGCTTTTACTAGACGTTAAGTAAAAGAGAAAGAAAGCCAGATCAAGTTTTACTTTGAGGAACTGTGAGGAAAAGACTGATTAGCAAATCAGTCAGGTAGATCTTTTGTTTAAATTAGCTTTTACCATTAGCCAAAAGCTAGCATCTTATAGTGATCGCTATAATTGACTGTGAATAATGCTAAGGGCAATGCGTGTTGGCAGCAGGTCTGAGTCAACTATGTTTCATTTTATTTATTTTGTTTATACAGTATTTAAAATGTCTTTGTCTTTCAGAGTTTCTTTTGTTTCATATTTCTTGTTTTTTGTAATTATGTTGTCTTGACAAAGCTATAGCATGTTATAACTACTAAAAATCCCAACACCTTTCTGCAGTAATCAGAGGATGTTCATGCTACAGCCATCCAATCCTGACCAGTGTTGGGGGAAACACAGTAATGCAAGTAATTAGTAAAGTAACGCATTACTTTTAAAAGTCAGACTTTGTATTAGGTGGCCTTGACTACTATGACTTCATTCTTGCCTTGCGTTACTTGAAATAAGTAGCACAAAGTGCTTTGTTTCTCTATTTATTCATTAGGAAATTAGGAGTGAGGTACAGACTAGAGGCACTTCCTTCAGCCTCAGGTTTAATCATTTCAGTCTTGGTGTGAAAGGGCCTTTACAGTTGCCAAAAATATAACTTCTGGGTTTTCTGTTGTTAAAAATAAACAAGAAATTCCAGCCCAGGTGACAAAAAGTAACTCAAAAGTAATGTAATGCAATAAAAAAAGTAACTAAATACAATGCAGTGCATTACTTTTAAAATAAACTTTCCCCAACACTTCTAAAAATGACCAAAATTAAATATGTCCTGTATATGTACAGATCTTTTAAGCATTTAAAGTTGCTTTGAAACTTTCAGGCAGGGCTTTGTTAAGCCAGCAGCAAAGTTTGACTAAATTCAATCAAGCATTGTACATTGTTATTTACATGTGTATAAATTTATTTAAGCGCATATTTGACACAGAACCACGCACAGTCCGACAGGCTAGTTGTTTTTTTGTGTGCTTGTAACTGCATCTGAGCCATATTAAGCTTATTTGTTGTATGCTGAGCTTTTTACATGTAGTACTAATTAATTGGGGTATATTTTGTTGTCAGTGGGCTAAACAGTAATGTCAACAAACATTGGAGTACTAGAAACATAATGGGTGATGATTTAAATTCTTTTTAAAACACTGATGACGTCTGATTGGTGAAATTGGGAGGGCAGTTACAGAAATCTTGTCAATTCTGACCAGACTCATCACAAACTGCCTCTCTGTCACAGAGTAATTCTGAGTAATTTGACATTAACATTTAGAATATTTGGCAGCTTATGTATGTATATCCTTTTGACTCCAACTTTGTTGTGTAATACGTGTCTGGATTACTTTATATATAGATGTACCTCATATATGTGTTTGTGACGTTTAGATAGCAATAGAGAAATAGCTGTTCAGCAAAGCAGTATAGCTGAAGACAAGAGTATTGTTTTCAAACATTTCTCTCGGCAGACTTAATAATTAAGATGAATAATTTCATGTATTAGCTGTGAAAAATTATTTGGACTTCTCTTTCCATTCCATTGTGCACATTAAAGTAAGTAGACAGCTTTGATAAATACATTTGGGCTGAAACAGCAAGGAGATTAAGATAATGTCTGTTTTCTTTTCGTTTTCAAATGATAAAATATCAGGCATATTGCACAAGTTTTAGTAGGAACCGCCGCCACCAAGAATCTTAAAATGGCCTTTCTCTAGACATGTGTCTTGTTGTGTTGCTAGTGTCTTTGACGGTAAATGTTTTGTTTGTTTGTTTATTTGTTTATTACTAAGAATAAGTCTCTTATCGAAGCAGCAGCATATAAATATATACATATAGATATAAATGATATATTTCGACAAATAACATATAATGTTTATTTACTAAATTTATTATCTTTGAATTGGTCTTCTTTTGTCTCTTTGTCCTCTCTCGTCTCATAACAGCTGACATCAGAGACCAGTTTTCAACTGTGTTTTTATGAATAACATGGCCGACCATCGACTACGATGAATTTATGTTGCAAATAACCAACGCTGTGATTGAGGTGTGTGTATGTGTACGTTTCGGGACGTGGTGACGCACAGCTGTAGGCTCCACACTAGGATCACAACGAGCGAATCAAACGGACGTCAGACCCTTCGCAGTCTCCATGTGTCTCACACAGGTCCAGCTTTGGAAATGGTGTGTGTGTGTGTGTGTGTGTGCGCGCGCTCTGTCTGTGCCAAGCTGCAGTGTGTTATGCTGAAAACACATTCGAACACATGCGATGCTGCTCTGTAATACTTTATGATAATGTAGCTGAGCAGAGCCAGTTATGTTTTATGCCACTCTGTGCCAGGACGGTAGTGCCCCCCGGTACCACTGTGTTAGGTTCTTGTGCCATACTCCTCTCAGCAGGGGAGCCTCACAGGGGGGCCACTCGCTGAGCCGCTCGACCATGGGAGACTATACTATGCTGTGCTGCGAGCAGAACAGAATAAAAGACTTTTAATACAACGCCGTTTGGTCTGTTTTGTTTTCAGCATGTGCTCGGAGGAGAATGTTAGTGATTGAAAGTGATTGACAGCGAACGCGGTGAATAATTGTGCCAGTCTTTGTTTTCTAGGTTTCTGGGGAGAGAGACGACATGAAAAGAAAGAGTGAAAAGCCTTTTGAAAGCACTGGTGAGGACACCTACGTTTTACCTTGATTAATGCAGAGTTTTAATAGAGTTGGGACAGCCCTTTTATATCGCTGTACATCACAAAAAGCTTGTTAATATATCAGATGCTTCTTCTAGGCAGGGCCAACCTTTTTCATACAATCCTTTATATATATATATATATATAATTGTGCTTACATCTACAGTACATTGCAAATATGTGTATATATACGCACACACAGACACGCACATACATATATATATATATATATATATATATATATATATGTGTGTAAGCAGTAAGGTACTGGAGGTAGTGCTGTATATATGTGAATAAATCACAGCTGAAGGGTGTTGTTAGACTTGAGGTGATGAGCTGTGATTTATTCACCATACAGCACTGCCTCCAGTACCTTACTGCTTTTATAAAACGGTTACCACACAGTAAAAATTATTAAAACCAAAGATACATGTATTGAAATGTTACTTTTTTAAAGCAAGTTGGTTAAATGCAGTCCTTCCGCAAAAAAATAGTCCCTGACAGCAACAGTAAACGACAAGAGAATGTTCTGAACATGCCTCCCATCGAACGGAGCTTAAAT
>JAUMHE010000072.1:15066290-15079593 GCA_032359235.1 Enteromius mattozi
GAATGAAGAATGCCTGAGTGGTTCAATGATACCTTTATCTCACCCCACCCAACAGCAGCAGCAGCAGCAGCAGCAGCCCAACTCGCAGAATGCCAACAATCCCAATGCCAAACCCAAGCGGCCACGCAAGCCCAGACAGAAAAGAGAGCCGAGACCTGGTGGGGCTCCAGGAGAAGGAGTGAAACGCCGGAGAAGCAACGGTGCAGCTGGAGATGGCTCCGAACGGCCTTATTTATGCACTGTTTGTGGACGGGGCTTTAGTAGACGCGAGACCTTGCGTCGGCACGAACGCGTGCATACAGGGGAAAAGCCATTTCATTGTGACATCTGCGGTAAAGACTTCCGGGAGCCGTTTCACCTTACCAAACATCAAACCGTTCACTCGGGGGAGAAGAACTACAAATGCACCCTTTGTGGGAAGGATTTCGGATATGCACAGAGTCTGAAAAGGCACGAAAAGCTGCATCTACGGGGAGATTTCAAGCCGAGGCGGAGTAAAACCAAATCTGCTGCGAATCAAGGGGCACCCGCTAATCAAGATCAACCCGATCAAACCAATCAGACCAACCCTGGCGCTTATTACTCCTATTCTCAGGATAAAGTTCAAGGATCGAACGCTAGCACAAGCAACCAACCCCCTCCTAAGCTATATACATGTGAGATTTGCTGGAAATCTTTCCGCCACCACTTCCACCTGACTGCCCATCACCAAGCCATCCACGAACACGGAGGGGAGAAACTGTTTTCGTGTGAAGTGTGCGGTAAGGCGTTTTCCTACTCCAACAGTCTGACCAGACATAGATTATCTCAACACGGCTTGACTCGTTCTGGGCCAACAACGCAACCAACAGGAAGCGAATCTATTGGAACTGCCCCACCGGTCTCCGAGAGCGAGGCTGCAACCAATGCACTCCTTCATATAACGCCCGAAAGTGGAAGTCATGGAGTACAACAGCCCCATTCAACCATCGCTCTCGCACAGCATCCTCAGCCTGCTGGCTACTCTCCACTCTTCTACACCCCAGAATCAGGACATCACAGTTCGAATGTGACTTCGCACCCCCAACATCTGCACTACTCAAACCCCCCAATGGCCCCACTTCAGATTCAACAACCACTCAGCGGGAAGCAGCTAATTTATTCGGGGGTTCCAAGCAACACTGTTCATTCCACTCCACCTCACATCCACATTTCACCACCCCAGCACTCTCAACACCACCAGCAGCAGCAGCACCCCTTTTCCATGCAGTCTCAACATCTACAGCAAAGCCCGCAGGCCCAGGGAGATGGCACCCAAAGGAAGAAAAAAAAAAAGAAGAAAAAATATAAACTGGCTAGTAGCATGATGGCTGGATTCAGTGCTTACGAAATTGCCAGGAGGCATATGTATTTAAAACGGAAGAAGTGCAGGCTTCAGCAGCAGCTAAAGAGGAAAAAGTGGATAGCTCAGCTGAAATGGGCCAAGTTTACTGGAGAAAGGCTTGGTTTAAATGTAGGTGGAGGCACATGGCGTGTCGGGCGGTTAAGGTTCAGAGGCCTGCAGTCTCTCATCGTTCCCTTAAAGTCATACTCTTGCCCCGTCTGTCCCTTTACCACTTTCTCAAGCCGCATAACTCTTTCAGTGCACCGTGTGACCAGGCATCCACCGCGAAAACACGGCCGCCAGATTCGCCTGCGCTGCATAGTCTGTGGAAAACGTTCTCGAAGGCTACTGACGGCTCTCCATCACCGGGCACACCACCTGTCCGAAGGAGCGTTCGCTTGCTCTCGATGTCCCTCACGATTCTGGAACGGCAGCCTCCTGCAGCGCCACAAATTCGCTTGCCGGTGCGTCAGTAGAGGAATCAGAATGTCAATAAAGGGGACTAATGTTCAGAAGGCAGAGGACCAGACTGAAAGATCAACAGTTGTGACAGGTTACAGGCACTGAGTAAACTGACTGCGGAAGGCCTTAAAAAAAACGATGTTTTCGAGGCGAGGACCACGCGAAAATAGGACTTTGGTGGAAAGCGCCACACATTCTACTCCTGAACCGTGGTACGACTGTAACCAAGGGAGTGCCTCGTAAAAAAAATAAAAGACTCAGTTGACGTGAAAACAAGCCTGTACCTAAAGAACCATCCATTATCGACATGGATCTCTAACACGGTTTCTCCAAAGGGGAAGAATATTCTAGATTATGGAACTGTTTTTTGGTAGCACCTTTGTTGTAATGGTAGCATCTCTATCCTCTAAAAATGCATTCATTATGTATTTTCGTAACTTTATTTGTGCTGCAATGATGGATGCATACCAGTGAAAGTGAACTAATTTGAACAGTAACAATCTATTCTCTAAACTAGCTTCCCCCAGTACTCAGAGCTTAACGGTATAGCCTTTGTTTACTCTCATTTATACGTAGCTTTTTTTTTTGTTCATTGAGGTGTTGTGTTATGTTTCCCCCTCCTTTTGCTGTCTTCATGTTAAAATGCAAATGTTTGACCTGGAACTGAAAGTTACTGGTTTTGGGAAGAGAATCAAGTACATAGTGTGTGTATTCCCAATGAACAACCTCAATAATGACACTCCATGTTGAATTGAACAGTGTCTCGAAGAGGACTCGCTGCAGTGAAACTGTCAGAAACGTGCAAAATATTCTGCAGAGCTGATGTGGAGGGGACAGAATGGTGTTGCTAATGCCATGTTCCTGTGTTTAATGTCATCTGTTTTTTAAGAAATATGTAAAGAAACCTTTGCAGGTGTTTCTATGGCAAGTGTTAATGTCTTTGGTTGTGAGATTGGCTAGCGGGAGCAAGGAATAGCCAGTCTGTACTGTACAATGCGTATTATATTTTATTATGTAACAGTTGTGTTCTTTTTTTTCTTTTCTTTTTTTTTTTTATTATTATTCAAAGTATACGTTTTTTGTTTTTTTTTTAGTTTTTTGTTTTTATCATTTGTACTATTTTAGGGGTGGGTGGGTTTGTGGCAGGGTCTGTCATTGTAAGATGTGGGGAATATATGTATCGGTGTGATTTTTTGTTCCCTGCCCCTTTGATCTGTTTAACCCAAACCACAGTTTAGCCCAGCTTTCCCAACACTATTGTATTCATTCTCAATACTTTACTTAGCTCTACTGTCCCAATGTTTTCCTCTCAGTAAACTAAAATACAAAAATATAAATACTAAACAACTGTTTTCTTTTTCTGAGTCAACAGAAATGTTGAGTTTCTCAGAAAGCAAATAAAAAGATAGAAAATGTACAGTTTATGTTCTGAGTGTTTCTTCTGTGAGAAGCAGAGCTTTGGCTCTTCGTGACGGTAAGCAGATTGGGTTAATTGGTTATTTATGGCATGAAAGTTAAATGATTTATAAACATCAAATGAGAGGATCCGACCAGGTGTTATGCACCTGGTGCCATGGTGCCTAGTTCTGCTGGATGAGGCTGTTTACAGCTCGCATGTGTTGGCACATGCCCTATGCAGTGCCATACACTATTAGAGGTGCAGGGAAGAATGCCCTTAAGGGTGCTTTGGTTTGGTGTGTCAGAGAAACACAACCGTCTGTTCACTTAGTTTCTCTCGGGTGTCTCACAGCAAAAGTTTAATGAGTTCAATACAGGACATCATCTCACGTGACCTTAATTGAAATGAACGTGAAACTGCGAGTGGCAAACAATGTCCACTAGGTGGCAGTAATGTTCTCTGTGTGGCAGAGGCCTCGGAAATCAAATCAACTCGATTTTCTCTGCGAGGCTTGTGGAGTGCAGGCTGCTGAACACAATCACCACAATAACCAACAATTCTGTGTGTTTTCCCCTCCTGGATCACATATATTAAATTAATTTGTTTCCAAATCTGTTACGTTGTGCTAATATTTTCTGAACGCTAGTTTAACCTCTTAAGACCCTGTATCCTCGTATGAGGACATTATATTTGAGTGTATTTCTCTGAGACATGTCACGGTTTACATTCTGGACGTCCTGTAAAGAGCACATTCAGGCTTTTCAGACATACCTAATGATTGGACGTTTCATCATGATCACTCCCTCCTTGGTCTAATTTATTAATTGTGTTTCATAAATCAACATCTCAGGAAAATGTTATGAGGTTTCAGATCAAAATATGACTTTCTATTATGAAACGGGATGTTGATTTTCATACATGCCTCATAGGAGGACACCGGGACTAAAGCATGTTTATTATGCATTTTTGGAGACATAACAAATGAATAGGGAAAGAAATTATATTTCAATATTCTATGAAATATTACATATTACTATAAAAATCCGGTCAATTATTACTCCCATTATTACACTTCTTCTGCCCAAAAACACATTAATATGCAAATTATATTTAGTTTATAGATATATTGTCCATAATTCATGACCATTTTACACACATTTTGCAGAAAGTAAAATGGTATATTAGATCATTCTTTTAAAACATAGTTGAGAATCATAAATCTGTAGATATAAAATTTGTAAAAAAAAACAAAAATGTAAATAAAAAATGTATTGGTGAGTTTAAAAATCAAGTGTTTTCCTATGCATATTTTTACACTCATTCATGTCATGTATTTTTTTTTTTAAGAGGACATAACATAACTTAGCATTGCTCTAAACAATGTAAAGACATGAAAAAAACATTTTTTCCTAAAACTTTTAGAACTGTTTTTTTTTTTTTTATAATCCATATAGGTTTAATAGTAAAATAAACCTGGATTTATCAGAAATTTCAGGCACAGTTGAATATATTGGCCTGTTCATAATTTCACCATCTGTGTACTGGTTTTCCTCAGTGCTTTTACAACACGCTCTCTTAATCAACCTGAAACACGAGTATCTTTTGAGGTTTTTAATTGAGTATATTTTAAACTAAAAAGACTGGTGCCTGTCTTGTAAACAGAAACACAATTGTCTCTATAAGTAAATTAAACACAATAATCCTTAACTGCATTTCACACATCTTTTCACCAATAATTTCCCTGGTAAAACCCCACTTATGAAATATTGACTAGAAAAAGCTATAAAACGTCTGCTATAAAGATTGTCATGCCTTTATTGATTCAACGAGGCCTAAAAGTCACAATTCTCTTATATTTCTAGGTCCTCCTTTGATTCTGTAAACGCATATGCATCTTGTTCACCATGCAGCTGTAAATCAGATCCAGAATAATGCTTTACATCTTGTCCTTTCATGCATACAACTTAATCATCATTTTAGACACTTTAAATTGTGCACAGTATCAGTTGTGTGGTCAAACACTGCAGAACGTGCAAAAGAATCCCTGCGGATGGAAGCTGTTTTCCTTTTTAAACACGCAAAGGCAGATTCCATTTGATCTCTGCCTCTGACAAGAGTTGCCGGCACTAATCCACAAAGATCTCACCAAGCCGCCTTTGCATGTTGTTTTACTCCCTTCTCACGCGGCACTAGCATGGGGAGAACTCTGGGAGGAGCGACTGACCTAGTTTTGTCCAATCGGATCTGGCGAAGGGCAGAGACTGACCTAGTTTAGACCAATCGCGTGAAGGAGAGGCCGCTGGTAGGTAGCGAGCGCGCGTGCCTGAGCCATGTGCTCGCTACGAGGTCTAGAGCTGGCCTTAAGGTACTGTGCAAATACATTTGTGTCGGCCAAACCCACATGCTCACGTTTTTAGACTTATTCGAGCCAATGACAGCCAGAGAATGAATGAATATGGTTAGAAACAGCACTTTTGAACTTGAACCAGATGAATAACAAACATTTGCATCTATTGATTTCGGTCGTATGTGTTTATACTCACCATCAGCCCAGATACATGACATGACGCAGTGTTACAATGTAATTCTTACCTGCACATTTATTATGAATAGTGTCAGTTCAAAGTCCGATTTAAAAGTCATTTTGACATTTTTAGTGGGTCTATAAAACTCATTCGCATGGACACACAAGGAAAGGGAGCAATAATGAGTAAATAAAACATTTATAGTCACTTTTGTTGAGAATGCTGCAAGCGTTATTCAGTAAAGCCACCATAAATCATTTGCACTCTTGTTGTATTATTATATCGAGTTCTGCTGTTTGGATGCATGTGTAGCTTTCCGTTCAAATTAGTTCGATCCAGGAACATGTAACGAGGTTACTGAAAACAGACATTAATATGTAAACAGAGACGCTTCCTATTGGCCGGAGCGGCTCGTTTATCATATTGTGGGCGTTGATCGAGGAGGTGTGCGTAATGAATAATGAATAGCCCCGCCCCTCAGCGCCGTTCCCCCGTGAGAGGTGATGTCACGAGCGCTGCCCGTGTACGCTCCAGCTGACTCTTGCTACGAGAGCGAGCGCTCGCTTTACCGAGTGCCTGGAGAAGATAGAGAGAGAAAGAAAGAGGTAAGCTACAAAAATAACGAGAGAGAGAGAGAGAGAGCAACAAAGAGGGTAGAGGAATAATAACAGCCATCAGTCTTGACCGTCACCGCTCACGTTTCATTTGTTTATTATATTCCGAAGAGGGGAACCATCTTTTTATGTGCACACGGAGTTCTTTCCAGCTCTCTTTTGATTCGATTCAGTCTGATATTATAGTTTACTCGCAGTATCTCTGCCTCCATGGACGCCCGTCTAATCCAACTCCTTCGTTTTTTCGGGGAATATTTCTGTCCTGGCCGCGAGGAGCACCAGTTAAATGTGATGACACACGTCAACAAATGAAGGTTTACTGAAACAATCGGCACAATCTTCTTTAAAGGAAGCCAGCGCTCTCGAAGAGGATGAAGTATAACTCCTGCATCTTCCTCACTTGAGCGAACAGAGCGCCAGTCCACTTCAGCTTCCCAATGGGAACGCATTAGGATCCGAATTCGAATTGAAACACTGATGAACGAGGTTCGTTCGACTGCCAAACTCTGTGCTTTTGTACATTTCTACTTTTTTGATTGGAACACTTGATTCAGTCGACCAGCGATCTGAAAAAGTTATTAACTGGTTAAACCTGGACTAGGTGTCACACCGAGGAATGTCCAGACCAATTTCTCAGCTCTTGCCACCTGACCTTCCAGCAGGGACCAGTCCACAGCTCGGTCCTGCCAACCCTGCAGGTACCACCACCAATGGCCACCTGAACACTTCCATGGCCAGTCTGAAATCCCTTCTTCAGCTGCCTATTAAAGGGGATCAGAGAGGGAAAGACTGCTGTGCAGAGATGAAAGGTGACTCTCTCTCTCTCTCTCTCTCTCTTAAATACTGTCTCTGTTCATATAATCTACAATCCACATTATATTTTTAGCTTATAGTGTTGTTAAATCACCAGCAATATAACTTTTACTGCCTCTCAAGCTCTAGGCTGATCTTCCTCAGTTCGGAAACATCTATTCTTCACTCCGCTCCACGGCTAAATCCTGGAAATTGACCGGTTTACTATAAATTAAAGAAATTAAGAGCCTCTCCCCTCTCTTAAAGGGATTTGTGAAGCTGCCATTAAAGGGATGCCATCCTAAAATGCATTGAGGTGTTGTCTTAATACGGATGTACACATTACTATTTGCTCAGCTGCGCACTCTCGTGGATAATACAAGTCACTTCAGGTTTAGAGAGGTTAGAAGTAATCAGGAAGAGGAGGATAAATACTCTCGACAGCACTTTTAGTACAAGGCCAGTGTTGTACCATCAATATGTGTTTGTTATTAGTCCAGAGTAGTGACCCCTACTCAAAAACTCCCACTCTCCATCGATATCTCTTTCCCTTCGTTACCGTTGTTTCACTCTTCAAATGTTTTGGTGAACATTCCTCCGAGCTCTTTCCCAGCTATGCTCTGTCTTCTAAAGCCCCTGTGCTGGAGATGACAGCTCAGTTCTCTGCTTCCCTCAGAAGCACTCATGCAGCGCTCTCATTCGCCAGCACCCCCCACATCTCTCATCTCTCCATCTGAGAGAGAAAGAGACTTCCATCTTGGCCCGTGGCGTTCCAGCCGTGTGCATGGTGTTGTGTGTTTCTGTGATACTGCAGCAGTTCAAGGGTCATGTACTCCTGAGATCTGTTTATTCATTAAGCACACTGTATGCCTTTGTGCATGAGCGGCTTGTTTGTTTGGAAATAAGTCGGGATGCACCGATATTAAAGCTGTTTATTTTCATATTATGGTTGAAAACCCGATAAACATCCAATTAAAATGATATACTGTTTTATTGATAAAAAAGACAATCGTTTTAAATGCTATAAGTGAATTTCAGCATATAATTTATGTTAAAAGGGCATTCATCTTTGAGAAGATTTGCTTAAGATTACATTTCACAGTATTATTAATTAGAGTTTTAAAGATGGATAATCTAAATGTGAAAATAACAGACATAAGTTTGCAGAATTAAGTCTTTTATTATCAGTATTATCCAGCAGTGTGGTTGTTGTTAGCTAAAGCTAAAACTACTGCTAATTGTTTGTGGTAATTAAAATAAAGTTATATTAAAATAATCTTTAATAAAAAGAAATTATAACCATATATGGGTAGTTGATGGATTAATGTGTAATATTGACGTGACAGCAAAGTATAATAACCTCGAAGAGACACCTCTCTTACGCTAAGAATGAAGATACATTTTTTTCTCATGTTATTTGTATGTTAAGTTTTTTTTTAATATTTATATTTATAGATATAAAGTAATAAATATTTGGATTAAAACATTTAAATAATAAAAGCCAATAAATACTAAAATAATAAATCAATTAATTCATATTAAAATAATGTGATATATAAATACTATGTAGCTTGTTTTGTCAAGTGTGTCTTTAATGAATCTTCTGAACTGTGTTCTTCTGGTATTCTTTACCACTACAGGATGCCTGCGTTTATAATCAGACTATTCTTCTGCAATACACTTGCAGTTTTGTTTATTAACCACTAGAGCTCCAAAAGTTGCATAGTGTACCTTTTAAAAATCCTGAATCTTGTTGATAACCGTTATCGTACTAAAATATCATGCATGCCTTGAAATTCTAATTTGCACAATTCTTCAGCTTTTCTTTCCATGACACATATATGCTATTTTATTAAGCACAACATAAGAAAGCGAACCCATCTGATGCATTATTGTTCTTTTTGCCTCTCTCAGATAAAGACAAACCTCTGGACTCTGACGAGGATTCACTGGGTGGAGTTGGGGGCATGAACGGTGGGAACGGTGCCCTGCGTTCCACTAACCAGTCCGCCTTCCTCGGCCCATTGCTATGGGAGCGTACACTGCCGTGTGACGGCGGCCTGTTCCAGCTACAGTACATGGACCTGGAGGAGTTCTTGACTGAGAATGGGATGGGGTGCATGCCGTCGGGAAACACCTGCAGTACGGCCGCTCAGGTCCCGTCCCAGAGCACGCAATCAGCCGTACCCAGCCAGAGTTCCCAGTGCCCACCTTCTTCCTCTCCGCCCTGCTCTTCCTCTGCCTCCTCCATCTCTTCGCTCTCCTCATCGTCTTCATCATCCTCTTTACTGGGTCTGGACGTGCCGCAGGGCCCTGGACTGCTGGGAGGTCCGGAGTGTCTGCATGGTGAGAGCGAATATCATTGAGTTTCGTGAGGAATCATAACAGCTGGCTGAAGTCTAAAATAGTTGCATGTCACAGATTGGATAGTGTGTGTCTGCACGACAACGCTGTTTTATTTCCAACACTTTTTTGGTGTATTTTTGTGTGTGCATTGGTGTGAACATGAGCAGGACAGTCTCAGCGACTCGTGTAGACTGCAGTGAGGCATGATGGGATGTCTGAAACGGTTGGCCTCTGATGCCCAGGGCAGTGCAGGCGTTGAAGCTTTAAGGGCACAGCTGTGTGTGTGTAGAGTGGAAATGTTTCTTCACAGCATATTCATCAGAGCAGTTAATAACCTCATGGAATATTTGGGGAAGCACCAGATTTAGCTTGATCAATCCTACCTAACAACATAATGGCATTATTGATTGCACATAGTTTTGGACATTGTTAAATTGAAAGAAATGTAATTATTGTACAGTTATCTGTACTGTATTCACAAAAAGTTCCATTAGAATTTTCGAAATGCTGCACAGAAAGAGGCTGTGAGAGAGAGGAGTGCTGGGGATGTGGGTGCATTTCTATCGCATGTTTTGAAATCGCTCTCTCTCTCTCGCTCGCTCCCCCTCCCTCCTGCTCTCACACGTTGGGGCCATGTGCAGTAGACATGTCACGTGCTGATGCAGAGAGCAATGGAGAGAGAGACGGAGGGGAAAGAACGGACAGGGGAGGAGAGGGAGGGGTGAGACGGATAGAAAGAGAAAGCTACAAAGATATAAGTTTGAACAGATATGTATGTCTGTATCTGGTTGTTATTTGCCTTTTCTTCATGGGATAACAAATGTTGGACGTCTGAAACAGATCAAGCTGTGTGTGACACAATAATGTGGTTAGAATTGTATATTGTGTATAGACAGATAGATTTGGCATGTCTTTGTATAAAGCAATAGAACGATAGATAGATGGATGGATAGATGGAATGATATGTAGATAGATAGATATAGGTTTCATTTGGTTTACCTATGATAGATAGATAGATGGATAGATAGATAGATAGATAGATGGGTGGAGGGATAGAAAGATGGATGATAGGTGGATAGATAGAGAGAGAGAGATGGATAGATAGGTGGATAGATAGATGAATGGTAAGATAGATAGATGAATGGATGGATAGATAGGCAGTAGATAGAGAGAGAGAGATGGATAGATTGGCAGATAGATAGGCGAATAGATATATGAATGGTAAGATAGATAGATGAATGGATGGACAGATAGATAGATAGAAAGAGAGAGAGAGGGAGGGAGGGATGGATGGATAGATAGATAGATAGGCGGATAGACAGATAGATAGATACTGTAGATAGATAGATGGGAAGTCTTTGTAAGGCAGTATAATCACTCTGTTTGTGTGTGTGAGAGTGTTTGTTTTTGTTTTTGTGTGGTTTTGTGTGTGTGTGTGTGTGTGAGTGTGTGTGTGTGTGTGTGAGTGTGTGTGTGTGTGTAGCTAGTTCTGTGTGAATAGTGCACACAGCTGTGTCTCTTGTTTATGTCTCCTCCTGCATAGAAAGGAAGAGGCCCAAAGGACAGCTGCTCTTGTACATGCTGCTCATGAGAAAACACTTTTTTTCCCTTGATAGTGTTGAGATAGACGAGGATTAGTAAGGAACTGGACAGTACATCGGTTTGGTGGGAGCGTGCTTTACGTAACGGTCTTCCTATATCACTTTGTGTTGGTCTTTGTGCGTTGTCTTAATGAATGAAAAACAAATCTTTGGCAGGCCTCCTGAGTGCTCAGGCTTAGAAGCTCATTATTAAATTACAAAGAATTTGATTATGTTTACATGAGCAAAATTGGGCTTTCGAGAGCAGTTTTAAGTCTGAAGCCGGATTGTTCCGCTGTTGAAATAAACAGAATTATCTTATTTCAACATTTACAGGCAATGTTTAAAGGTGCATACAGCAGCATATGCTACTTGCATATAATTAGCTCTTAATTATAAGTGTGTATCCCAAAATAAGTTATATCTGCAAGAAGTTACTCTGGAACACTTTAAAGCAGTGGCTCAGAAGCTCTAAAGCAGAAACTGCCATTACAGCTAATGTATCATAATTAACGTCAAGTGCTCGCCTTCCAATCGCAGCGTTATCAGCTGCTCTAAAAGCATATTTCACACTAAATAGAGGAAGAATATATGAGAAGTGAGCAATGTAAAGTGCAGGAAAACGAGGCCCAATGAATTTAAACGATCTCGGCCGTGAACAAAATGTGAGCGTTTTCAGGCTCAGTTTTATGCTGTTTCTCTGGGTGTTTAGAACATAAATTGAAGCTGCAGGTTGGCTTGTCGACCTTGCCTGCCAGCTGCTGAAGTTGGCCAGTGTCCACGCTGACTTTTGGCGCAACCTTGTGGCCAAAACAAGCCACTGCATCTAGCCGGGGAACATACACTTGTATTGTTCATAATCCTCTTTGTGTTTAGCCCAGACGCGTGGTGTTTTCATCTGTCTGGTAGCATGTGGTCTGTGACATGTGAGAGATTTTTTTTTCCGACGCTTCTTTTTTTTTCCTCAACAGGGGCTCAAACTGTACCACCAGACCCTTCTCCGAGCCCCTCCTGCCCACCTCCGCCGGTGGTGCCGCCCACCAATGTGGCTGATGTCATGGTGAACTTTGATCCTGACCCCGCTGACCTCGCCCTGTCCAGTGTGCCAGGCCAGGAGGCATTCGACCCGCGCAGGCATCGCTTCACAGAGGAAGAGCTCAAGCCTCAGCCCATGATCAAGAAGGCCCGAAAAATGCTGGTGCCAGATGAACAGAAGGTGCTTCAATTTATAGAGATTGTTTGCCAAATATCTGGCAAGCATCTATGAATAAACAATTAAATAAATCAATGATAATTAAATATTATGAAAAATTTCAAAGGATTGTATGCAGTTTTAAACAGTATCCTAAGAGTCCATTTGATAAAAACATCAGCTGTATTGTTATTAAGATTGTAATCTGCACTTAAATATGACACTATTATTCTGATTATTATCATATTACAGCAGATAGATAGATATAGATAGATGATTGATAGATAGATAGATAAACCCACAGACAGATAGATGATAGATGGATAGATAGATAGAAAGATAGGTGGACAGATACAGAAAGATAGATGAATAGATAGGCAAATAGGCGGATAGATAGGTATATCAATAGATAGATATTGATAGATAGATGGACAGATAGGTGGATAGATAGACAGATAGACAGGCGGATAGATAG
This sequence comes from Enteromius mattozi, assembly GCA_032359235.1. NCBI lineage: Eukaryota > Metazoa > Chordata > Actinopteri > Cypriniformes > Cyprinidae > Enteromius > Enteromius mattozi. The sequence continues at coordinate 15,079,039 of JAUMHE010000072.1, forward strand.
ACAGATAGATAGACAGATAGACAGGCGGATAGATAGACAGATAGACAGGCAGACAGATAGACAGGCGGATAGATAGACAGGCGGATAGATAGATAGATAGACAGATAGATAGACAGGCGGATAGATAGACAGATAGACAGGCGGATAGATAGACAGATAGATAGACAGGCGGATAGATAGATGGACAGATAGATAGATAGGTGGATAGATAGATAGACAGGCGGATAGATAGATAGATAGATAGATGGACAGATAGATAGACAGGCGGATAGATAGGTGGATAGATAGATAGACAGGCGGATAGATAGATAGATAGATAGATGGACAGATAGATAGATAGATAGACAGGCGGATAGATAGACAGATAGATAGACAGATAGACAGGCGGATAGATAGACAGATAGACAGGCAGACAGATAGACAGGCGGATAGATAGACAGGCGGATAGATAGACAGGCGGATAGATAGATAGATAGACAGATAGATAGACAGGCGGATAGATAGATAGATAGATAGACAGATAGACAGGCGGATAGATAGACAGATAGACAGTCG
>JAUMHE010000072.1:15079693-15093843 GCA_032359235.1 Enteromius mattozi
ATAGACAGATAGACAGGCAGACAGATAGACAGGCGGATAGATAGACAGGCGGATAGATAGACAGGCGGATAGATAGACAGGCGGATAGATAGATAGATAGATAGATAGACAGGCGGATAGATAGATAGATAGATAGACAGATAGACAGGCGGATAGATAGACAGATAGACAGTCGGATAGATAGACAGATAGACAGGCAAGTAATTACTAATATTATGGTAAATATCGGGTGAATGGCCAGTGTTAACATAAAAAATGAAACACACATCCAAATCAGTTGTTTTGAATGCTAAGCGAATGTATGTATGAATTGATTTACACATAGAATGAACAATGGATATTCATTTTATCACATTTATCAGTGAAATTATCAACTTTTTGTGAACATAAATGTGAGCATGATGATAAAGTTTATCAGTGTTCAAATTGGTGGAAATTAGGATTACTCAATTAAACATCGAAGATAAACTAATACGATTAAAAAACTGTAATATTTCCTAATAACCCATATGTACTCATATATCATGAATCTGTAATCATGATCTGACCCTTTTCTCCATTTGTTTTTTCCTCCGCAGGATGACAAGTACTGGAACCGACGTTACAAAAACAACGAAGCAGCGAAGCGTTCCCGCGACGCCCGCCGGCTGAAGGAGAACCAGATCTCCGTCCGAGCGGCGTTCCTGGAGCGGGAGAATGCTGCCCTTCGTCTGGAGGTCGCCGATATGAGAAAAGAGCTGGGCCGCTGTCGCAACATCATCGGCAAATACGAGAGCCGCCACGGAGACTTATGAAGAATTCTGATTCTGAAATAACGTTTGAAGGGCTGTTCAGCTCATCCTGGAATGCCATTTTCTCCCAGCGTTTGCTTCAGATGAGCACTACGATACTCTGATTGACATTTCTTTCCGTATGCACAGGGATGGTGTGGTGCTTGCTTGAAACAAATCCTTGAAAATTGCGGTTGAAAGTTGAACAGCCCCAGCGCGAGGGATGTGCACAAGGTCTACCTGTACTGTAAGCACAAGAGCATTTCATAATCATCGGCTCTCCTACGATACACCTCCAACCTTGACTGAGGATCTGCAGTCTCTCACAAACACATAACGTCACGTAGCCCTTGTGAACATCCTCTTTCTACACGGGATGATTTTCTCAGAGAGAGAACTATATACAGGAGGTGGCAGAGATGTAATTTTTTTCTATGACAAAAAACACATTGTATATTTTTGAACTGCTAGGGTCAGCTATAATAGAGGCGGAGGAGGAAGGTGGATGGCGGCGAGCACGCGAAAGAGATTTTGACATAGGAAAACTGTATATTTTTATACTTGCAGAAGCAGGCAGGCGATGAGATTTTGGAAATAATCTTTTTTGTATATTTTATATATGGGTGGGAGGGGAGCTGGACCGGAAGAGGGCTATATAAAGAACAAGTCAGGATCGTTATCATTAAATGATATGCTTTGGACATCAGGAGCAGTCAGGCTGGTCAGGTAGAGCAAGACTGAAGGGACGGACGTCAATAAGAGTTACGAGATAAGTGGAGCTGACGAGAAACTAAAAATAGCAAACTGTATAGTTTCAAATTTTCTGTTCAAGCACTTACCTTTGATTGCTTTCCTTAAGATTCAGTGCGTGTGTGTGTGTGTGTGTGTTTTATCCTGAGGTGAGAGAGAGATGGAGAAAGAGAGAGAGAAAGAGCCATCTCGGGAGTCGTGAAATGTGTACGAGATTTTACAGTGTATATATTTAAATGTCAAAGCAAATACGTGCACATGCGCACACACACACACACTCTTTTAAACACAAACTGGACGTGGGTTTCATGGCCAGTATGTTTTATATATATATATATATATATATATATGCACAGACAGACTCTTTGAAGACGTGAACCACAGAACTGTTAAACACAGCAATATCCGTTCTCTCTCTTTCTCTGTTCCTCGAGCTTTTGACGTTGTGATTGGTGCTGGTTTGGCATTCCTCACCCAGGTCGAGTCGGCAGCGAGTGGGTTGCATGCTGGCGCATGCTTGCGTATTTTTTTTCCGCCGCAGGAAAAAACACTTGGTGTTTACGACCGTCATTTTATATGGTGCTCACCCAGTCTCTTGACCCAGACGCACATAACCCAACAGTTATAACCTGTTTGCCTATTATGATTTCTTATGATTATTGATCATTGTATGAGGGATCGTATACATATATACACATAGACCTATATATATACATTTCCTCAAAATTAACCCCACCCCCCAAAAAAACATGCACCCTAATACTACTGTACCATACAAAGTACAATATTATATATTAAACTATTCTCTCACTAGATATATGTGTGTACATGAGTATATGCTTGAATATGTGACTATAGATGTAATAACTTGCGTAACTTGAATATATATATATATATATATATATATATATGTAGTATCTTTCTGATGAAAAAGACAGATCTGGTTTCTTCTGCGTTTTCTCAGGTGTCTGGGATGACTATAAAAAACACGCCACACTGATCAGCGATACCGTGGCTTTTTTTTGCTTGATTGTTGTCCAATTTTTTCGAAGCCAGCTAACGGAAACGAATAGCGCACTACCAACTATTTTTTGGAAGACGATTCTATTAAAAAAAAAAAAAAAAAGGACAAAAAAACCCAGTGCTGGATCTATAACTTTATTACTTTACAGATAGGATTTAAATGTCTTTTCCTTTTGAACCTATTACGATTGCTTGCATTATCATTGCTGTTGTTATGATTATAATTCTCACGTTTCTTTTCAACTTACTTTTCGAAGGAAATGTATTGCTCTCTTACCTCCCTTGTAACTGCAAGACCATCTTGAATTACTCAGTCGAGCCCGTTCACTGTTTTGGATCCATCCACCGAGACTGTGCCAGGCCTCAAGTGCAATGGGGGGGGCGTAATCTTGTCCTTGTGTGTATGAATTTGATATAACCTGAAACAAACAAATAGTGGACTGACTGTTCCTTTCTCTTGACAGAACTTCTTCTTCTAGCACCTTTGACTCGCTACTTTTTGATGCCGTGTCAAAGACGCACAGTTTGTTTAAAAGAAGCAAGTGAAGGTTGAAACCTTAAAGAGCTTAAAAACTTTTTGACAGTGCTATTTTTCTATGTAACTGTGTGCACATACTCTTTCATGGGCATTGGTGGCCCGTCGTCGCTTCTGCGGTGGCGGCGCGCTCCTAAATGTTATTGCGGGTATTGTATTCATCCTTTTATCCCTTTTTCCACATGTGGATTATGAACAGCTCCCTGTTTGTGACTGTTATGAACTATGAATCTCATGAGTGCACCACTACCAAACATCACTTGGTAATGTCTACTGTTCCTGCCTATAGGGATGCTGGGAAATGTGGTCTGGCTTTTTTCCCCCTCCCCAAAACACCAATAAATAATTCCCCCTGTTCACTGACAATGAATCTCTTGTGCTGTAAATACCGATTTATTTCAGAGTTGATGGTTGAAAGCAAAGCAGTTTTGAACAAACGCCTTGGAATCCGATCAGAAGCTGATTTGTTATAAAGCATTGGTCGAGAGGGTCATTACGCCAAACTCTGACTCGCCGACTGAACGCTGATAGAAGTGAAATAGCAGCTCAGCCCTCGCTTGTGTGCTTTGTTTACTCGCTGCTATTGTCAGTCTCGAAGCTAATTGAATAAAGGTTAGCAGCAGCTGTGTCACACACCCCATCAGCCAACTATCCAAACCAGTTTCAGGCATGCAAAAGGCTCTTTTAGTGTGCTTGCATGCCATCTGTTTGGCCTTGCGCATCGAATGCTTGCGTCAATACACGGCTATTATGCTCCCGAGTCTTCTCATAGATGTGTCTTAAACTGTAGGTGCTCCAAAAGGTCACGCAAAGTACAAACTTTCTCAGTCTTCATCTTCGAATATAGTATCTATTCTCACAAACGGCCTTCAGCAGACTGCAGGAGAAAAGCTTGGAAATTGCTGAGTGAAATACCTTTGCTTACTGAAAAGTCTCAATGTGGCTCTAGTTATGTCTAATTTTGATTAAGGTAGGGATGTGTGTGAAAAATTATGTCGGTGTGTTGACAACTGTCTAGACTTTGTACTGGATCACAGACTGGAGTCAAGGGTTATTATTGTGGAAAGTTACTTTTAAAAGTAATGAATTACAATATTGCATAACTCCCTAAAAAAGTAACTAATTATGTTACTTTTTATGGAATGTAATGCATTGCGTTACTTTCGTGTTGCTTTTTAAATATAGGCAGAGCTTGAGTGTTTGTTTTTAATATACAAGTTCTATTTAAAAGCCCTTTCACACCAAAAAGTGTAATGAATAAACCTAAAGTAAAAAGTAAATTCACATCTGTAATATAGAATACAGGAGAAGGTTCAATACTCTTCAGCAAAAAACAAACAATGAAGCACAATAGTTCGTTTTTGAAGTCATTTTTGCTTCTAAGTTTGGTTGAAGTGGATCATCAAAGGTCAAAAGATAAAATGGGATTAGATACATTTTTGCAATATAACATTTAAGTGTTTGCAACATATTCTGAGTTTATTTTGATGAAAATGAAATCTGTTTTTTGTTAGTGAGATGAATTAATGCACAGTAACATTTTCTTATAAATTAAAAATAACGCACTACTTTACTAACTACTTAAGTAATTTTATTATGTAATGCATTAGCCCCAACACTATTAGAGACTAAACACAATGTAGTTTCTCCAGAGTGAACATGTAGCGCGAACATTAAACAGTAAATGGAAATAGAAAAATAAAAAGAACATTATCAGGAGTGGGCAACAATAAATGGGACATTAATATGAAATGTAGTGCTCAGTATAGTGCATTATCGCAGTGTTGAAGGGAGAATTATTCCACTGTAATTTCATGCACATATGCAGGCCTTTCAGTGCCTAGTAGACTTTTCAGGTGGGAGGTTTGTGGGAGGCGATGAGTCAGTGCTATTGAGCATCTAGATGCTTTGAGGAAAAAGCTTTTCGTTGGATCTGGTGGTTGTAGTGTTATGCGGATAAAAATGAGTGTTTTGGTAGGCTAACATTAGACGACTAAAAATAGTAAACAGAGACCAGTTCATGCTGCTCTGCCAAGGGGCCCGGGGCCGTGGTTGTCAGCTTGTTGTATCTGCACCAGCAGCCCTGCTGCTCGTCTTATTTTGGCAGTCTCCAGCTTCAGGCCTGAGGCTTTGGAGGGCCCTGACAGTCTGAAGGCCTGGGGCTCAAGGTCCATAAACCAGGCCTGGCCATACGTGCTTCATAACATGCCAAAAGCCTTTATGTTTGATTATAAAGATATGCCAGAACAGGCTTGTCCTCACCAGCTCCTGTTACCTGTAGGTGGTAGTGAAGGTGCAGGCCTCGTGCTAATGTTTTAAATTATCTTATGAAGAGATGTAGACGGTTCTCCATTAGTGAAGAGACACATGAGTTCTATTTTAGTTCCTTTATGAGTCGAGTCCACAATTATTGAAAAAGACAGAATATTAAAGAGGTAGTTTGTCCAAAAATGAACATTCTCTCTTCATTTTTCTGTAATATTTGAAAAATGCATTTTTAGAAGACAGAAGAGATAAAGTCACAGCGGATTGAAACAACACGAGGGTAAGAAATGATGGCAAATTTTGGGTTATCTATCCTTTCAACTAACACATTTTTGGGGGAGGTAAACAGTTGTTATTATTTTTAATCGTTTTATCAGGGTTGCCAACTTTCAAGTTCCAGCATCATTTTAAACTTCTCTTGAGTTAAATTCAGTATTGCATTCATTAATATCCACTCGTGTGAACTTATATGAGCATCAAAAATTAAAAAAGGATCCCAGTTATTAACTTTTGAATTTTAAATTGTTTAATCAAGTTTAAATATTTATTAAATTGCAAAACTTAAAAATAAATAAACAGGTGTGACCTGCAGTATTGTTTGGAGAAACTAGTAGATACATGTAAATTTATTAAACGTAAACCATTTTTTTTCCAACCAGAAAATGACTGTAATTTAGCTCTTTGCATTAGAATTTAAAACTTTTCTCTATTTTGACCTTAAATAATACACTAATTGTAATATAGGTAATAGTAATATTAGAAAAAAATTTAATTTTAATTTAAGTGGTCATTAATGAACCATAATTATTGCACAAATAGCAAAAAAAAAGTACCAAAAGACCTCCTCAAAAAAAACGAACAAAAAAAAACAACAAAAAACACTTAAAAATATTACACACACACTAAGTTACGCCACTGGTTATATATATATATATATATAGCTATACATACATAGGACATTGCCTTTCCCATCACTCTCCAGAATGAAATCATGCTGTAAATGTCATCGACGTATTAATCAATGCATGCTATGCTGTAATGTTTACCAAAATTTGCTGCAAATACGTGTACACTGAAGCTGTGGTCAGTCCTTTCAGATGTATCGACAGTGCTGTTGTTTGGAACTATTGAGTGCTCCGTGAACCACGTGACCGCGTGACGGCGAGATCAAAGAAGCCTGTCGCAACTCTGTAACTGAGGCGCTACAATAAATTACGCCACATTAAAAATGCGCCATTCATCTTTTTGAATTTCGTATTAAAACTTTCAAAATTTGAAAGCTGAGACTTTGTATCACAAGCAGGGTTGCCAATTTGTCGTGAGATTCACATGAGCAGCGTGAGAGCGTGACACAGAGGCTGAAAGCGTGTATATGTGTGAGACTTGGCAACCCTGAGCTGCTTTCAGATGGAGCGGCATTAATATCACTGACAAGCTACGCAATATAATAATGGCAGAATCACATTTGATTACATGTGCATCAACTTACTTTGCTGTGTAAGTTTCAATATGAAAAATAACTTTTATAATGATTCAGTGGATTTATTGCATTTTGGGGGAAAAAAAGTCATTTATTGGGAAAAATAAGCTGTTTTTATAAAAAATATTTGAAAATCAAATCTGTATTTAATTTATAACGTTATTAAAGATGCTATGTGAAAGTCTGAAACAAAAAAGTAGTGTTTTTTATCTTGCCACATTGGTAAAGAAAACACATTTTTACTCGAATTAATCAAAATGGATTTATAGTGTTTTGGAACCAAACTCTTCATATATTGCAACTCTTCCAAATATATACACACTGTCTGTCATATCGGACGTAATAACATTTGAAACCTAAAAATAAAAAAGTAACCGAATGACGTTTTCCAGTAAAATAAAAACTCTGATATTTCCATATCAATATTCATTCTCAGAATCATTTTCCAGGACAACATGTGTCAGCTGTTTATAATCGGATGAAAAACGAATCACTCTTAATTCAGTCGGTCAAACTCTTAGAAGAAGGTCTGAAAGTTGTTCACGATTCAGTTTGACTTATTCGAGAAACGTCTTCTATCCTTTTTCAGCCACGAAGCGCATCTTTATTGTTTTTAAGTTTCTAAACGACTCTACAGCAGGTAAATACAATTTATATTATCCATTAGAGCAGGGATGTCAAACTCAGTTTCTGGAAGACCACAACCCTAAAGAGTTTAATTCCAACTTTTCTCCATCACACACACAAAACGTAGCTTTCAAATAAGCCTGGAGAACTTGATTAGCTGGATCAGGTGTGTTTAATTAGGGTTGGAGCTGAATTGTGCAGGGCTGTGGCTTCCCTGCATTAGAGCATTAAGAGAGTATCTAAACATGCAGAAGCAGCAGCACTGACAGGATTAATACCCTGGCAACCATCGATTCATAAGAAAAGACTTGTAATGAATCAATTGTAGAGAACGACTCTTATGAACCAGTTCAAGTTGCACAAAAAGAATGTGAATCAACCAATTTTGTGAAGACGTCACTCGTAGCTGCGCGCGCATTGTGGTGGCAGAAAAACACTGATAACAAGTGGAGAGAAACGGAAAAAATGCACTGAATGAGAGATCAAATGTATTGTTGTGCCTTTGGATGTCAGAATCAGAATTTTTATAGAAGTCTGTCGCCAGAAACATCATTTGAAGCTAAACGAAGACGTTTAAATGTATAGACTAATGAATGAAACCTGATATGATTACTCTACTTTTCAAGCATAAATTTGATTTAAACAATTGTTCTACATAATATTCACATCTGCAGTTCATATGGAACATATATTTGCCCAGTTACAGCATAAAATACTATAAACTATAACATTTTACATTGACCTATTTTGTCTCACAGTTCTGACTTTTTTTCTTGCAAATACAACTTTATAGCTCGTATTTTGGACTTTGCGGCTTGAATTAACTCAACAATCATTCTGAGGGGATGTAAATCCAGATGTGTGAGATGTTAACTCAAAAGAGAGAATGATGAGTTGAGATATTGTGAGATATAATCACGGAATTGCGAGAATATTTTTCAAATATAACCTCAAATTTAACATTTTTATTCTTTTATTCCATGGTTTCCATTGGTTGCCACTTGAAAACTCTTTTTCCGCAACCAGATAGGCTCCACCCACAAAAACATCATCGCTTAATTTTTTCCATTGAACTGTTCACGCCATTGTGCAGCTGTTTCATACAAAGACGAGGAAAATGCAGTGTCTATTTAATTATTTCACTGCACGTATTTCTCTTTCTCTTTCAACATATTAAACTCAACTCATTTCTTTTCTGTGGCGGTGCAGATTCAGGGCAGTAAACACTGTCAGAGTACTTTACCATCTTTTCACATTGGCAAAAGAACATAGCATTCAAGAAGTATAAATGTCATAAAAATCACTGGCTCCACTGCTGTTCTGGTTCTGAATTACTAACCCTCGCTGTATGTAATGTGCAAGCTTGATGGATAATGCTTTTGACTTGCAGTGAGAAGTCTAAACAGCTCAAATGGATCCTAAAGGGGACAGATTTTCACACAGAAGGCCAAAACAGCATGAAGATTTATATTATGGGCAGATGATTGCGGAGGGCTACAGTGGTGTGGAAGCGGAACTGTTTATATGTGTGCTTTTGTACATACAGGTCTGTAAGAGTGAGAGGTCCTATTCATTAGAAACACCTTACCTCAATAGAAACCATATGTGAGACCTTCCAGTACTCTTCCTGCAATCTATACAAGAAATACTTATTCATTTTCACCCTGCCTCCCTCTCTTTCTGTTACTTCATCTCTCTTTCCATCTCACACCTCATCGTAGTTCTCTGCCTCAAATTCCTGTCTCCTTAGCAACTGCTTGGTAACAGTGGGCTGTTAGGACCCCACGGTCACTGCAAGAGAGCTCGGACAAACAGAGCGAGAGATTGTTGTCTTCAAAGTTGTTTCGCAATATGACCGACCGACCATGTTTATGTCATAGTGTCTGCTTGATAGCGTCTAATTTTCAATATTATAACAGATAATCTCTCAAGTGACATGAAGAAAGCCGATTTAGTCCTTTTATTGGATTTGAGAGTAACCTTCAAGCAAAGCTCAGCTGTCTGAATGCACTTCAAGCATGTGATTTCATAATAACTCACTTTTCAAAGTGACTCATGTACTGAATAATTTGAAATATTTCACTCTATCAACCTGTACACAAGGCAGCAGCAGAATCTAGATTTTTCACTGTACATTCATTTAAAATATTAATTTTTTTTCACATTTTTATGTCTGTATATAGTGCGTTATTATTGAATTTCCTGTTTTTCTTATATTAGTGCTATATTCCGTTTCTACTGCATATATATATATATATATATGTGCCACATTCACATAAACATACAAAAAACTAAATATATTCCATACATTAAACATTATAATACATCAAGGTTTACCAAACTTCCACACAATTTGTGAAGGAACTGCAGGGGGTTTATTAGTTTAATGAAAAGCTAATAATGAATAAAATCATAAAAATGTTAAATTAAAATAAATTTACTCTTATGGCAAAAAATGTAATATTTTATTTGTTTATCTGCATGTGACAATAACCAGCATCATAGAGCACCATAAAAGTGCAAATGTGATGCTTCGTTATTAAAATATTTATTTTAAAATCTCAAGGGTACTTCAAATAAAAATATATTAGGTGAAAGAAAACATTTGGTGAATTTGTGCATTTTAATGAGTTTGAAAGACAAATGCCTTCCAAAGTGATATATGGTAAAATATATGGAAGCCTGTTTCCGCCACTGAATAAAAAATAAAAAAAGGTTATTGCAACTTTTTATCTCACAAGATATAAACTTGCAATTGTGAGTTATGAAGTCCAATGTTGAGGGGGAAAAAAACTGATATGTTCTCAGAATTGCAGGTTTACTGTATATCTCCCAGTTCTGACTTTATATCTCGCAATTCAGAATTGTGAGATAAAAAGTTATTTTTTATTCAGTGGCTGAAACAGGCTTCCATAAAAATAACCAACTGAGTGATTTAAATAAAAATGAATGTGTTCATCAATAGTTGTGTTAGCAGTGTTGAAAAACTTGGCTTGGCTCCAGGGTTGTGTTGTGGGCCCAGGTCCAGGATCTCAGCAGGAGCGGGTGAGGAGAGGCACAAGAGTGCCGCAGTACTGGCAGCACGTGATGGAGCACGTGTGATGTTTATTATGCCTCGTCACCGCAGTCATAAATCTTGCATTGCAAAAGTTTTTCTTTCTTGCACGCACCGGTTGTCCTTGAGGTCCCGATGACCTTGTGGCCTTGCACCGCTCACCCTGACCTTCGCATTTCCCATATCCGATGAGAATATCACACTTTCATATTGTTTCATGCCCCATAGACTTCACAACTTCTACCTTGACACTTCTCCTTTTCATCTCTCTTTTTATTTATTTATTTTTTATTTAATAAAGGCCTCTCAAGAGTCCGACCGCTGATGCCACAGTGTCTATCTTCACTCATCAGAAGACAGCTCTGGCCAAACAACGAGACCTCTTGCAATGTGTTTGAGCAGCAAGCATGGCAAACAGCACAAAAGAAACCCGAAAGATCCGCTTCCTCTCCATTTATTCAGTCAGCGTCTCCAGAGCGCCAGCAACAGAAAGTTTAAGCACCTTCAGCTCAATACTGAAGCCTCTCGCCTTCAAATAACCTAGAGAGAAAGGAGCACCTGAGATGAATTTCTCAACTCTCACGGCTCATGAGTGAGAAAGAGCCACAACTTTAAGACTCTGTGAGCTGGGACTGTGCAAATTATTGATAGAACAATATATCGGCTAGGCAGAGTAATGAGCTGAAAGCTTGACATTCTGAAGATGTATGCACAGATCAAAATAAGCTGTAGTTTCTGATGTACAGTTATATATCAGAATATAATATTAGACCCAAATACTATTTATTTGGGCCAATGAGCAACCACACAGAAATCTACCGAATAGCAACATCTGGCAACCTCTCTAGCCCAAAATTGTTTTTATTTTTTTAAATTAGGAAAAAAAATGTATATGCAAAAAATATTGTATATATATATATATTTTTTTTTTAGTAAAAATTATTATAAAATTCATATTTTAAAATAATTTTAAATATAAAATTATAAATGCAACGCTTCTCCGTTGCCGAGATATCCTCCTCACAGGTGTGGCATATCAAGATGCTGATGAGACATGATTATTGCACAGGTTTGCCTTAGGCTGGCCACAATAAAACACAGATGATGGAGATTAATTACTAATCAAAGAACCGGCTTTACTGACAAGATGCGCATGATTATCGCAAGCAATATATCGTGCCACCTTGTGGAACAGCTGATTACTGCAAAATAAATTCAATGCACATGTGAGACCTGCGTGTATTATTCTGCTGACATAATTTGTGTCACATGCACTGTACACTGGCCTTCACGTTTGCGGAAAAAAAGTATATTTATAAGTATACTTAAAGTATACTTATTATATAAGTATATTTTGGGCTTAACAAGAAAGCTTTGAGTTCTGTGTGTTGCCAGATGTTGAGGGCTGTTTGTGGTACAAATTTAATGCCGTCATGGACCGCAACATAGTGTTCGTTGGCAGCACTATGCAACTTATAATGAGTGAGTGCATCATGAATTCATCTTCCAACTTTTTGTCTTTTCCCGAATCACTGCAGTACAATTCTAATCAGAGCTTCAATTCAAACTATTGTATCCTGGTCAGGTCATCTCTGCTGTGAAGTAACACCTGCGTGGATCGCCATAGACATAAACTTGGAGAAGTAGCTCCGGTTAGAATATTCTTCCGCAGGATGCGTGCAATTCTGTCCCAAAATTACAGACGTGTGATCCACAGCTAGATAAATTAATCTACGATTAAAACCACATTTGAAGTTTCTGAACATTCTGAAATTATCGTACATTATGGGATTTTTTTCATTATTGATCGTACATCGTACAGAGGTCTAAATTATCATACGTATGGCAACACAGTCATGAACTGGACTGAGTGTGTCAGATAAGAGACAGTGGGTCCCGAGGAGCTGAGAACTACTTTTTTATATTATATGTCAGTATAGGAATTTTGTGTTTTTCAGTTCATGACCCCTTTAGTGTATAATTTAATAGTTAACAACAAAAAAAAACCATCTAAAAATAATAATTAAAGAAAAAAAACTCACTTTAGCAACCCTGGCAACCAATAAATAATTTAAAAAATAAAATGATAAAGAATTATTAAAAATGGTAATTTCAAAATATTTTTAAATAAGCATTATTAACTGTATTATACACACATAAGTAGTACATCAGCCTGCATTTTAGATATAAACTGGCCAACCACCTTCTACAGATGAACCTTTACCCTTCCACCTCAAACTTGGCCTTGTTGCTTCTAAATAATTTCTCTCTCTTTAAGCCTCTTTCTCAACCATCTCGTGCTGTTTCTCGTCTTCTTTTATTCTACTGGCAGGCCTGTTCAGAGACATGACATGATTGGCTGTTGCCACGGAGACCAGAATGGTAGTAGGGAGGGCCTGTTTCCCTCTGCCTAGGTGGATGAGGTGAAGAGCCCTGTGTGTGAATGTGTGCTGGTGTGTGTGTATGCGAGTGAGAGAGAGAAAATGACAGAATAACAGAGCGGAAGAGGGTCGTAATGAGGCTATGTTTGTCAGCTGATCACTGTTGCTCAACAGTATGAGCGAAAGCGTGTGTACATGTGTGTTTGTGTGTTAGGCCGCCTGGAAATATGATCAGGTGTGTTATTGCAGAAATCTCGGCATGCATTTTAATTAAGCACTATCTGAATTTTTTTTGTGCACCATGTGACCCGAACGAAAGGTTTTCCTGAGTGTGTAATGCATAAGTGTGTTTGTGTGGGTGGCAGCTGTAGCTGAGCAAGGCTCGGTGCCTGATTGCTCATTTAAAGCACTATGCAGCTCTCCTCTCACTCTATCTCTTTCTCTTTCTCTCATCCAGATACACACGCACACACACACATGCACACTTACACTAGTCAACGCAACCCAGCACAGACTGACAAGATAAGTACCAGAGCACATCAGTTCTCTCCCTGTCGTCTCTCAGGAAGATATAGTGCATTTAATTAATAAAGCTATCATGGGCTTGTCAAAATGACTTATGATTAACCTGTGATAATTATGATGTCCTTTAGCCTGGCACTCTGCTGACATGCCAAGACACGACACACACTGTCACAGTCTCTCTCTCTCTCTCTTTTTCTCTCTCACATGCACATCTTCTCTGCCGTAGCACTGCCAGCGGTTGGCAAAGCTACAGTGCTGTCAGCATACGGGTTCACTCCACCTGCACACCCAGTACTTGATGCCGCAGGTGCCAACAGGAAGCACTAGCTGGCGCCGTGGTCTAGTGATTAGCATGTGCTCCAGATGGATTGAGCTGCAGTGCTCACATGGGAGATACAGTTTTGAATCATGTTTTGACGCCCCTTGGCCAAATCCTATCCACTTTGGTTCCCAAAGTGAGTTCATTGGCTGTTTTAGTTACTGTTTAGGAACATGCATAGAGAAATGGTTCCACAAATGATCAAATTAAACATTTCTCAAGTTTTTAGTTTAAAACATTTGCAAGTTTGTACCCTAAAAATCCATAAAGTGTTTTCAGGTAGCTTAATTAGACTGCTTAGTTAACATATTCAGTGCAAATTACTTACGCTAATCAAACACTGTTAAAGGGGTCATATGATGTTGCTAAAAAGAGCATTATTTTGTGTATTTGGTGTAATGTAATGTGTTTATGTGGTTT
>JAUMHE010000072.1:15107308-15122844 GCA_032359235.1 Enteromius mattozi
CATTAACAGAGACATACACAACATACAGGATTCATATTTAAAGAGACTGTTGTGGCTAAATATTTATAGAAACTAGTCCATATCGCGATTTGATTTAAGTGTATTAGTTCATTAAAAAATGTACAAATTCTGTGACATTCTGTGTTAAACTGTGAATTCACTGAAATCATAGAGCCCTACTAGAGAAGACACTTTTGGGTCTTTTTTTTCTTATAAACTTTCACATTGCAGGAAAAATAAAGTATTAAACAATTGGGAGGCCTCTTTTTTTGTTTGTCTTTCTTACCAGCTAGTTCCCTAAACCTGTTATAACTTGGAACATATGTCAGGCTAGCATTCAGAAGCCACACTTAAAGTGATTGTACTGAGGATGAAGAAGCCCATTTGACAGATAAATCCAATGACATCAGTATCAAAGAGTGACTGCGAAGCATTCGACTGTAACACTCACCCTGGGATTGTTTCTCATTAGCTCTAATAAAGTGCAGGGTCCTTGTGTAATGAAATAAGCCTTCAGGTGTGTTGTCAATGCTTTTCTGCTTATTATTTATCATCCCCTATTTTATTACTTTAGTCCTCTTCACACTAACAATGCCCCTAGCTGTAACAATGCTCTCGGAGTAGAGCTTCACAGATGTTTCTGCCCAGTTCATTACTCACCATCTTCATTTAGGAACCTTGGCTAACTGAGCTGTCATACTCGACATGGCCAGAATTTGTCCGTTGTGTACGACTTTTTTTTTTTCAGCTCCTCACTTTTATCTTAGAGTCTGGGAATGATATCTGGGCAGGGACTGCATGGACTGTGTTTTTAGTAGATGCATATATAGGAGGCTTCAAAAACAAGGATGTGATTGCAGACTGAAAATAGAGATTAAAGTTGAATTCAAGGTTATTCTACATCAACAGTGAAAGTGAAGTTGCAAATGATCTGAGGCTGCAGCTGGAATTTTGAGTGACCCACGTTGGTTTTATCTTAACATGCATTACTCGCTCTAATGCCATCAGTCAATCAAGGCTTAAAGTGGAGAGCACATCAATCACTGGAGTCTGAGGTAGATTCACTTTTGTATGAAGACACTGGGGTGAATACTGATTGTGCCAAATCTTCCCTTCTTGATTTCCATGTCCATGTACTAAACGCTTTGCAATTTAGGAAATGTCTGCTTGTGTCAAGAAAACTTTTTTGTTTCACCAATATTTGCCATAAATCTGACTGTTTTGTCTTTTTTAGAACATCACAGAGCTAACACTCACCACAGTGTTGAATTTGTACCAATCTCAGTTTGTAGGATTTCTAGTCGAGCAGCTGCCAGTTTCATACACCAGTGAGCAAGATGACCCGCTCCGCTGATGCTGGGAAAGTTATCGCTTCAGGTCGCCGAACCGAGATGGTAGGCTACTGGCAGGCCGTCGGTAAATTTAATGTTACAGCCAAACATAACAAAGATATAACACTCATTGATGGCACTGTTTCAGATTCAGTGGCATCTCTAATCTAGCTGCAGAACCCATAAACGGCTGCAGCTAATTTATTAATGATGCAGTCATAGTTATCTATAAAGCGTGCATACATTTTGCATTTATTAGTGGATAAAGAAGAGCGAGGCGATGAAAGCAGCAGTGCAGATAGCGCATTAGGCATAGTTTTAAAATAGTGATATCATTCAATACAAGGCTCATTAGGCATCCAGATGAAGACAACACATTTGATAGATCATGTTACAGTAGGGAGAAGGAATGTCTAAAGTATTAGTATGTTTTTCTTTTGAAACACGTCATGTGAATTTATGTGCTTGGTCTGTGAAGAGCACTAACACCTCATTTAATGAAGCTGGAAAAATAACAATTTCTGTAAAATACTGGATCTGTAAAAGCAGCATATAGTGTTAATTAATGTTATGATGAGAAAACCGCTTGCGGTTCTTAATTTATTTCTCTCTGCTTGTTTTAAGCTCATACTTGCTGGTAACACTTTCATATTAGTTCATGTTAATTTCAGCATTTACTGTTGTGTTTGTTAACATTAGGCTACTCAATGCACTGTGAACTAACATGAACTAACTATTAACGACTGGATTTTCATTAACTATCATTAATAAAGAGTGTAATAAATGTAGTGTTCATGTTAACTAATGCATTGACACCTAAAGTGTTACCGAAATGCTTAAAGTACAATTTTCTTTTAGTAGAACCTTTTTAAATGAAGTGTTTACCATCACTGAAGTTATTAGACATTGCTTGCATGTAATTTCAGTGTGTGTGTTTAGCACTGAACTAACATGTATTGTGTACGGTTTAACTTGCATCAGCATAAAGCTACTCTAAAACCTCACACCTAACCTTTAAAATATAGCCTTATTGATTAAATATACATGTATTGACCAAAAGTCATGTATGCAGTGAATAATACATGGATTTATTGAATCTTCTGGCTTCTGGTCTCTCTCTCTCTCTTGCTCTCTATCTCTCTCACACACACACCACAATATATATATATTTCTATGTAATATACACACACTCTATGTATTTGTGTGCATTTTTCCACACTAGACGAGTGAATGGTATAGTGTGACACATACACAGCACAGATAACTAGATGTGATCAGGGACCGTTCTATTAGAAATACTCCACAGCCTTGTGATCGACTGCAGCCTTGGAGATTGCAGTGATGTGGCCTGATGTGGTAAATGTTGGACAAAATCCAGTCTTTTTACACTTTTCTTCATTGAATTCTTTCTTTGTGTAACAGAGCATTGCCACATTTTCTACTGAAAATCTACTACGACCGAAATTGAGTACTCAAATTCAACATGTAGCGCTTTAGTCCTCAGTGGTTTTTTTCCCTCCCGTTTCAGTTTCTTAAAAATTCCAAATGATAGCTTATTAAATTATGTTTAAGTCTACTAATTTAAATATATTATGGATAATTAATAGATTGTATATTTCTCTTTATTATGATTTATTAAATTTGCAATGTATGTAAAATATTTATTATTTATTTAAATGTTTATTTATTTCTTTACAGGCTTTTTTTTTTCATTAGGGATCAGCACAGGCTTGCCTTGAAAGTAATTTTTGATCATTTTATAATTAGCTTTATGCAAAATTTGATTCCTTTTGTGTTTTGGTGTGAAATCGGGCATGTTCTAGATTTTGTGAGGTTCGCCCAGTTTTAATTAAAGGTGGAATATTTTGAAAATAATGTAATGTTGATTAAATCCTGAAGTGAGTTGCTGCTGTTTTTGTCTATTTCTCCGATATAATGTCAGCTGTGCAAGGAAACTCATCACGTGCTGATTGCGGTTCACCTTTTTATTTATGGTTTTAGCTAAATTTGAAAAGATGTGGTGTTTGTAAAGCAGTGACCGACACTGTTTAAGTGTGAGGGTTCCATCTGCATGCTGGAGAGGGCCCTGAGGCCCCCGGCCGGCCTGCTATTCCCAGCAGCTCTCTTTAAGAGCCTGTGTCTGAGCCAGCTAAATATCAACTCATTAGCTCAGGCAAATGGGACTGCAATATATAAAAAAGAAAACCAGAAAGCGAAAGAGAGAATACTGAAGCCCTGCTGAGAAACACAGGAAACACTTCCATAAGAAAAGGTAGGTTTTTTTAGCATTCTTCTTGCTACTGTCCTTGGTCTGTCCTCATATTTCATACTTCCTGTTCTCTCGGTTTCTTTCCCAGTCACTCGCTTACTTTTTTTTTGTAGTATCTCCCTGTCTGTGGCCTATATCTTCTGCTTTCACTCTTTCCTTCTGTCTCTTTTGCCTTTTGTAATTTCCTGTAAAATACAGCCATGCTGAATTTCGCTCTCATTTTCCCAAGCCTCTTTTAAATCTAATTAAGTAAATGATTGTTAAGAACACTGGAAACAAGGTCACAGTGATGCCTGTTGATTACTTTCCCCTTGTTGCAGAGCCGGCCGGCATCTGTCGATTCATATGCTGGGAGCCTCACAGATACCGTAACACCCTTTTTTCCATTTCGTTTTTTAACACCTCATTTACAACAACAATGCTTCTTCTTTTTTCTTTTTTTTTTATCACATCGTCCTTTTGTGGATACAAAAGATTGCACCAGTGCCCAATCAACTGAGGCGTTCTTTTACCTTCAGTGTATCGTTTTATATTTCGCCTCCTTTGACTTCATCGCGCTTTGGGGCTTGCTGGTTCTCGGGTACAATCTGCTCTCTCGCAGCGACGCGCTCTTGAAGAATATGCTTGAAGTAATACGTCTGTGGTGCAATAAATTGCAATTCCGTGCTCTTTACACTGGTGGACTTGTGCCAAACTGCGTGGAAGACTGAATGAAGATGTCGTTTCATGAAATGACAGGACTGATTTTGCCAGGTGGGTCTCTGAAAGAGAAATGGCAATTTGCACCGAGGAACTAATGACGGCATTATCGTACGCAAAACAAATATGCGATTAAATATTAATTTAATGCTCTAAAGATGGGTTTGTGTGTCGAGGCATGCTCTGAAATTAGTGCCTGTTGCATAGGAGGTGCTCTGAAGCGGACTGGCATCTGAATTAGTTTTTTTTAGGTGTGTGTCACCCCTGTTGCGAGGGACAAGGCTGGGCCTGAGTGAGAGGAAGCCATCTTTAGCTGCATGAAATTCCATCTCTGTCAGAGCAGGGGCCCTGCAGTGCCGTGAAAAGCAGTTCGGTCTTGACAGAATTTAATTTGTTTTTCTTCACTTTTCTCCTCCTTTCTTTGGGTCGAGGTTGTGCAATATGTTGCAAAGAGGATGTTTTTGTTGGGAGGGGATCTTCAGCTTGATTGTGAATCCAAAGATAACACCTCACTATAGAATCCTTTTCTGCAGAGGAGGTTATTGCACCGCGCCGAGAGCACTTGTGCGTGCTCTTTTGCACTAGCAAGACCGAAGGGGATGGCGGCTTACGTCAAGGTTCCGCTCTGTAATGTATTCAACGAATGGGGTCTCTTGCTCTGCTAATTATCCGAAGTAATTAACAGCAGGTTTTCAAGGTATCGCATATTATTATGTCATTATAACGTTCCTGTGTGGAGGCGTTCAGGAGACAGCGGTGGACTCTGCGACCTCTGGAGTGACCGTGGGTGGACATTTTCTCATCTGTTGCATTGACTTTGAAGTCTGTGTTGTAAACACATATAGGCTTATGCACTGCGAAATAGGAACTGTTGGAAAGGGCAGTAGGATCCGTCTTTGTTAAAGTCAACATGAAATCGAAATTGACCTTATTTACTTGCTTGATACACATTTCTGCTCATATTTTGCATGATTCATTGATGCATGTTATTCAAAAGAAAACACGGTGTTCATGTTTTTCTTTGGATTCTTTCATTAAAGTCTAATAACCTCTGCTCCACCTCTGAAACAGCTTCTTTTCTGGGTTTTTTCAACCCCTTCCACCTGACCCCATTCTGATACGTAACACCCACTTTTCACAGTCCAATCAATTCCATTGGATTAAATTGAGTCCTGCCCTTCACTGATATGAGTAAAGTTTTCAAATGATTCTTTTTTGGAAAGTATTCCTCCGTGAAGAAACTTTAACATTCTGGGAACCTTACCATTGCACAAAATGCTCTTACTCTTAAAAATAAAGCTTCCTGAATGAACTTTAATAGTGGCAATTACGGCACCCAAACAAAAGACAAAGAAAATGAACTTTATCGATAATGAAAGTGAATTTTTGCTGTCGGAGGTGGAAGCCAGAAAAAATGTGCTATATAAAAGTGATTCTTGTTTGAATCTCTAATTATATATATATTTATATATATAATTCAACCTCTAATTTTACTGCATTATCAATTTTTAATGTGTAGTTACTTTTCACCCACCCTGTAAATAACATATCTAATTATATGTAGGGTTCTTTTATGTAAGGGATAATGTACACAGGTTGTTATCGCAGAATAAACCCGGCAGGTTTATCGGCAGCCCGACACGAACCTTATTACACGGCTTCTTGCTCGAAAAGTAAATAATAAAACAATAAATAAATAATATAATACAATAATACCATTTTTTTTGACCGGGGAGTCAGTTGAGTCATCTTCTATCCACTGCTGAAATCATCGGCTTTAGTTTTTTCCGTACATGTTGAAATTAATGTTGAAGTCCTCCATTTTAACTTGTGGTAGTATTTTTAAGCCACAGGATGGCGCCAAACTATCAGCGACAGCGTAGTGATGTAATTACTAACGGTCAAGATGAGGCGTAGTACCCGGATGAGCCTGTGTTATTAGTTTTACTGGTTGTTATCTGGGAATAACAAACCTTGGAATGTGGCGACTGACCAATCAGAATCCAGTATTCTACGAAGCCGTGTAAAAAACATGTTTATAAGGCCCCGGGCGTACATGATTATTGTGTACGTGTGGTATAAGTTGTTCCTGAATTTTTTTTGTACATTTTAGAATAAATTTTAGCACAAAAGTTTTTGATGAATCATGATTTATTTGTGAAAGCGTCCTTACACACATTTGTTTAGGCCTAGTGAATGAGACCCTGTGTTTTTTTTTCCTTGTGTGAAGAACCTTTTAATAATCTAGTGAATTTTTATCCACTTTTTAGAAATCAAAGGTTCTTAGCTGAACCACAATGCCAACAAAGAACCAAAAAAAAGGTTCTCCTTCATTGAGTGTTCCTTTAGGGTACCAAAAATGGTTCTTCTATAGTCTTGCTACTTAAATCCCATTCCATGGTTTATCCTGGCACATTTATATTTAAAATATACTTTTTTAGTCAAATATCCCATTTCAATCAGAAATAAACGAGTTATGGCTGTTTGACTTTTTTTAAAACGATAGGAATACTGAATGCATCCAGAGAAGTGAAAGCCGTGCCAGGAGCTGTGAATGATGAAGGGCTCGTGCTGTTAGATGAGACACAGCGGTCTCAGCCATAACTCATCTCCATGTCCGAATCACAGACGGCCGCATGTTAGACAGTGCTGTGCAGCGCAGACAGTGATCTACCCACATCCCTTGCAGCAACAACAACAAAAAAGACCTGCAGGGATGGCTGCTTACACAACATCCAGGTCTTTCACAAAAAAGAGGCTTTGATATTGAAGATGTTGAAGTCAACACCGCCCAGACATTGGAAACGGCAAGGAAGATGTTCAGGGCGGGCTTTTTCAGATGCTGATGCATGACATGGGGCTACCCGAATTAACATCTCTTATATTTTTCCCTTTTTTCCACCAAGAGAGTCATTTTGGATAAGTGCTTCTCTCTGGAAAGCACTGCACTGCAGACCTATGATCTGAACAAGTGACCATCTGTTCAGCCCTCCATTTTTCCCCCAACAAGCAACTTGCACATGTAAGAAGAAATTTGCAAGCTACTCAAAACCAAGCGCACAGATGCTACGGTGCCGTACCAGAATATTTATAGGGGTTCATTGAGGAATACCGAAGGATTTTTACAGTCATTCTGATGAAAGTGCGCTGCTGTAAATTAACCTGCAGCAAAATCCTCACGAGGTGGAGGGATGGTGGCACAGCTGAAGAGTGAAAGGTCCCAGAGATGTCATTTAGCGAGAATGTTATTTAAAGGTGCATTATTAACATGAAAATGCCCTGAAGAGCCAGCTTTATTCCAAAGCTTTGAGTAAAAAAAAAAAAAAAAGAGGTTGCTCTACGGATACCGAAAGCAACCGGTGCTTGTAAAAGAACTGTACTTTAGACATTCACAGAAGCACAAATTGCTGTTTTGAAAAGAGCGCAATTTCAGATGTAGAATACCTGTGACTAAAAGAGCAATACGTTCTTGTTAGCTTTATGAATAGATCATGTTTTTCTAGGATATGCCAAGTCATCCGCATGCTGGCAAGTCATGAGGACTAGAAGAACGGATTCCAAGCCAGTCAATTTCTCAGAGTCAGTCAGTCGGATACAGAGCTTCACAAATGTACTGCCTCGTACGCTAGTACCTCGAGCTGAACCACGCTGAAAAGAACCTGCTTGTTGAGCAGCGAGGAGCTCTTACTTGATTTTCGCCCTTCAGTTACCTTGACAAGTTCTACCGTTTATCTTGTTTGATGTAGTTCTGAAAGACTAAAAGAGCAGTTCTGAAATTTTGTCATTATTTATGCACCCTCATGTCGTTCCAATCCGTGTGTTGTTGTTTTTGTTTTGTATTTTCTTTAGTGGTGAGTTTTTAAGAATATCCTGCCACTCTTTTCCATATATTAGAAGTGAATAGAGGCTGGGGCTGTCAAGCTCCAAAATGATAAAAGAAGCCCCATAAAAATATTATGAAAGTGCTTCAAACAACTCACATGTTCCAAGTTGTCTGAAGTGTAACGAACAGAGAGTCAGTTGAACAAAACATTTGAATCATGAAAAGCCTTTGGACCAGTGGTTTACAACTACAGTCTTAGGGACCGACTCTTGTGCACATCGTTAGTTTAACCCAAAATGAAAATTCTGTCATTAATTACTTAGCCTCATGTCGCTCCAAACCCATTAGACCTTCGTTCATCTTCAGAACACAAATGAAGATATTTTGATGATATCAGAGAGAGATATCTGTCCCTCCATAGACAGCAACACAACTGAAATAACCCAGATCCAGAAACATAGTAAAAACATGGTAAAACAGTCCAGGTGACATCAGTGGAGCAACGTCAGTTTTGCGACGCTAGGAAAATATAAAAATAACATAATTTACTCAACCATTCTTCTCCTATGAGTTACATCTTCCACCATTTTAGAGAGGATCACAACACATGCGTACGCTTCCCTCTAGATGTAAACAACATCAGATTACCTTCATGTGTGCGCTTTCCCCCGAACATAAACAAGACTGATTACATCAAATACGTTAAAGCGTTTGAGAACCACCGTTTTAGATTTAATGGATCAAAAAATTTAATGAAATGGTAAGATTAAAAAACAAACAAAAATTGTTTACAACAGACTGAAAAAAAAAACCAAGAGCTTGTGAAACTAATCAAACTGAGATCAGTTCTATTTCTATTGCTTCTTCTCTCATGAACCCCTGTATTGTTATCTCATGAAGCTTCTTTGTAGAAATGCTAGTTTAGCTCATTTTGCTTCAGATTGCTTGGCTGCAGATTATCAGTTCAGCTTCTCGAGCTTCTCTGCAGTATATATTGGAGAGCAGTGATGTGCTAAGATGTGGTTACCATGCAGAAAATGTATATTGCCTTTACAGTACGCCACAGAAATCTCAAGATATTTTTTCTTTGACTCATTTCATCATGAGGTCACTCGCCCCAGAATGAGTCAATTCTACTTATCAACCCTGAACGGATTTGCACTGTGCGACCTGTGTGTCGAGCCTGAAATATTTATTGCCATCATACTCTTGGCGAAACAACTTGAGCTCACACAACAATACCCCACAGGGGAAGGTAAAATTGCATATACTATCCCTTGAGAATCCCATTTACGTTTTTTTATATTCTAAAGTAGCATAATTTGAATAAGACTGAATAAATTGTGGGGTTGTAGTTGATTTATTTTAGACCTGTGGCTTGTTCTGAGACTGGAGTATAATGTATTTAAAGCTTGTTTAGCAGCACTGAGTTCTTGTTCTAGCTTTACCTACTGTGTATTTTGTGAAATGCAGTAGAAAAACGTGATTGTGAAGTTACTGCTTGGCGTTTAGTCACCAGTGTGCTTTCATGAAGGTTGCTTGTCATTTAGCAGACGGTTTCTGCTCTTCTACACAAATGGCAGGAGCTGTTTCCCTGGAGCAACATGGTATTAAATGTCTTGATGAAAGACTTGATTGTGTTAGGCTTCACTTAGAAACTCCCCAGTTTATGTGTCAGTCCTGCCCAGAATCACATTTGTGACGTCTGCGTTATCAGCACAGAGTCTTAATCACCAGACGGCCACTCACAGAGGCAATGACTGGCCAAATTGCCCGACTTAGAGTGTTTTCACACTCTGTACGATTGCTTCAGTCCATAACCAATTTCAGTTGTTCCCCTCTGGTCTGCTTTCACACTATTTTCTGATGTGCCAGAGTGCTTCCGTCATCAGCATGTGGCAACAAGCTTTTAAATGCTCATAAAAACAGGTAACAATGTTTGCTTCACCTTTTCGGTTTTTTGCAAATCGATTTCAAGGACATTTCAAATCACGATTCATATCGAAGAAATGAATATTTATGAACTTGGAGCGATGTACTGTACTGTCCTACAGCCTTTCATTTCTGTTTCAAAAGGCTTGAACTGCTGTCTGGTTTCATTGTCGATATCGTAGCTGAATTCAGTCTTCCAGAGTCAAAAGCAGCCCACACGTTAAGCTCGTCTTCAGAAAGTCAAGCTCACAGACTTTAAGGGCAAAAGGAATAATATCTTGCCGTTTTGTCGATCATCTTAGCTTCTGCCCAGAGTTAGAGTGTGATATACACATTGTGAACATCATCAAATAGAAAGTGAGCATTACTTATTTACATCTTGCCTAGCTGACTGTTGGCTATGCATGAGTCTTATAGATGCATGAACGTATATTTAAAATTAAAAAGAGACTTTTAAAAACAAAACATGGAAAATTAACAGTTTGAATGAAAAATATCATAAAGTAAATATTTTCATTATTTTTGCATATTAAAAAGTCATTTTTTTAGAGTCACGCTGCACAACCACTGGCCTAGATGACAAGAACCCTCAACCTCATTTTCACGAGAAGTCATGCAATTCCATGGTGAACTTTAACATCAAACCCATCAGAACGTTTTTGACACTTGCCTCTTTACAAAATTCATAATCGCTGCTAATTACTTTGCTATTTAACCAAAAAAAACACCTTTGGAAATACCTACAGTATAGTGCATATAATATATATTTAACCTCCTTCCAGTTTACCTCATGTCTGATGATTTCGCCTGAAGTATGTGTTGGACTTCCTGCACTACTGTTCTTTTTCACTCTCTAACTAATAATCCATTTGAATCAAACATAAGGCGCTTAATACCTCCACAGCTTCATTTATAATCATAGTTAACTATCCAGAACAGATGTTCCTATCTAGACTCGGTCTACTGTACGGGTTATTGTTTTCTTATCCATCCGTCGCTTCGTATTTCTTTGAAGCGGAATTATAATTTTGATGGATTTTTATGCTTGATGCACAAAGAAGTCACCTTCTCTGGTCCACAATCCCTTTGGTTTTTAACAAACCTATAGCCCTTCACTGCCATCCACTTAAATAACACAAGAGTCAAATAAATTTTGTTTGTGTTCTTCCATTGAGTCCGCAGTGTTTCCCACTGCAGTCTTTGCCTATAGGCCAGTGTGAGGCGTATAGGCATGCTGTATTGATGTGCTGAATTATGCAGCAGACCCTCTGATAGGTCCTTCACTCAAAACTCCCTTTTAGGCATCTGTCCTTTACCTTATTGAACTCGCTCTTAAATATTTCTCGTTTGCTCCCATCGTTTCCATTCCTTCTCTCAGTTCACACGAGCCGCTCTCATTCAAACATCCACATCTCTTTCATTTCTTCACCCCCTCTTCTCTGCTGATTGGTCTTTCCCAAACGGATCCCAAGTCTTAATCCCCCATTCTGTGTGTCTTTTTCCCCAGTGTCAAAAGAACCACAAGGAGAATTAATGGGGGAGAGAGAAGGAGGGAAATGAGAGAAGAAATTATGACATCAGTGCGCCTTCTGGTTCAAAGCTATGATATTAGCAGCTCCGGCGCTGAAACGTAGCCAGTATGACGGAGAGATAGATGTGCATTTGCGTCTGTGGGTGTGTGAATGTGCTGCCAAGCCCTGAGTCAGTGCTTTACTTAATATTACGAATATAGATACGCCTGTGCTATACATCACACTATTGCCTTTCTGTGCGCTCACGTACAGGTTGTTTGTGTGTAAATAAGTGTGTTTAGAGGATGGTTAATTAAAGAGAGTGTGTGTGTGCGTACGTCTACAGCGAAGGCGGAGGGATGGGTGGGTAGGTTTTGATGGCTGGCGTACAAAGTGACTTGAAAATGATTCATGGTGTTGCTGGCGCTTACATGGCCTGCCATTTGTATCAGCACAAGCGCGCCGTCTCTCCCTCCCTCTCTCGTTCTCTCGCTTTTTCGCTCATTGTGCGAGGAACACAAACAAAAGGCGCGGAGGGCGGCCTCATCCCCTCTGCTCTTCTTTATATTCACTTTTATTTACTCAGTTAGCACCCAGGCAGGGATGGACGCTTTACGACCGGGCAGATTTATCACAGAGAATCGAGACTCTCTCCTGCGTTGAAGGATCTAATGCATGAATCAGTGCAGAAGGAGTAATGATTTCCCATGTTCCCTGGGGAATGGTGGGGTTCAGAGAGGTGAGATGTGTTAGCTTTCTTCTCCAGTCCCCGCGCAGTGACTAAACAACCGCTGCCAGGTTAATGCATCTTGGTGTCTGGTGGCATCCTTATTGATGCTGATGGACTGTATGCTGATGGGCTTGCCTTTTGTATTCGGTTTGGGTTACGGCGTTTCTAACAGTTCTTCTTTTTTTTCTCTCTCAAGGTCCTGCATAAAGCGCTTCCCACCCAAGTGACTCTCTGGCCGTGTCATGGCGGCGAGGCCCGCCCTTTCGTTCTTATTGGCTGTTCTAGCATGCACTGGGCCGGCCCAGCCCTCCCCCCCACTGCTGCTCCGCCCCCGGGAGAGAGAGAGGGACTCTGGAGGGGCTTCGGGCGGAGTCAACATCGCTGTGGTCCACTCCGGCTCCTCCCACCTCCCGGAAACGAGCGCCGGGGTGGGGGGCGTGGGCGGCGCCTCTTCAGCGGGCTCTGGTTCCGGTGCCGGGCCAAGCAGCAGCAGCAACTCGGGGACGGGTTTTCTGAGTCGGGCCTGGTCGGGACAAGTGGGTGAGAGTGTGATGACGCCGTGGGGACCCGCGAACGTGATCTGGCTGGCCGTGAACGAGAGCAGTCCTGGGAGCCTCTTGCTACAGCTGTGCGAGTTACTGGCTACCACTCCACTGCAAGGCCTTGTGTTTGAGGAAGAGAAGCCGCCACCACCCAACCGGGCACCATTGGCACCTATGCTGGAATTCGTCTCGGCCCAGACAGGAGTGCCTGTGATTGCTGTTGGAGGCGGCGCCGGCTTGGGAAGAGAGCCACAGGTAAGAGTTACGATTCGTTCTTGTCAGCTCACATTTAAGGATGGAACGACTACTGTTTATTACAGGGCTGTTGAATGCTTTAATCTGATTGGCTGATGAACATTCTAAGGTGTGCAATTATTTTCAGGGAACCACATGGAGAAGTAGTTCCAGGCAACTTTTGGACTACATTACAGTTCCATATCATTTCACCAAATGATTTCTATTATTTCAAAGGTCTTCCAACAGCAAAATAACCACAACGACACTATACATAATCCTACTCACAATAACATTTTAAGTAGAAAAACCGGACAAATACCTTGAAATATATCAACAGATTGATGTCTTGAGGTGTGGCAACCGTAGTAAGCCGTATAAGCAGAATAATTGACCACCTCGGGTGTGGATTATTTTTCTGATTATTGAAAGGCCCGGCGTCAATTATTACTTACATTCTATGTGGTTAGTATTACCATTTTAATATCTTAATGATCATTAAAACCATGTTTGATTACTGCGATTTGAATAACTCGGGATAAAAAAATACTATCCAGCATAAAGCAAAGTTGTAACAGTCTCAGGTTGCGCAGCAGAGTAGTTTCGTATTTTTTTGTAAGAAAAGATGACAGAAAGCTTGTTTTTAAAAATGTGCTAAGGGGATTGTACAAATTAACATATTAATTATATTAATGTACTTCTGAAGGTTCTGGCTGTCTTCAGAAAAGATTTGATGGCATTTTGTTATTATCTTTGCTCCATGTAATACCTAATAAAGTAGTGTTCTCAATTGCAATGCTTCTTGGTCTGCAGAGGTTCTAGAAAACAGCTGTAATTCTGCTGTCCAGTAAGCGCCACCTAGTGTCAGAGAGTGGATTTACAGAGGATTACATTTACATTCAGTCTGTGTGTGGACCGAATTTGAATGCTCTGCTGTACATTTTTATCCGTTGATGAAAAACAAGCTTGGATTCTACAAACAAAATGTAAAATTTCCTAATTATTTACTCATCCAGATATGTATGATTTTCTTACTTCCTTTGAAATCAAATGAAGAGTTTAAGTAAAGAACCCATCTTTTAGGTCTATAAATAGCATCTTTCATTGGTCCTTCAAAGGTAATGCTTCAAAAACTATACAAAACAAACATGACAGTGCTCCATATGACCCCAGTTGGAGAATCATTGTTTTCTGAAGCAAAACGATAGGTGTATGAGGGGGAAAATACTAACTTGAAGCTTTTTAAACTATTGGACAAAGGTGGAATTTCTGGTATATAATGTGATTTATTTGTTGCTTGCAAGAAAATGTATTCCCTTAGAAATCCACAGATACTAAATTGCCATCAATGGACAAAGATGCTTTTTGTGGTTACGACATCATCTAGCAGGTGCTGCCTGCACTAGAGTAGCCAGACAAACCCTGGCCTCTTGATGCAGTCTAATTGAAAATAAACTAAAGCTCATTACCATTTTCTTTAGACCTAATTCTTTTTTTTTTTCCTGGAATGCATAAAGCACTTTCCCCCAGAGATGTAATGGCATTTGGTCATTTTTCAGCCATGACCTCAGTTGTCCTCTCTATGTACACTGCTCTCAGCGGCCTGGAAAAGCACTGAGCTGTCTCCCAGATATGCCTCTTCTAATTTTAGTGAAACATTGGGTTATTATTCAAAGTATTAAGCATTAGTCAACAATACAGGTCACCCGGGGTTTTTTTAAACAGTGAATGGACAGAATGTTGTGTAAGAGGTCTGCGTACACTACTAAAATGTTTTCCCAATATTATGGTAGATCTTTTTTTACGGTGTCTATACGCACTAGAATTTATGTACATTATGGCTCAGAGGGAAAAAACCAAAAGGTTGGTGAAAGTGATGCTCTATGATTTGACCATAACTTTGACCTCAAAAATTGTATCAACCATTCAGGATTTCTGATTGGCTGGAAGAGTGTGGGACACTCCCAGATTAATTTTTGCTGTTTATAGAGCCTGGGGATGTCAGGTACGAAATTTCAGAACACATTTGATTTGATGAATTCCAAAGAAACTGGTACCTTTAATTTAAACGTAAACTAGTATGTAAAAAATGTCCGTGATTTTAAAGGAAAATGCTACGGTAAAAACCTGTTAAATGGTAAATTCCTGTAAAATTTTCAGTGAAAAACCGTAAACTGACGTTCCCAGAATTCAATTTTTTTTTTAATTTGATGTTTTTTCTTTGAAATAACTCTGTTTCTTCTTAGTGTTTTTTTATCAGTTCTGTTTATTAGGGTTTTGTGTCACATGTAATATTGTTAAATGAATGTTTATTGCATATTAGGGTTGGGTCGATAGACGATGCCATCATCCATCGCCGATGGCCGATAGACATCACAATGCTGAGCCGGCATCGCGATCCTCCGCCCCGCCGCAGCAGCAGCAACCAGCTCGCGAAAAACACACTTAATCTATGGCGGCAAATC
>JAUMHE010000072.1:15187453-15197927 GCA_032359235.1 Enteromius mattozi
TACAAAAAAAAAAACATATATATATATATATATATATTTTTTTTTTTTTTTTTTTGCAGTAAAAATCACGTTTTTTAATAATAGATTTCTTTTTTCAAATTTAATTTAAAATTATTTATTTAATTTAATTAATTTTCCCAGATGCCACAAAAACTAGACAGATAGATAGAGTTTCTTTTTTTAAGTTTAAATAACTAATCTATTTTTTTGTTATAATTCATGTTTGATTTAGAGTGAAATGTTTTTCATGCTCCTGGATCACATTTGAGGTCTGAAAGGGTTAAATGTGAAAACCGAGTTTATGTAGCTGTCTTTTAGGATTTCAGTGGAGCTTTTGAATGTTATGCTGCCTAGAAATGCAATCCTGTTTCACAGTTTGTTATTTTCTTCTCTAACAGGAGTCAATAAGAAGCCCAAGAGTCCTGATGCTTTTCAGATTGGCTTCCCGATGCGCACCAACTACATGTACGGACGAATCAAGCGCACCCTCCTGAGCGAGATCTTCGCCCTCACCGTCTGTCTCTGGCTGAAAGGAGGCTCAGGTCCTGGGATTGGAACACCGTTCTCCTACTCGGTCCCGGGTCAGGCTAACGAGCTTGTCCTGATTGAATGGGGCAACAATCCCATGGAGCTGCTGGTGAATGACAAGGTAAAGAAATCAGAGAATAACAAAATAACAAAAGATTAATGCTCTAGATTCATTAAACACAGACGATCAAAAACAGTTTAGCTTGGAAGTGTATTCCGATTTATACAATCTAACATAACATTATATAATTATAGAAATGATAGATGAGATCGATTATGATAGAATGCTGACCTCAGAATTAGGAAAGGGGTCAGCAGATACTGCCCTTGTCCTGTCCTTGCTACAGTCTGCAAATCTCTCTCTTCCTCTTGGCTTCTGAGCCATTTGCATCATCCTGCCTAATGAGTTAATGGCTTATCCGTGGTTGACGTGTGAATACTTTCTACTGCTTTTTTTTAAACTGAAAACAAGAGACTGTTTACTTGCTGTCAACTAAACTGTTTACAACTATTGCTGCTTTAAGTCTAGAGCTAATAAAGAGCAGAGCATTTCACAAGATTACTTTGTTATAATATCCAAGCAGACTATAAAACATTTTGTCATAAGTAAAAGCTGTATATGTTTATATATATATATATATATATATATATAAACTTTTATCTTAACTTTTTTTCTCAGAGTTGTGAGATATGAACTTTATTTAACCAGGAAAGGCCTCACTGAGATCGAAATCTCTTTTTCAGGAGTGTCCTGACCAAGATAGACTGCCAAGTTTGCATACACAGTTACATAGTTACAACATACATAACATTACAATTAGGATTGGAAATGTATTGATATATTCTTAGAATACTGACTATATATCTCGCAATTCTGACTTTATTTCTCGCAATTCTGTGAGATAAAAAGTTGTAATAATTATTTTTATTCAATGGCGGAAACAGGCTTCCGTAATATGCACATTATATACAGATAAACAAATAAGTAAATAACCATATATACATAATAAATATACACATTACACAGACATATATATTCAGGAGTTCACACTTCCTCATAATGCAATTAGAATAGCGTGTTTGGTGTGCTGTCCAGGGGAGCGAGCCGGGAGCTCGGTGGACTCGAGCCTTGGTAGTTATAACCCTTGCGAGGGCAGAGCTCGGCGTCCGGCTCAAACCCCAAGTGCCCCCCTTGGAGGAAGGTGAAGACTTATGGCGGAGAAGTGGTGGTGGAGGGATGCAAAAAAACAAGATGCAGAAGGGAGGAAATCGAGCTTATTTAAGGCGGAGATGTTTGGTTTCTGATTGGGGAAATGCGGAGCCAGCCGTGACTGATTATTCGTACGTGCTTAACCCAAAATTTGTTTATCAAGATCACTTATGCAAAGAAAAACTTTTATTTTGAATGCAATTAATCACAATAAATCGTTTGACATCACTATACATATATATATATATATATATATACATTTTTAAATGATCAATTCTACTTCTTGCATGTACATTTTTCATTATCTTCATATTCAGTCAAGCAGTGAGCTGAGTTTCAGACTGAATCCAAACTATTAGATCATTGTGCTAATCAATTTGTTTGAAAGAATCATCACAAAGTTATTCCTATTATTCACAGTTAATCATATATGGCATTGCTTGCTCTTTTTTAGACCTGGGCAAAGTGTTAATCAAGATTCAAGATTCAAAAAGCTTTATTATGTATAAACCAGTAATAGAAATAGTAGGTAAATCTTAGATAGAAGGCTGACACATACACAATATAAAAAACACACAACAACCATGCTATATATATGGGTGATTCTATAATTGCAGGTAAATTTGGTGTTTGAAGTCTGTTACCGTCAAACTATGTTACCAAGGTAGAGTAACAGTGCTGATAATACTGTAACAGAATTGACAGTTTTATCTTATTTTTTCTTTAAATAACCCAATGTGAGATCAGTAATAAATTCTGTTTTCCTTTTGATATTGTGGTAACAGAGTTGACCTTCTACAAAATAACTCTCGGTGTAAGAAGTTTTTAGATGAAAATATTTTCTCAGCGAGAGCACAGATATTTTTCAGTGCTTCAGATCTTATCAGTGAGTGAAAGTGACATCATTTCCTGTAACTTACACAATTCTGAAAGAGAATTCCACCGATTTAAAGACAGAATTTGGTTTGGTAACAGAGTTGATGCAAGATTTATGGACACACATTTTTCTAAGAATTTTTTTTTTAATGATTTAATGATGTAGATTTAAGTAAGTAACTATTTAGGGCTTTTATAAATAAAATGTTGCCAAAATTAAAGTACTATAAAATATTTTGATTGGACATTAATGCATGATGGAAAAAATACACTGACTAATTCAGACAAGAAGAAATCAGGATTATCAGCTATTTAAGACACTTTTTAAATTAATTATTATATTGTTATGGACTGCAACATCTTGTAATTCATAACAATGACAAACAAATTATTAAAATAATTTTAAAAATATTACCATTTGGGGGAAAAAAAGAGCAAAAAAATAATGACTTCAGACACTAAAAGTACCCGCACTTATAGAATCACCCATATATATGCAAATGTGTGTATAATAGAATTCAATGTAATATATATTTACTAAACATTTTGTTTTTAGAGCCATACTCTGTTTGTGTCCTCTTGCAGGCGGTTACTCTTCCTCTTTCTCTGACGGACAGTAAATGGCACCATCTTTGTATAACGTGGTCCACACGTGACGGGATGTGGGAGGCTTATCTGGACGGTGTGAAAAGGGGCTCTGGAGAGAATCTGTCCCCGTGGCATCCCATTAAACCAGGAGGAGTCTTCATCCTCGGACAGGAACAGGTATGTCTCATAGAATCAGTCAATCACAGTCGAAACACACGCATGCTCACCTGTGACTCTCCTCCTCAGGACACTCTGGGCGGCCGCTTCGACGCCACACAGTCTTTTGTGGGAGAGATGTCAGACCTGCAGCTGTGGTCACGGGTGCTCACCTCCACCGAGATCTACAACCAAGCGTCCTGCTCCAGCCACCTCACCGGGGACGTCATCACCTGGAGCGAGTCCATGGTGGAGCTTCACGGAGGTGTCACCAAGTATCCGTTTGACCCGTGTCATTAGAGATCGGAGAAAAACAGAGCATGGTTTTCCACACCTCTGCTTGACCTGCAGCTGGAAAGGAGTCTGAATCCAGATGGATGCAAGATAATAGGATTCCACACAGGTCGACATAGGCCTCGGGCATTTAACTAAGCACTTTATTAGTTGACGTGTCTAAGACTTACATACTGCATATCGATAAGCACTTAGGATGTCAACAGACTGCTTGAACTCCATGTGTGTGTTTGATTCACTTCCAAACACTAATGGAAGAACTTCAGTATCACTCCACAACAACAATTAATAACAGCTGGCATGTGCTATCAAATAAAGGTGGGACAATGTGGTCTGTTTTTATATCTATGTGATGTTAAGTGAAATACAGATTTGCAACATTTTATTGTTATTATTTTCTTTTTTGACCCGTTTGTATTCGCTCTAGGCAGAAGGGGGCAGCAGTGAGTTTTAAAGGCCAACTTCATTACTAATTTTCATTTATGCTGCATTTTTTAAGCCAGAACTTCAGTAGTTTGTAACCTGAGGTGCTCTTTTAGTCTTCCATAAGTTATGCCAGTGAATAAATAAATTGCATGTTTTTACGTATGTAAATATGTATTATAGAAAGCCAGAAAAAATGTGCATGCATCATTTTTGAGTGTATATAAAATGTGTATGATTGCAGTTTTCTATTGCAATAAGAGACTTGAAGTGTTGGAAAAGATGTATTTTTTTTTTCATATGTACTATGTACAAGATGGCAAGCGTTGTCTGTGAGAAAATGAGCTGCTGTTATGGGTTTAAATACAGGGAGGTGTCCATGGAAAAATAGCTTAAAAAGGGATAAAAGAGACTGTCTCTGTTTATCTCTCCCTCCATTTCATAATACTCCTAGTGAAAAATAAATATACTTAAATGTATTATAATTACATTCATGCTCAGTATACTACAAATACATTTTCATATTTATGTACTTAATAAAATGCCATGCAATTGTACTTGTAGTATACTAAACTGGTATAAATCGGAACAACAAATTTTGTACTTAATGCACTTTAATTGTGCAGAAGTAGTGCTGAAGTCTAATTAAAGACATATATTAAGTGTATTTGATTGTGCTAAAGTGCAACTATTGCAAGTATACTTTAGATACACTTTAAATATTTAGCATTTAAAGGGCAATATTACACAATCCTCATTAAAAGTGACATAAACATGCATTTTAGGTTTATTAATAAGAAATATGCATTGTGCACAATTAATACTCCAAATAAAGTTTAATTAAAATGTTTATATCAGTAGGTCTCGAGTTATTTGTCAGTTCACGGGTTTGCGCTTCCTCATCAAAACAAATAATAATAATAATAGCATGTTTGGCGTGCTGTCCGGGGGCGAGCCGGGAGGACTCCGAGCCCTAGTAATATGAACCCTAGCGAGGGCAGAGCTCGGCGTCCGGCTCGAACCCTGAAGGGGAGGGGGAGGGATGCTTAGAACGAGATATGGAAAGGAAGGAAATGGGCTTATTTATAGGGCGAGTGTTTGGACCGGATTGGCTAACGAGAGGTAATGATAATGATTGGTAATGCGGCGTTCGTTCGTGCTCCTCCGGAAATTAGTTTAGCAACATCACTAAATATGTTCATAGATTTGAACTATACTATCTATATACTATATTTTAAATATATTACTTTTTTACTAGGGTAATGCACTTTTCTGTGATTAAACACATGCACATGTAGCTTAAGACTACTGTTGCTGAGAATATAAATGAGTTTGCAAATTCTGTGAAATGTTTTGTAAATGTTACATGCATATGTTGTAGACTTTTGTTTTGAGGGCAAGTGAAAATCCACTATGAACTTTTTTTGGGGGGGGATTATGGAATGATTAACTTCAGTACAATATTGTTTTGATTACAGTTACACAGTATATTCAGTGTTTTGTGTTGTGGGGCTATGAAAAAGTTTTTCTGTTTACTAAGTTTTTCATGCAATATAATATAATTTAAAATCAAATGTAGAGAGATTGGGCTCTTACCAATCACAGCAGGACATTTGATCAATTAAGTTTCCTGCCTGCTGTGAACTTTTAAAACATATCATGTTACTTCAGGATGTGTTATTCTGGGCAAAGACTTTCAGAAATTATACCTCCAGAAGTTTATTAAAATACTGCCTCTTATTGTTATGAATTTAACCTATAATCTGGAAGCATTTTTAGATGATGCGTTTTCACTGTTAAAACCCATTTATTGTTTTGTTGAACTGTTTAACTAGATGGCCAAATGTGCACACAGAGATAGCCTGACTGAGTCTTCACATATATACCAGTTAGATCATCTTGACTGGTCAGATTTATGCATGCGTTTGCTTGCGTGTGTTTAAATGCACTGCATAAATCCACTGTTAAAACCGCTCAACCTCGCCTTTGGTATATATCTAGATCCAAATGCATTTATTTTTTTCTGTTATTTCTCTCTTCTAACATATCAGCAGATAAACTGTATGTATATATCCTATTTTTACTCATATTAACTATATGTTTGGGCATGTCTTTAATGCCTTTAAGCCAAAATGTACAAGCTTAACTTGAAACAACACAGTAAAATCTAATTAGTTAACCTTAACCTTAAGAATTGAAATTTGTACTTACAAAGGTTTGTTTAGTGTTGTAAACTTACACACAAGTTCTGTTAACTCATGTAACAGTTTTTGTAACTTGGGATTTCTTAGTTGTATTTACTTAAACATCAGTCTAATTTACTTCCTAAAATCACGCAAACCGATTGCCTTAAAAAAAGCAAGTAGGCTAAGTGTTACTCAAGTAAATGTAGTGATCTAAACATCCATTACAAATCAATGCTAACAATGTTCTTTATAACACACACATACAATTTCAGACAAATTTAAGGTAGTGACAGTTCAAAGTTAAAGGTAATGATTTTCAATATATTTTTTACTTGTATTACAGACGTTTGATTTGGGAAATGCTTGTAAACAGTGGAGATATGATGAGTTTAGTGTGGCACTGGGCTGGCATCACAAGTTGTCAAGAGTTTTTTTTTTCTATCCGAAGTCAAGCATCACACTGTAAATGTTCTTCACAGTATTGGCTAATGCAAATGTAGAAATAATCCAAATGTAGCAGTAATTCAATCGTAGCACATGACAGTCCGTAAGCAAATGGTGGAGGCGGATTCTTTGCAGTACTTTCCTGAACAACGATGGCAGAAGACACAGGGTCAAGGCAGAGAAGATCTGGAGAAGTACTTCATCTTCAGTGATAGTCAGAACTCCAACAGAACTCCAACAGTGCCCAGACTGCATCAACA
This sequence comes from Enteromius mattozi, assembly GCA_032359235.1. NCBI lineage: Eukaryota > Metazoa > Chordata > Actinopteri > Cypriniformes > Cyprinidae > Enteromius > Enteromius mattozi. Next base: position 15,194,419 of record JAUMHE010000072.1, read on the forward strand.
TCAGACACCTGTATAGAACTAAATAAAAACAATATTAGTAGGGAAATGTGGATGATCAATTTTCAGTGTTATCTACATCTATATTGACATGCCATGTCACTGTTGGACTGTTTTAACAGTATATGCTGCTGTGATAACAAATGTGTTTCTTTGCAAGACTTAAGATACGGTACCAGATGTAAATCAATGAAATATTTCTTTGATTTTTTTTTTACTATTACGTTGTTTGCTTTACTCAAATCGCATGCATGTCCAGAGAAACTGTTGGTTAGAGAAAAGCCAAGCGACCAATCCTGAGCAGCGACATCGCTCCAGGCGTTCTACAGCACAGTTCAGTGTGTTTAACAATTCCAGATCAAGACTGGTTTGTAATCAGACCATGCCTAACCAAGTTCAAGTAGAAATATAACTAAAACTGCTCACTACCATTCATAGAACAGTTTGGCCCATTTTGGGTGAACTAGTTATATAATCAACATCTTAATGCAAACATCTCAGTGATATAACAGCAAAAACAAAGCTGATTTTTCCACATTTATGCATTTGTTTAATTGTCTATGAGTTCTTACAAAGGTTGGTTGTAGAAGTATCTGAGGTAGTCACAAAGTAAAACAGGTAGGTCTCTGATGGGTGTGCAGTTTTGTCAAATCTGAGTTCTAGAAGTAAAAAAAAGATACAAGTAAGTTTTAAAACATAAAAAATATTAGTCAAAGTTCCAATTAAGAAGTCGTCACTGTTTATTTTACAATATTCAATACAATTAAAGCAGCAACATACATTTTAGGGTTTGCAGGATGTGAAAAAACAAACAAATAAATACAAAAATACAAGAAATATAGTGGTTACAGGTGCACTGCATCTGCAAAAAATGATTTGAAATTGTGAATAAAGTGTAGCAGTGTTTATGCAGTCAGAACTGCTGGGTATAACAGCTAATAAAACAGCTCACCTCCAGTGTGCTGAGGCCTGTGTGATGAGACGCTGTTCAGAGAAGGCCGTTGTCCTAAATATGAACAATAATTCTTCAGTTAAAAGCAAGTTCCACAAGTGTTGTGGCTTGTAGACAACATTCATTTCTGAATATCTGCATGCTTTACAGAAAGAAAGAAAGAAAGAAAGGGCATTTCTATACACATCTATTTGAGGTCTCAAAAGCAGATCAAAAGCAGCATTTTCGATTTTTTTCAACTAATCGAAGTATTCTTATATCTTTGTCATGGATTTAATAAAATGACAGTCGATTATTTCTGGGCTAGCCAGTTTAAAACTAATTATGCTATAGACACATTTTATAACCATATAATGATGAAAGCATGTTTATATGATAATAATATGTTTCTTTTTGTTTTAAACGGCTCTGGTTTGAATGGTATTTTAACCATTCCAGCCAATCAGCTTTCAGTATCACATCGTCACCTGTGTTTGAAGCATCAAGTGAAGAAAAACTTTAAATGTAGCCAAAATGTCGAGGAATCCCAAATTAATTAAGTTTATGAAAACAAATGAGACTGGAGTTTTTCCGCTCACAGGTAAGAAGAGGTGAAATAGGTCTCTGTTCATTTTGGGCTATAAATGTTGACAAAAGGTACAGTAGCCTTTATAAGAAGTTGTGACACTGTTATTGCATCAGGGATATATTATTTGTGTACTTGAACATATAGACGGTTTTATCGGGCGCACGTTCCTGGACCAAAGTTAACTTCTGGTGTTTGTTTATCTGGTTAGTTCCGCCGGATACAAATACAGCTAATGATGAGTGATGAAGTTGGTCTCAGGTTATTGTGATGTGGGATGTGTTTCATATATTTATTTATTTGTGGCGACCTGCCATCATATCATAGCTTTGTTAAATAAACATGAGCACATAATAGTTAAAAATCACATATAGGCCTATTTATGGTTGAAAGTGTCCATATAGGGAAATATCTCTGCTTTGAATTCACTGTGGCATCGTGTTACTTTGGCGCCACTTTGTAAATGTAGGGCAAACATTAAACATATTGTTTTTTCAATAAGAGCCACTCGTTATTTTCATCAAAATCTTTAAACAGGACGAGATCATCGAGAAACTAACCCTAACCCTAACTCTAAATGAAAACCTCCCATTAGTTTGTTTGTTTGTTTGTTTTAAATAAGGCATAATACTGAGTATATGTTAGTTTCTTAACCAGCCAACTGGCTGCTTTTTTAAAATGATATATAAATGTTTACTTTTGGCATCCTTATTAAGTTCCATGGCAACTTTGGTACGTATATTTTTAAAACCAGAATGAGAAAACCTTCATATGGTGTTTGAAGGATGCTCCTTACAGGCAAAAACTGAAAAGGCATTGTGTCCATAGCTAATTTGGGATTAGACAGCTAAGATAGCAGATAACAAATAGAACTGTGTCTCAGGGGACATCTGCCCACCAGCTGGCGCTCACAAAAACGGCCTAAAGAGAGTCTGAGACACCCATAGAGACTGAAAACACTGCAGTTTAAGTAAATAATCTACTTTATCATCCCCAATCTTTATTTTATCACATGCAGTCATCATGTTTTCTGACAGAAGTTTCACAACGTCGATAGAAAAAACATGTTTGTTATTTTTCACTGGGTTGCTCACATTTAGGAAATGAACATCCAGATATCAATAAATTCATAAAGGCAAAAAGCAATTACTCTCCTGCAGTGTTGTGAGCCACGGCAGAGGTTTCTTCATGTTTAAAGATGAAAGAAATGGCCTTTGTCTGCCTGACCTTTTCTTTTCTGCTTTGCATGTTGAGTCTCAGGGTTTAGAAAGAGCATAAATGACTCAACCGAACTGAACACGAGAAAGCCTTTGACCTTTTAAGTCAAAATGATTGCAAATATATTGATGATTGTGAATGTGATGTGTGCTGTAAATGGATACTTGTAAATATGACGTGCATAATATATAAAATAAAATTTTAATGAAATTGATATCTTTTTTCCAGTTTGTGAATAATGAAATGGATTAAACAGAGATGGCTTGTTCTTTTTAACCTTATAACGATGCTCTAACGGTGCAGTTCCACATGATGTCCTGAGGATGGCAGTAAAGTATCTTTTTTGAAATCCCTTCACATGATCTGAACACTTCTTTTAACACAAAACCTTACATTGAACTTTGTGTCTGTTTTTTACTTTATATGCCGATTTTGCTTATAAATGATATAAACAAATACAGCATGACAAATTTTCTTCGGGACAATAACCTTTATCTTATCTCTCTAATCTTTTATTTGATGTGTTTTTATTATTAAATGGAAATTGAAAAAAACGTGTGACAATATTTCTTATCCAATACTCCAAACAAAATTAATGAACAGATATAACAAGCATTGTCATGTAACCTATTTATAACACTTATAATGGATAAAGAAGTAAATACACACACACACACTCATGTTGTGTTTCCATGTTTTCTGGGGACTCTCCATAGGTGTAATGGTGTTTATACTGTACAGACTGTATGTGGTATTGTCCTACACTGACCCTACACC
>JAUMHE010000072.1:15243680-15255585 GCA_032359235.1 Enteromius mattozi
ACAGACCGAGTCTGTTACACAGATACTTACACTTAAGTACAATCTTCATACACTTTATTTTAAGTAGCTTATGCCTGTGTAATATTCTGTCTTTTTAATGTAATTAGAAAAGTATTGCATGTATTTCTGCACATATGTGATAATCTTTTGGTTACATATGTATCTGTGTAACAGACTCGATCTGTAACATGTAACAGTAGCTGTCTCTTACATCTACATAATTACAAACTGTTGCATAACTTAGTTACGTGGTAAGTACATTTTGTTTTATGTTAGTACAGTGGTTACTCCTAAGTAACTACTAGCTAATTACTCTGTATAGGGACGCCTTAAAATAAAGTGTTACCGTATATTTTTAGCAAATGTTTTATTTAGATTTTTTTTATTGTAGTTATTTAAATTCGACATTGACTTTAGTAGCTTTTTATTACCTCTCAAACTTCAGTTTGTAAAAGGCTGGAATAAATGGAGCAGATTATTCTGATGATTATATGTTGATGGTTTTCCCTCCAGACTCATACCCTGTTCTCTCTGCTGGGCCTCAGTCATGCCTATGTAACCAATACTGGAAAACTAGTAGGAGTCGTGGCACTGAAGGAGGTAGCTCATCCATCCATCCATCCATCCATACTTCATTCTTCTTTTCCAGATTGTCTAATTCTTATTTCTTCTTCTGCATCAGTTGCAAAAAGCCATTGAGGGCTCCACACGCAGCGGCGTACGCTTGCGCCCCCCTCTGGCCAGTTTCCGTGACACGATTCGTAAAGCTTCGAAGCGTCCCCAGGCCTCCTCGCCTCCGTCATCCCCCAGCTCCACCACGGCTCCGTCCTCGCCTCTGTCTGCACCCGTGGCCCCTCACGTCCCCGTCCCAGGGCCCCTGGAGCAGCAGCAGAAGGAGATGGAGGTGTGGATCGAGGGCGTGAAGCGGGAGGTGATCGTGGAGAACAGCAGCACCACCACTGGAAGCAGCAGCGGGACAGGAAGCAGTGACAGTGAGACAGGAAGTCCCGATAGCAGCCCAACCCACCCGCCCTTCTCTCCTCCACCCCCCATCCCTCTCTCCACCCTGCAGCCCGTCCCGGAGAACAAGGAGGGTGAAGAGAACGAGGACGAGGAGCCCCTCTAGAACAAGTAACGTTTGTCTTTCTTTTATTTAAGGTGTGATCGCTGTACTTTTGTTCACTTTTATTTTTATATAAGAATAACAAGTTTTTTATTCATGTGCTCATTTCTGAGGTTTAAAAATGACTTTTCATAAATCACACTCAGTTTGTTCTCCTGCTCTCTTTCTCTTTTTTTTTTCTATCTTTACATTTATGTAAATACTTTTCATTTGCTTTTTTATTTCTTCATCTTATTCTTTTTTCCACTTTTAAAAATTTACAGAATTATTTAGAGGAAGAAGAAAAATAAGACTTCTTGTTTCTGCTCTTCCTCTAGAATTGCCTGTAAATTTTGTTTTCCTCTTTTTCCTCTTGATTTTTTTCTTCTTCTTTTTCTACGTACACCTGCCCTGTTGGTTTCTCTTTCTTCTGTAAATAAATCTCTTCTCTTCCACTTGCTCTTCCTCCTTTTTTCCTTTTCCTCTAAAATAATCTGTACATAAATATAAACTGCTCCAGTAGAAATATGTATCATGAGATTTTCCTCCTCAGTAACACTTTAAATACTTGTCTTCAGTGTGTTCTCGTGATGTTCAGTAGTTTAATGACTCTTTTCAGTGAGACTGTTAAAAAACAAACATAAATGTTCAGACATTTACTGACTGTATTAAAAAGCATTACTGAAATGATGTTGAAGCAGGTTTACATGCGGCAGACATTATTTCAGACCTCATAAATACACTTGAAGTCTTCATACACCTGGATCATTTCATATAAACCCTTTATTAAAGTTGTGAACCATTTTTTGTTATAAAATATACAAAATCAACTTCCGGCAGAGAATATTTGCACTGCATTGTGAAGTAGTCGTCATAAATCATGGCCAGCAGGGGGCAGATTGTGGACCCTTTTGAGGATCTGAACCTTCACCTGGAACGTATTTTCCTTCTGCCCTTTTCTATTTATACATTTTCCAGCAATTATAAATTCAGGGTGTGAGCACTGTCCTTTTATGTCCCGCCTTCATCTATCCATCTTTTCTTCTGAAATCTCTCTCTCAGGTGTCTCTCATGTCTTTAATCCAAGGACAATCCAAGTTTGGTTCATGTGATCTGCTGTCTTCATTTAAATGTTATAGTTTAATGAATGTGATTTTATATCTGTTCAGTCTGTGAGCGATAACTTTATTTGCCATCGTTTTTGTTTGTTTGTTTGAATTTGTCATATTTATTAATTTATTTATTCATTCATCTCTTCTTGGTGTGATGAGATATTGACAGAAAAATGTTTGGCTCATAGCTTTGAAACATTGTTTTTGTCTCATATTTTCCAGAAATTAATAACAATTCAATAAACAGAGATACATTTGAATTAAAGAAACTTTTATCGCACATATTTTTTTAGATTAGTCAGCGATGTGGAATGATAAATGTTTGTATTATTATTTTTTTAATCATTGTGTAAAATAGTGATTCAGTCAAACGGTAAGAGAGTATATTTATATATATACGTAAATTACTGATAAGTATATTAAGAAATAAGACAGACCTTCACAATAAGGATTTTATTTACAGCACAAATGCACATGATTTAGATGAAGTTACAGGATGACACCGAATGTTGAAGAAACTGTAAGATGGCTATACCTAGCTTTATTTTATATTCCTCAATTATGTTATTCCACCGCATTGCCATTCTGCGCTAGATGCATCATATTTCACAGAATATGACCAAAATATGACCTTGTGACATCATTGCTGTCAGCTATTAACAGTGCCATCTTTTGGACGTGTCACAAAGAGCTCTGCCCCTGAAGATCTACTTCCCCAACATCAGAGATCGTCCACTTCAATCCTAACACAGCATTAGATCTGTGAAAATGATTCTCATTTGGCAAACGCTAGTCCTACGATGTTCGAAATATCACAAAGTATGACGACTCGCAGGCCTTGTTAGTATAGAAAAATAAATGTTGCCTCAGCATTGCATAACGTCATCAATCAAAACTCTCCAAATCAACAAAGAATATAAATCGTTGCTAAACCAAATGCCTTCTAACTCTAAATTAGTGTTAAATTTGCCACATCCAAAACTTTTTTTTCTATCTTTTGGAACATATATAAGTTTCGACACAGGTTTGAGATGTGCTCGCAAGTAGCCCAGGGCACTTCTTTCTGCAGCGGGTATTTCAATTACAGCTTCTTAAAGGGATAGTTCACCCCAAACATGACAATGTGATGTTTATCTGCTGACCCCCAGGGCATCAGAGATGTAGGGAACTTTGTTTCTTCGGCAGAACACAAACAAAGATGTTTAACTCAAACTGTTGCAGTCTCTCAGTCATATAATGGAAGTCAGTGGAGACCAAACGTACCAAAAAAAAAAAAAACATACACAGACAAAGCCAAATGAAACCCTGCAGCTCGTGACGATACACTGAGGTGTTAAGACACGAAACCATCGGTCTGGGCAAAAAAGTACAGTATTTATATAATTTTTTATATCTCTTATACACCACAATCTCTGACTGTCCTGAGCTCATTCACAGCATCCGGCACGTGACCTGGTCACATAGATATATACACATAGATATAGACGTAGATCCTTACGTATTGCGGCCCATAGAAACAGTCACTAATGAGGCATCTATGTGTATATGTCTATGTGTCAGCGTCACACACCGGATGTTGTGAATGAGCTCAGGACAGTCAGAGATTGTGGTGTATAAGAGGTAAAAAATTATATAAATACTTTTATACTGGGTTTCATTTGGTTTCGTCTGTGTATGTTTTTTTTTGGTACATTTGGTCTCCATTGACTTCCATTATATGACTGACAGACTGCAATGGTTTGTGTTCTACTGAAGAAACAAAGTCACCTACATCTCTGATGCACTGGGGGTCAGCAGATAAACATCACATTTACATTTCCAGGTGAACTATTTCTTTAAATAATTAGTGGAAAGCCTGCAAGCATTAACCAGAAAAGCACCTTCTCTTCACTTCCTTCCACAGTCATATGGTCTGTCGTGACAAAAACATACTGTGACCGAACACGTCAACTAGCCCATTACCACATGATTTTACTGAGGTAATGAGAGTTTATCTCTTTGCATTATGTCAGCTACAGGGAAAGCTATAATGTAAATAACATGGAAAATATGCATGACATAAATGGCTCCTACATATTCACCAAAAATGGACCCATGAGTTCCAGGATTCCCAGTTTGGATTCCCGTAGTCTCAACGGATTAAAAGTATCCAAAGTTTACTCCTCTTTTTGCACGAGGAGATTAATGGACCTTCCCGGAACGACGACGATGACTCTTCAGTTTTCCTTTTGTTGTTCAGTGCAAATCAATATTGAGCAGCTCAGCCAGGCAGATAAACACAGACATCGATGAGAAAAAAATGCAGAACAGAAAAAAAACCCCAGACAGAACCTAGCTGTCGCTAAGAAGATAGGCAATACATTCGTTTATGTCCATAGTAGTGCATAAGTCTTAGTAACAATACAGTTAGGATGTTGAAAAGGGCAGCACTGTTTTCATTTGGGCAGTATTGTGCTTGGATATAATAAGAGCAAAAACATCTTTTCCAGGGTGTGTGTGTGTGTGTGTGTGTCAGAGGTACATAGGGGACACTTCACGCAAACGGCAAATTCGTAACGTTTTTTCAGAATATACCTTTAAAGACACATACATTCATACATTCATACTAACATACATACAGTACATACATGTTATATATACATACAAATACATATTGTTTCATTGGCTTTTAGTTTTATTACAAAAATTAATATATATATTATTACTATGTGGATACTGTTAATTCAGTCACTTAAATACTCCCCCCCCCCCCCAAAAAAAACAAAAAACAAAAGACGCATGCACTTTCTTTTGGTTGTGTTGATTTCTCAGTATTGCACTCTTCGTTTTCATTCGCAAGCGTCCTTGGACTCCAGCGCTCCCGCCATAAAACAGCAGCAGCAGTACGTGTAATGCATCATCCCAGCTTCCACCCTCTCCTGTGTTTAGTCTTTATATGCGCCCGGCGCTCAGAGCGTGTTCTTTAGGTGTTTAATAACGAGTAAATCTGTTCCTGATGTGACAGCCTGTACACATCTGGGGTAAAAGGGCGTGTACAAGTGCTTAACTGGTTGATTATTTCACAGACAGTTTTTTTGTTTTGTTTTTTTTTTTTGTTCGTCGCTCCATTCTTGATTTGAACCATCAGTTGGTTGCCATAACGACAACGGCCCCATCCTCCACCTCTTCTTCCTTCTCCTCCAGCGATTGGACGACGCAGGACGTGACCTCATAGGTCATGTGCTCAGCCACTGGCTCTGCTGGTGCTTGCCCTGGGCTCAGGCCCCCGGGAGGGGTGGAGTCCTCTCTTTGAGGCGGAGGGGTCAGGGCGGAAGTTACGGGCGTCTGCTCGGGCTCCACGGTGAGTGTTATCTCATCCTGCTTGAGAAAGAGAGAAAAAAATACAAGAATAGTTTACTGAATTTGTAGAAAAATTAACAAACACTCGGGCCATACGAGATGTAGAGGAGTTTAATTCTTCATCAAACAACAGATTTGGAGAAATATAGCATTACATCACTTCACTTTCACCAAAGGATCCTATGCAGTGAATGGGTGCCATCAGAATAAGAGTCCAAACGTCTGATAAAAAAATACAAAGTAATCCACAGCAGTCCAGTCCATCAGTTCATCTCTTGTGAAGTGAAAGCTTCTAACAAAAGTTTGTACCACATAAATTCATCTTTAACACTGCAAACAAATGCTTTTCAAGACTAGATTTATTGTCTCTTTTCCCGCCAAAATATCTAAAAATTCTTAAATAAAGAAGGATTTTCTAGATGTGTAAAAATATATTGTCTTGTTTCAGAAAAAACAAGCTAAAATAAAGGGAGTTTTTACTTGAAACAAGCAAAATAATCTTATTTTCTGTGTGAAACGATTATTTGGCAGTCACTTAATGTTGACTTGTTTTTTTCTGAAAACAAGACAATAATTTTTACACGTCTAGAAGAATTTTTAGATATTTTGTCTGGAAACAAGACAAAAAATCTAGTCTTAAAAAGCATTTTTTGCAGTTTAAACTAATCGTTGGTCTAAATAGCAGTCCATAATCCATTATATGGTATCTGTTGTCTTTTCACATTAAAATCCACCAACATTTTTGTTTAGAACTGTTTTTACTTGTAAACAGTACTTGATCTGTACATATTTCTCACTGAAGAAAGAATTAATATGGATAATAATCATCTATTATAAACATCTATTATAGTTATAAACCGTTTATTGCTTCACAAGACATTCATTGATGGATGTGTGGATGTTTTTATCAGCTGTCTGGACATTCTGACGGCACCCATTCACTGCAGAAGATCCACTCGTAAGTGATATAATGCAAAATTTTTCCAAATTAGTTCTGATGAAGAAACAACCTGAATCTTAAATGGTCAAAGGATGAGCACATTCTCACTGAACCGCTGTTGAAGGAAGTGGAAATAAAATATCCTACCCTGGCTTCCTCTTCCTCTTGCTGCTCCGGGATGCATTCGGTCTCCATGACAGAGTCCTCGCCGTACACTTCTGCCATTCCCATTTCAGCCATGGTCATGCCCATGTGTCCCATCATCTCCACCTGATGGGGCTCCACCTGAGCCGCCGCCCACAGGTCAGCCAGTCTTGGGTGAGTGGGCGGGCCCAGACTGTGAATGGTGCTGTTGGGCGTGGCTTGTAAGGAGTGGGAGGCGCTGTGCAGCCGATATTCCATAGACTTCAAGAAGAAACACGGTAAGAATCAGTAAAACTCTGAAAAAACAGTATTTGAAAATCTAATACTGATGTTATATAATGAACTGCATTACTAACAAACATTTCAAGCAATAATTTAATCAAAACATTTTAAACAATTGTTATTTTTAATTCTTAATTATAATTCCTTTTAAAACATTTTCAGATTATTTATATTTTAAATTGATTGCAGTATATAAAAGCTTATCAAAAATACAGCAAACAGTAATAATTTAAAATATTACTACAATTTAAATTAGAATATTCTATATTGATCTAATTTAAAATATCATTTATTCCAGATTTTCATTCTCATATGTGAATTTGTTGCACAAGAAACATTTATTCTATATTTGTGACGTCGGAGACAGGAACGTGTGGATCTAAATGCATGGCTTTATTGGTAGACTTGGTCTAATCAAGAATAGTGAAGGCAAAGCACAAGAATGGTCCAGTATACAGCAGAGGTCGAGCGATCAGCAGACAGTATCAAAAAGGGGAAAGAGCCAGGCGGAGATAAAAACACACGGAAAGACAAGGCTAAATCAAATGTTTCGTAGAGGAATTAACACTCACAATACTCAGCGATCAGACTAACAAACATTAACACTTTTTAAAAGCGAGACAAGAGGGTTAACAAGGGGACGGAGCTGATCAATCACTATGGAAACTAACAAGGGGGAACAAACACAAGGGAACATAGACGCAGTGAGAGATAAAAGTCCACAGAACACTAGACAGGGGACGCACTGACAGAAATCATAACAATATTACACATTTTTTTACATATTCTATGCATTTAAAAAATATTTTAAATAATTTCTAATCAAATATTATTGAATTTAAATTTAAAATAGATTACAAAATGTAATTTATTCCTGTAATGGTAAAGCTGAATTTTCATTCTCATATGCAAATTTGAAATAAACATTTATTATTACATTACGCATCATTCTGTACATGTTATTAAATGCATTTTAAAAAACTCTAATCAGGCCGCTGAAGAGTCCACCCCTTTGAAAGGTAACACCTGAACTCCATCACACCTTTCAGTCATAGTGGATGCTGTTCTAAATACCTGGCTAAAAGAGGTCAAGTAGTAGAGCTAAACACATCTCTGTAGTTCCTCTGAGCGTGTCAGGCTGTGTGTTCTCTGACCTGTTGATACTGCAGGAGCTGCTGCTGCTGCTGGTACTGCTGATACTGTTGGAGCTGCTGTAGCTGGTTCTGCTGCTGCAGGGTCAGCTGCTGCTGTGGTAAATAGTGGGTGGAGCCATCATAACCCTCTCCCGAAGCCCCGCCCGCCATGATATAAGAGCCAGCAGCGGGAGAAGCCACACCTGAGGGCTCGTTGCTGATTGGCTCCCACGCGTCGGAGGAGGAGAGACAGTAAAGGCCTTGAGAGACGTAGGTGTGAGGCCACACTTCTGCAGAGGAATGATGCAACGGCTGGTCTGAAGGATAGAGACACAGGAACGACGACGAGACAGACCCAAGGTCATAAGGTGAAGTGTGTTAAGGTAAAATTCATATGCAAAGTGGTTTCTGAAAAATAGCTAGGCTATATTCGTGTCCACACCAATGAATGATGATGTTCTGTTTATTTTAAGTGCATGCTGTAGTTATGTCATCTGCAGCTTTAAATGCTCAAGCCCTTTATGGTGGGAAGCATTCTGACTGGCTGTCAATATTTCTATCATTCATCAGCTGGGAAAAAAATCATTCTGAAGTAATTCCATCATTCCTCCGTGTCTTTATCAATATAGCTGTGGTGTGGTCTCAGCTATTATTTGGCTCGTTTCCACTGAGCACTATGGTTCGGTACATTATGGTAATTATGTCAGTTTCCAAGTTGTGAATGGTACCAAAATAGCTCACCATACCACTTTTTGGTACAAAAAACTCTCTGCAGAGCAGTGATTGATCGATTAGAATAGTCAGTTCTGCGTGATACAACTGGATCCTCTTCACTTGTTCTTCTCTGCTGTCCCTGAGTTTATTTACATCAGATTGCGCAAACACAACAAATATAACAGTGTATTTTACCATTTTATATTTTCAAACAGACAATAGTCTTTCTGCGTATTTGTCATTGTCTGTTCTTGTGGACTTGTGAAACGTCATTACCCAAAAACCTGATCATTTTCAAAATATTACTGTTATTGTGTCATGAAATGTAGTTTTAAGAGTTTTACAGGCGAGAATATAGTTGTTTAAAACTTAAGTCTGTGGTTAATTTATAAAGATATCGCCTATTTCAAAATTTGATATGCTGATTTCGGAGCTCCAGGCGATCACCGGGCGCTCAGTGCTTCTGTATTGAATCGTACCGTACTGTACTAACCCAAACCAAACTCAGTGGAGACCAACCAAGTGCCCCTTGAAAATGATCTTTCATGCAGTGTGTAACACAGCTCTAAGTGAATGAAAACATCCTGCAAAGTGTTGAATCTGAAAGTACTCCGTGTATAAAGTTATTGTCTCTCAAAAGAAAGAGTGGACTCTGAATCATTGAAACAAGCCGTTTTTAAAATGAACCCCGAGCCGTTTCATGTTGACGTCAAAATTAAACATTAGCCGCTAAGTGCCGCTTTTGGAGAGTTAAAAACTAACAAACACTGCTTTAAATGAAATCCACCAATCATGGGAGGAGTTTGGAAAAATGAATAGTTTGGAAGGCGTTGAACAAATACGGTAAAAATAAATGCATATTATAAGAGAATGAAAATGTTTTTGGACCTTGCATGCATGACTCCCAAATCCAAAATATCAGCCTTTCGTAACCTATAATAGGGGCACTTTAAATGTAAAATTATTTACTAACTATAACTTTATCATTATCAGTACAGTTATTGTTCTTGGTGTGAATGGACCTTTAATGTGAACAATTCTAAAATTACTTCTAATATTCTACAGTGCATGAACAATTTGAAAAAGTTGATATTCTACTCATTTTCTTTTCCAAGCACTTTTTACCAAGTCCAAAACACATCAATCTTAATAACTACTATTCATTTTGTATTTATCCATATTTAATTGATGAAGACTCGAAGTGGAAAACTTCTTATATTCAGGTGTGTATAATTATTAGGCAGGTTTTCTTTTACAGATAAAATGAGCCAAAAAAAGAAATTTAACTCTGACTTCAAGAGTTCTCGCTTCCTCATTTAATCATAATAATGTTAGCGAATTTGGCGTGCTGTCCGGGGAGCGAGCCAGGTGGACGGCGAAGCCCTAGTGATTTGAACCCTAGCGAGGGCAGAGCTCGGGGTCTGGCTCAGACCCTGCATGCCCCCTGTAAGGAAGGCGCGAGAACGGGCGGAGACGGGGCGGAGGAGGGATGCAAAAAAGACGAGATGCGGAAGGGGAGGAGAAGGGTCTATTTATAGTGGGAAGGATGGATCTGATTGGCTGGTGAGATGAGGAGATTGATTAGATAATGCGGTGCCAGCCGCGGTTGATTTCGTGCGCGCTCCTCTCGAAACTAGTTTAGCGAAACATCACTTAAGGTAAAAAAAATATTACATGCCCTTGAGAAGGATTCAATGCAATGCTAGATTTAGCAAATTTAAGGCATGACCATGTGACAGTGACATGCATTAAAAAAGTAGAGATGAAAAGACACATTAACTGCAAAAGAATTAAGAAGTAAGAGAAGAATTAGGTGTGACACCATGAGGAACCAGTTGGTCTCCAGAGCCAACATTTTCCAGAAAAAAATCCTAACAAATGACCATCACTTAATGAGAAACACAAGCTAAAGTGCAGAGAAATACACGAAGACTGATGTCAGATGAAAGTGACTCTTGAAGGACCAGCATCGCATCCTCTTATACCACTCTTTCAAGAATGTTTCTTCCAGAATCAGTAAGTTTTGGGAGTTCATCTCCTTCCTGAAAAGTCTGTTTAAAAGGTTGATGGTAACCCAAATGGTTTGGTTACCAACATTCTTCAAAATGTTCCTCAAATGAAAGAAAGCCATACCGGTGTGGAACGACATGAGGGTGAGTGAATGGCAGAGTTTTCCATTTGGGTGGGTTATTGCTTTAAAAATGTATATAATAATGCTTTTTCATCATTACAATTCTCCGCTACACAAAATCCTCATTATTTTGACATAATCAGGCCAAAGAGATGCTTTTGGTTTGGTGTTACGCTGCAACCTGGCTTCGACCCAGGGCTTGTATAAGCTCTGATAGCTGAACCTCAGGAAAACCGCTGTTCTGCGATTCTCCCCCATCGCCTTCGGGCCTGCAGCTGTCACTGTGGCATCTCTGACACATCTCCACACAATAAATAAAGTGGTGGCAATGCGCTCTAGACCTGTCAAATGGACTGGAAGGCACATCAGTCAAGGCTAGGTAAACAATATAAATCAAATCTGCAGAAATATCCAAGCGCTCTCATCAGTGAAGCATAGAGGTGCGGTTATGAGACTCCTGTTCAAAGATACAAACAGTTCTTACTGCAAGAGCAGCTAAATATTCACAAGATTATGAGCTGTCAGTGTAATAATTGTGCAAGGATGTGATTAAGAAGTGTGTGCTTGTAATATGTGAGCTATGGATTAACAAAAGATTGTTCTGTTCATCTAAAGTCAAACTAAATGAAAAGACTTAGACGCAACACAACAGACATCATAAATCTCTCCAACAATGTTTTCATTCTGTTCTGGCATGAGGTGGCTGTTTGTGACCCTCACCTCTGCTGGTGATGCTCTCCTGGTTAACCTCACTGAGGTGAGCCATGCTGCCCTGGTTAGAGTCGGCACAGAAACTCTCTCCATCCATAGAGTTCCAGGCTAAGAGCGTGGCCTCAGAAATAGCAAACTGCTGCATAATGCCTGCAAAAAAGCAAGATAACAACAATGATAAATAAACATTTTAAAGGGGTCATATGAGATTTCAAGTTTTCTTTCTCTTTGGAGTGTTACAAGCTGTTAGTGCAGAGATAAGATCCCTGAAGTTGCAAAGATTAAAGTTTCAAAACC
>JAUMHE010000072.1:15276265-15290927 GCA_032359235.1 Enteromius mattozi
CACTGTTCTCAGGTCAAATATTTATATGCGATTAAAATGCGATTAATTTCGATTAATTAATTACAAAGCCTCTAATTTATTAGATTAATTTTTTTAAATCGAGTCCCGGCCCTAAAACAAATATATATAAAAAAAACTACAAAATGACAAATGCATAAAAAACAAAACATTAAATAAATTAAAATATGAAAATAAAAGCTGATTCAAAATAGCAAAAAAACAATGGCAGCATAGAAAAAATACAAACTTAATGCATCTTACCTTCTATTTCCTCTTGTTCTGTGTCCAGTTCCATAAGTTCTTCTCTGTCTATGGAAAAAAAATATGTTTTATTGTTACACATACAAATAAAAAGATATTCAATTGTTTGGCTAATGTCTTCATATGGTCATAAGGTTGAATTTTGAACACACCTTCACCACTGCTAGAGTCTTCTTGGTAGATAGTGTTTTTCCATAAAGGCCCCGTTTTCATTGTTAAGGTCTTCTTGTTGGTTTCGACCTCTGTGTCCGAGCAGTACGCCTCGCTTTCATAACCCTCTTTCAGTTTCTCCACACCCTCAATGAAGTCAAGATTGGCCAAATAATCATTGCCAGACACTGTGTCGTCTTCATTCACTCTGTCTTCATTTATTATTTTACCTGTAAGGTGACAGATGGAGGTGATGAAGGAGGAATTCCGTTGTTTAAAAGAACCAAACTTTATGTTCACTTACCAGTGAAAACACACACAAACGTGCCCTTGGCCACATCATCTCTGCAGCGAATACCCCACCCCTTGTGCTGTGTCATGAAGAGCTCCAGCCGCAGCTGCAGACCGTGCTGAACCAGCCTGTTGCTGCACATCCTCGGATCACAACGACACAGAGGATTACACTCGTACACCCTACAGAGAGGGAAGAGAGAATTTCAGTCAGCTTTGTGTCTAAAAATAGGTGCAAGGTTAGAAAGCTATACACTACTATTCAAAAGTTTGGGGTAAGAAAGATTACTTTTTTCGTTTTTTAATACTAAACTATGTTCTTCCCTCAGCTTAGACGAGTTGTGTGCACTTAATCACTCTAGCGCACAGTGTCACTATGTTAGCATTTAGTTTAGCTCCATTCATTCCTTAGGATTCAAACAGGAATTAATTTAGCAGCCACCAAACACTTCCATGGTTTCCCCATTTAAAGACGGTTACATGACTAGTTAAAGGAGTAAGTATGGTGAGACAAAATAAAACGTGGAGATTTTGTAAGCAGATAAAAAGATAACTAATGTATGGCGGAAGAGCACTTTGCAGCACTTCGACCTCTGCCTTCGAGTAATATCATCACCCCCCTCCCTCTCACTTCCGTCAATACAACCAAGGAGTGATGATATTACTGTGCTGAGGTTGAAGTGCTGCGAATTGCTCTTTTTTTATCCACTTAAAAAAAATGATTATTGCCTTTTTGAACACTTACATAATTGTGGCATACATAACTGTAATTGCGATTAGAAATTTGTTTAATTGTATAGCCCTAGATCACGTGACATAAAGACTAGAGTTATGGAGCTAAAAATTCAGCTTCGCACAGAAATACATTTTAGAATAGATTTTTAAAAATTCAAATACAAAAAATGTGTTACTTTGAATAGTAATAATATTTCACAATCCTCGTGTTTTTCTTATATTTATGA
Source organism: Enteromius mattozi (assembly GCA_032359235.1). Classification (NCBI taxonomy): domain Eukaryota; kingdom Metazoa; phylum Chordata; class Actinopteri; order Cypriniformes; family Cyprinidae; genus Enteromius; species Enteromius mattozi. Next base: position 15,277,930 of record JAUMHE010000072.1, read on the forward strand.
TCAAATAAATGCAGCTTTGGTTAACATAACAGACTTTTAAAACATTTGAATGGTAGAGTATCTAGTTATGTGCTGATCTGGAGCAGATCATGATTACAATATTTTTGACAATAAAATAAAACACAAATAAATGAAAGGTGACAGTTATTGCAAGTCTTCTCTTTTAAAGACTTTATATGTTATTATATTTATATGTTTCACTGTAATGATTATATGATTAACTTTATGAGCAAAATGTTAAACTTTAACTAAATGTGATTTTAAATGTTATAATAGTGATTTTATAATATCTCCATCAGCAAACACAGTTTTAGTGTTTAATGAACCCATTAGTGGTCTTCCGCTGCCATCTAGTGGTCATTGATTACAATTTCTTACACAACACTATTACAGTGTTTTTTGTGTTTTTGTTATTAATCCCAGAGGCGAAGTTGCTCAGAAAAATTTGAGGTCATTTTCTATAGAAATAGTCTGTTTTTGAGACATTTTTAGCTGTTATAGTGCCACCTATGGACTGATCTCCATGAAACTTCGGATAATTGTTAAGAGTCATGTGACATGTTTTCACCAAGTTTCATAACGTTTTGAGTTTTTGTTTACGTTTTAGAGGTCTTTGGGTTCATGCGGCTACACGCCATTTTTAAATGAGCTAATTATAGCTAACCAAAGGACAAAATTCAACATTATTGATCTAGAGAGTCCATAGATTATTACAGCTGTGGTTTGATCAAGACTGATCAAAAAACCAGGGACTAATTCGCAAAAGTAGGTTTTTAACATATTTGTTAATTAATGAACGATTTGATTGACAGCAATGGTTCTTGAGGCAAAGTTGATCATTATGAGGAGATCTATGAAATGATATGCATATTGTGTGAATATGTTAAACACCACGTGATTACAGAGCCAACTAGTGGCCGATTTGTTTCAAAATTCTTACAGACCTTTAGGGCCATGAGTCGAACGTGCCCACCGAGTTTCGTTCTGATTGACCTCTGTTAACCTTGTCTAATAAGTGCTCAAATTTCATTGAAATACACCAATGTCCTCATATAGACTTGTTCCAGTTTGGACCAAGATGCTGCATATCAATTTTTAAGCCGATCGGACCAACGGTTGCCTAGTTATAGCTGAAAATGTTTTTTCTGTCTTGTAGCGCTCCCAAGTGCTACGCATTTTTTGTATTTAACTAAAGTTTGAGCTTATACACATGTGTACAGAGTTTGGTAAAGATACCTCATTCCGTTCCAGAGTTATAGTCCGAATAACATTTGGCTAACGTAATTTTTGAATCTACGACAAACGGTTTGCGAGCTATGGCTATAGCGCCCCCGTTAGGCCGGTTCTTTGCGCCTGAGTAGCGAGTCAGACTACTGCCTTCTGACCAAGTTTTGGCTCTCTAGGCCTTACGGTTTAGGCTACATGATTCGTTTTAGCGCGGAATAATAATAATAATAATAATAATAATAATAAAAATCCTAACAATTACAATAGGGTTTCAACACTACGCGCTCAAACCCCTAATAATAATAATAATAATAATAATAATCAGACAGACAAAAAAATAGTTTGTTTCAAACCCTGTTGGCAAAGTGGTTGGCAATCTCTTATGTGTGTATCCAGCACTACCATCCACTGGACCTCCATTGCATAGGGACGTAGCCTCAATGGTAAGCTGGTGGCATGCACACTTTGACCTGTCACACATACAAATATACAATGTTTAATAGCAATTTTCATAATTTAAAAAGAATGTTCCATGTTCAACCCAATATATGTAGTCAAATAATTATGACTACAAAAACCCAAATTTTTTTTTGTATTTTCAGCCGCCTAGTTTATTATTTTCAACAACTTTTCTGAGAAGCCATAATTTGGGTATGGTCTCAAGAACTGATACTGCCAGTTAGGAATTGTACATAAATACAGTATATAAACATGACAACTGCAACACAAATTAAAAAAAGACTCGCGAGTCTAAAGTATCTTCTGAAGTAATGGACAACATGTCACAGATAAACAGCTGTAAATAAACCTTGACCTGTACAAAAAGCCAGAAAATTCCTTTAATCTCTAATTTTCACACACAAATGCAGATTAAAAAAACTGTACCTGTCCCGACAGCCATCTGTGCAATCACAGCCGATCAAGAAATCTGGACTGGTATTAACTGAAACGCCTGGAGCTGGAACTCTGTCTTTGGTGTAAGTGACGTTAGGAGCAAGAGTATTGTCCACTTCGTTAACGCAGGGCACCGGCAACACCTCTTTGCCCTCTGATATGTCCCGCAGGTAGAGGCGAGGCTTACCAGTTGATGTGGAAGGAGGTCGGGCGCGATTCACAAGAACAAATGGGTCCATGCAGAACATTTCCAGGAAAAGGAAGTCACAACGTGTTTCTAACAAGTATTCCTGCACTTCCTGCATGTCGCACAGGCCCCGCCCACATGGAGAACGATAGAAAATGTGGAAAAACACCTAAAGAGAGCAAATAATAAATGTTCCTTGAGCAGCAAATCAGAATTATTTCCCACATACCATACATTATTGTTGCTACTTTCTGCCCAACTTTTCTGAAATGGTCTAAATACCTCAAGCGTGTGACAGAAATGTTACGCCCTTACCATATTTGTAAACACACAGTGTCTCCACCACTAGTGGCGACAACAAAACTACAGCGAGAATAAAAGTTGTGCCTTCTTTCTTTGCTTAAACATTTGGCTGGTGATATGCAAATCTGCAAATATAGTGTTTAAATTAAGTGTTTCAGAAAGACATGGACAAGTCTTAACTTTAATAAAGAATAAGAACTTTAGTTTTTATAACTCTCTGGATCTTATATACGCACAAACAGCTTGTAACACTCTAAAGTCAAAGAAAAACGTGATATTGCAGCATAAGACCCCTTTAAAAAGGTGTAAATAGCGATAGATTCCATTTACACCATTTGAAAATACATACTTACACTAACTGAAAATTGCAGCATTATTTTGTGATATTAACACTAAGTGCAAATAGCATTTTCTGCTATTTATACTACGTATTGCAAGTGGCAGTTATCCGCACCTTAGTATTGAAGTACTTTATAAAACAGAATGCAACTTATTGAGTGTAAATGATCATTTTAATTCAAATGATTAAATAGATGCTATGATTGACACCTTTATTGGGACAATAAAGCCCTCCCTACACCTACCCTAACCCTGCCCAGTACTTTACTTTCAACTTTTTGATTAATTCCTTCATTTTTATTGAAAATAAATGCTTTTCTGGTGTGATGTGAAATTTAAAAAAGGGAGAAAAAAAAAATGCGGAAAGGGAAAATGTCAAAAGGCGGAATCACACCCGGGTCGATCACGTCAAAATAAGACCGCCACTCTTTTAACAATATGCGCCATTGGAGCTGATGACAAACAAACATTTTTTTGTGATGATGACTAGCCCAATCACACGTTGGTGGGCGAAGTTAGTGTAAATAGCCACTGCCAATAAGGCACTCCATTAACAAAATCTTAGCAACACCGAAGTTTTCACTAGTAGTTTACATTGAGAGTAGTTTAACACTAAATTAAGCAACTTCCTCAAATGTCACCCACCTTTCCATCGATGCGCCTTCTAGCCGTCATTCGCCGAAACTTAAAAAGCAGTGGTATAAGAAGTGGATTTTGACCACGGTGCATATCAACTTGGGACGGTCTCACCCCATCCAGACATGCTGGACAACAGCGATGATGCAGGTAAATGGACTTGTGCTGGTGTTTAATTGAAACACAATCTTCTCCCTCAGAAACATACTCTTCTTCCTCATCAGGGGCAGGTCGTTTTACACTTTTAGAATATAGAGTCCAATATGACATGGTTGATGATTAATATTCCAACCCCCAGTTTCACAGACAAAAAAAACGGGCTCAAATCATTCTGTATTTAAAGAAATATTTTATCAAAAATGAAAATTGGCTGAAAATGGATTCACCCCCAGGCCATTCAAGTGTAAGAGATTTAGCATTACCTCATCAGTGTTTCCTCTGCAATGAATGTGTGCCATCAAAAAGAGTCCAAACAGCTGATTAAAACATGACAATAGTTCACACATGTTCTGAACTGGTTTGCTTCCTACCTTAAGGTCAGATCCTTTTCTGTGTTTCTCATCTCTTGCTCAAATTTCCTACTGTGTTCCACAGGGCTCTATTCTGGGTCCTCTCCTTTTCTTGTTATACATGCTTCCACTCTGTCATATTTTTAAGAAACATAATTTATCATATCGCTACGTCGACGATACTCAACTTTATTTTCCTGTTAAAAACAATAACTGTTCAATGTCTAGTCGTCCAAACAGTAATTCATGCATCTTTAACTTCAAGGGTCGATTACTGCAACTCACTTGATCTGGGTTTGCCTAAATCATCTCTGGACCGATTGCAATTGAAACAAAATGCCGCAGCCTAGGGCTGGTTCTGAAATCAGTGATAAATCCCATGCCATCAAGTGTTGATTTTAAGATCTTGCTCATTCCTCATGCTGCATTCCACCTCTAGATCTCTTCTGTCATCTAGTCAAGTTCTTCTCTAAGTCCCTAAGATTGCCATTTTAAACTAAAGGCAACAGGCCTTTTGCTGTGGCAGCTCCTAGACTCTAGAATAATCCTCACTCCAAATAAGATCTTTCCCTTCTATTTCAATCCACTTTAGTTGCAACTCATGTTGTTTTTAAACGTGCTTTATAAATAAATAAACTGAACTAAACAAAACTTAAAATGACTCCAGTCCAGCAGTTCAGACTCTCAATCTGATGGCACCCATTCACTGCAGAGGATCCAGTTATGAGCAAGCAATGGAATACTATTTTTTTCCAAATATGATCCGATGAAGAAACAAAAACAAACTATATCTTGGGTGGCCTGATGGTGATCAAATTCTCAGCAAATTTACATTTTTGGGTGAACTGTTTCTTTAACTGGGACAAGCCCATTACTCACCTTAAATTTGAGACAGCTCGTAAGACAGGTGAAAGCATTGTCAACCTCTGGAGGATGACCTTTGGCTGGAAAGCAGCCGACATGAACATTTGAGGGCTAACAGATGATGGTTTGGTGACTGTATCAGAACGTCGAGTGAGCCGAACAGGAGATACAGCTGTTGAGGTGACGGTAATTGAAGTAACAGTTGCTGAGGGAACTGCTGTCAAGGAGGGAGTTGTGATGCGCTGAGGTGTGGCATTTCCTGCTATAACAGAGTTGGGCATGAATTGTACTAGGATTATTTTACAAGAAAAAATAAACAAAATAAATATGCTCATAAATATAAATATAAATATTCTCATTTCATTACCTTTTTTAAATAAAAAAACTTGAACATTTAGATAAAATAACAGACAAAAAATTTATAATGTAAACAAAAGTACACTTATATATATCTGTATATATATATATATGATTGATTTATATAATATACTAGGGCTGTTCAATTATAGCAAAAATCATAATAACGACTAATTTTGTTAATATTGTAATCACAATTATTTAACACGATTATGAGTGGGCTATTTATTTTTTTGTCTTTTTTTAGGCCGAAGCGAGTACATCTGTCCGCACCCTGCACAGGCGTTGACAGTGAATGGTTGTTTAGCGCAGCTTATCAAGTGTTGAACAACAAAACGAAACAGATCAGCTTTTGACAAAGATGATGCGCTTCTTTTTGTAAAGAAGAACTTGCATGCACTTTTGAAAAGCCAGAAGTATATGTCAGTTCTGTACAGGATGATTTTTATTTTACCTTAAAATTACATTGACTTAATTTGATTTAAAAAGCACCTGCTGTAGTATCTTTAACTCGTTGCACCAAACATTATTTTATTTAACATTTAGTTTTACTGGTAAAGACCTTTTTTCTTTACACCAAATTTAAAAAAGAAAACAAATGCTGAATGTGTTGTTGTGATTGCAACTATGCAGTTGTTGCATTTAATTTCACAAGGTCACAGTTCATGTTTTCATTTAAGAGCAGTTTTAAACGGTCTGAGCTGCGCAGCTCAGACGAGCAGCAGGATTTTGTTATGCTTTTGTTTAGTTTGCCGTTTAATGTTTCTCATATACTACAGAAATGACAGAACACTTGCATTTGTCTATTTGGAAACGTGCGTAAAAGAGGCAGGGTGTGCATGAAACAAAAAGTCTACCTGTTATAGCAAGCTGTTGCGTTTTCTGCTGAAATGGCAGTTGTAGTTTCTGTTGAACATACTGTTGCGCTTTGTGATGAGGTTGTTGTTGCTGCGTTTTCTGTTGAGATGGCGGTTGTTGTTGCTGCTGTGTTTTTAGTTGAGATGGTGGTTGTTGTTGCTGCTGCGGTGTTTTCTGTTGAGGTTGTTGCTGCTGCGTTTTTAGTTGAGATGGTGGTTGTTGTTGCTGCTGCTGTGTTTTCTGTTGAGGTTGTTGCTGCTGCGTTTTCTGTTGAGATGGTGGTTGTTGTTGCTGCTGCTGTGTTTTCTGTTGAGGTTGTTGTTGCTGTGTTTTCTGTTGAGGTTGTTGTTGCTGTGTTTTCTGTTGAGGTTGTTGTTGCTGCTGTGTTTTCGGTTGAGGTTGTTGCTGCTGCTGTGTTTTTAGTTGAGGTTGTTGTTCCTGCTGCTGTGTTTTCGGTTGGGACGGTTGTTGTGTGTGTTTTTTCTGTGGTTTATCTTTGGACAGACGGTTCTTAATATTTACGATGTGTTCCAACTTGTCTGAGCCTTTATAAATCCACTCTTTCTGCTTGTCTTTCTGAAACAAAAACAATACCACCAACACGTTTATCAGCATCAAAATGGCTAATCAGTCAGTGGGGTTAAGTTCCGTTCACACTAAGCATGATAACTATAAAGATAACAATTTAGAGTCCACACCAGGGAATGATATCGTCTGTTTATTCTAAGCACACATGCCTCTGCCGCTTTAAATTCTCGAGCTCGTTATAACAGGATAGATTCTGATTGGCTGTCAGTGTTTGTATCGTTCATCAGCTGGAAAAAAATAGTTCTAAAAAAGGATTAATGATATTGTTTCTTATTGTTATTGTTATGTATTGTGCCTTTATTGTTATAGTTGTGGTGTGGCTAATCTTTAATACTGAGATTCATTTTTACAACTATATTTTATCGTTATCATTATAGTTATCCTGCTTGGTGCAAATGGGCCTATAGGTGAATTGACAGTGGGAAAACTTATGAAATACGGTGACATTCCCATGAAGTACTCTTTGTCTTTCCTTTTACTTAGTATAAAGACACTAAATTGTAAAATGCAGATCACAGATGAGTACCAGGTTCATAAAGAAATCTATCGTCCCACAAAGGATTAATTTTCACCTTAAAGCCGATCTGGATCAGGCTGCCATCCAACTGGAGCACCGTGCAGGACTCAAACTTGCCATTCCGTATCGCTCTAGTGTCTTGCCCCGCTCGAAGCACAACAGCAATGGGGTTGGGATAGACACGAAGATATTCCTTCACCTGCAACTGCAATTCCTCATTCTCAATGTCCTTCCACACCTTTTTTACTGCAAAGAGAAAAAAAAGGTTAAAATTCTCTATTAGCAGTCAAGTCATTATAAAGGGTCTTAAAATAACTGACTGAAATGGAGTAAAAAAGAAATTAAGAAATAGAATTTCTCACATTGTTTGCAGACAAGATGAAGGTCTGGAAGTGAAAGGTAAGTTGCATGACCATCGTCAAAAAACACCAAGAACCTAATAGAATCATTTAACAAAATAGATATTATCAATTTAGATATTTTATTTATTTAAGTCATACACAAAACTAAAAGAAAATGAAACACTGGATCAGTACGAATATTGAAAACAGAAAACAAAACAAAATAACCTGTGCACTATGCTAAATATTTGCTGTCTTGTTTTATCAAAGAACAAAAATGATTATGAAAGTCCACCTATCCTCAGGCTGAACATAAATTCACCTCATCCGATTTTTGCGCTCAGGAAGCTCAACCAATACGGCAGCATTATACGAGGCCTTTCCTTCATCATCTGTGCTGCTGGCCACAACACGACAGCCAATAAACAAATTCTTAAGTATGGGAGGCTGCAGAGAGGCCACGTGATAAGCAGGAAGCACAACCTCTTTACCACTTTTAAACTCCACCTTATAGCTGAGGCCATGCTCTAAAAGGAAGAAAAATAGATTAGATTTCTTGCAATCATTTAAAGTTTTTTTGAATTTACAGAATTGGTGTCTTACCTTCTGTTTGGACTTCTTTTACTGTTCCTTTACGCCACAAGTTGTGTGACCTTTTCGCCAAAACTGCCATGCCAACTTTAAGTTTTATCTCTGTGTGTTCTTGTTGCTTGGAGAACTCACTGGATGAAGACTTGGAACCTAAGATCGGTGACAGTGGACAAATACTGTATGTAATCAGTAACTTATAATCAATTTGTATCGAACAATATTTTTTTAATGCCACTGAAAGCCTTGGCTGCATTTATCTGATCAAAAATTTAGTAAGAACAGTAATATTGTGAAATAGTATTACTTACGTATTGTAACTTATTATTTTACTACATATTAAAAAACTATTTGCTAATGTAAATAAATTTCATTTTCAGTAGAACTTCAGTCTTCAGTGTCACATGATCCTGCAGAAATAATTCTAATATGCTGTTTTGCTGCTCAAGAAATATTTCTTATTGCTAGCTGTGTTGCTTCATATTTTTTGTGAAAACTCAAATTTCTTTTTGTAAGGACAACTTGTAAATTCATTTGCTAAATGAATGCATTGATTTCTTAATAAAAATGTAATGACTTACTTCCTTCAGGACTGGAAGGTTCTGCAGAAGCATCGCTGCTGCTGGCATCATCAGTATTATCGACAGTATTACGCTCAGATTGTGACTTAGGGGGTTCAAAATCACTGTCTTTTGATGACTCTGAATGTGATTTAGGGGGTTCAAAATCATTGTCTTTTGATGACTCTGAATGTGATTTAGGGGGCTCACACTCACTGTCTAAGGATGACTTTAATTTTGATTTAGGGGGTTCACAATCACTGTCTCTCAATGACTTTGATTTTAATTTAGGGGGTTCATAATCACTGTCTGACGATGATTCTGACTGTGACTCAGGAGGTTCATAATCACTGTCAGCAGGACTAACAGAGAGGTCCTCTGTGTCAGAGGGTTCATCATTACTATCTGCAGGCGATTGCGCACTTGTTGTTTCTGCTTGCGGGTTGTAAGTGCTGCTTACAGGCCCAGAGTTTTTTGAAGATCTCAGCCTTGTCGTTGAACTGGTCTCTGTTACAGAAGGTTTATCAGATTTGCCCCTTGTTTGTAACTCTTCCGACTCATCTGTGGAATCCATATCATGGCTGACATTAGTTACAGCTTCTTCAGAATTGTTTAGCAGTGATGCCACTTCAGGAGTTTCTTCAGTCTGGTTTGTTTCTCCCTTTGTTATATTGTCACAGGCATCAGTTTCCATTTGTTCTGAATAGCTTGAAGGTGAAGACATTTCTGAAGGGGCCACTAGAGTCATTTGAGAATCAGTCGTCTTTGATGCAGTAGCTGAATTAGTACAGGCACTAGTTTTGAGGACCTCAGGAGAAGTCTTTGCCGGCAACACTAGTTTAGTGTTACTTCTTGCTTCGTGATCTGAATGAAGGCTGCTTGACTTTTCTGAATCACTTTCAAGCAAAGACATTTTAGGAGTTAATGCTCTCAGTTGAGGTTCAGTCTTGCCTGATGCAATGGATTCAATTTGGAAAGGTTTTGAATTGCCTGGAGAAGTCATTTCTGACTTTATTAGTGACAACTGAGGCTCAGTCTTTATTGTTGCTATGGATCCAAAATGAGGACTAGCAAAAGTTTCTGGTGTTTCTGAAGGACTCACTGCTGTCAACTGAGGTTCAGTCTTAATAAATTTTAAGGATGGAGAGTTAAGAGCAGCAAAAGTTTCATGTTCTTTTGAAATGTTCATTCCCCAAGGGGTTAATGCTGTCAGTTTTGGTTCAGTCTTAATTGTTGGTTTAGAATCTGACTTATAACCAGCAACAGGTTTGTATTGCTCTGAATTGCTGAGAAACGAGGACACTTCAAGTGCATTCGGTAGAGATTCAGTCTTAACTATTCCAATAGGGTTTCCAGATATTTCCAGCTTTGGTGTGACAGATTCAGAACGGCTGGTCTCAGGGGTCGAGGCTGACGAGGGTCTGTTAGAGATGTCAGATGATGATGATGCAGCACTCATGGATGAAGTTTTGTTTATCATCTGGACTAAATCCTGAACCAGTCTGGATGACTTCTGAATGGCCACAGTCACCTTTTCAAGCTGAAAGAAAAGAAAGAATCAAGACAAAAACACAGGAGGAACCAAGAAAGAAAAACAAAAAGAAACAGACAAAGGCAGATGTATAAATCAAATAAAAATGGATGAAAACCATCAAAAATATTGTAAAAAATAAATAAATAATAAAGTTAAGGAAAAATAATACAGAAAGAAAAAAAAGCAAATAAATAACCTAACAGAATGTGCAAAACCAATATTTTAGTTAACTTCCTCACCATTGGTTCCAAGGTTTCTTTGGTGGCTGCGAGAGAAAAACAAAAGTGATATCAGATTTAATTACAACACTATAATTTCCAATATTAATATTTTCAAGCACTTTCTACTAAAATGTTAATCACTTACCTCCCAGATCAATGACAACAATATCATCATCATCTCCATTTAGCACACTATTTTCCTGGTTATCCTCCTCTTCATCTGTAACATGAAGGATGTCTAGTGGTATTCCTCCTCCTCCTCCTTCTTCCTCTGAATCTTCATCTCGGTATTCCAGACCCAGCATTCCATAAAGACCCTTCATCACTGACTCACACTCAAGGACTGACCTGATACAGACACAAAACACAGTCAATTGGCCATTGTGAATTGAAGATACTGTCAACAGGCATTAAAAAACACAACAACTCACTCGCTGGCATTGCTGTATAAAAGACAGGTGTGAGTGGCTTCCCCCTCCTTCTGCTTCACCCAGTCCTCCACCCGTGCCAGTTGTTCGCGTCTCTGCATCAGATGAGGGTTTCGGTCCACCTCTGCCTGGATCCAGCGCTGCAGGTCATCCTTGGTCATTCTCAGGAGGTTATCGTCATCTTTTCTGCTACTCATGGCTTTACTGTTGGAGCAACATAATGAAAATGGTCAATCGTTAATAACTGCACACGATTTGCTCATAGTACACTGAGCATCACACACATAACTGTTTTCAGTTTTGATAATTTGCAGTATTTTCAGTTTAAAAAAGGAATAGTTGACCCAAAAATGTACCCTTAGGATATTCCAGATGTATGTGAGTTTAAGCAGATTGGGGAACTTTAGATTTATGTCACTTTGTCACCTATGCATCCTCTGGAGTGAATGGATGCCGTCAGAACGAGAGTGGAAAAGGCTGATAAAAACATCACAATAATGCACAAGTAACCTCCATGACTTCAGCCCATCTATTAGCATCTTGTGAAGTGAAAAGTTGCATGTTTCTAACTTCAAATCACTCTGATGGCACCCATTCACTACAGAGAAACCATTGGTGAGAAAGCGATGTGATGAAATGAACATCAATTTTTAAGAGATTTACATTTTTGAGGTAAACTACGCATTTAATTTGGATTTGACTTCCCATTGTGATCTAACAAATTAAGCTCTATCTTGCAGTTTAAGTATTTATAGAAAAAGGCACATGGTGTTAAATTTAGAGGATGCACTCAACACAGGGGCAATACTCTTGATTGATTGACACTTGATTGAACTGTAAAGAGGCATGGCAAATGGATGAAATAAAAAATAACATCACGTATGTAACTTTCTTCCCTTTAAACTAAACAAAATTAAGGCCTAATGGATCACATGTGGCTATTCTTTGCTGCTGAAAAACAGCAACTGCGTAAGGCAAGATAGTAGCAAAAAGCGTGATACATACTGTTTAGTTCCCCAACTTGCTGCTGTGGTATGTTTGAATCCTGAAGACACTCACATATCAAAAAAGCGCGCAGCTGCAGGATTGTATGGCGGTCACTATTCCGCTCGTTTATATGTCGGCAAAACACAAAGACTGCCAGCACTGCAAGGAAGAGTCTTTAGGGATAGCACACAACCTCCGACATCACATGAAAAACTAAAAATTGCGCAAAAAAAAACAAGTAAAATGCACCGAGGTAAACAGCGTGCAATCTCTTACTGTACCTGCGCCTCAGCGGACACAGGCTACAAGAGACTTTCTGATTGGTCCAGTGCACGTTGACGCGGGAGGGTTAACCACGCCCACATCAACTTAATATAGTATAATACGGGCATAGTTATGAGTAATTTGAGTATGTTTGGTCTAAATGTTATTTCTTGTAGTTTAACGCGTAATACCTCTTGTGTTTTCTTTTTAAGATTGAATAAGTATTTTTTAAGTCTAATTTTTCGTCAAGCTCCCTTATGGACGAGCCATTTCATGTGTCTGCTGTTAGTTTTCTCAGCGCTGACATGGATGGACCAATCACAGTCGTTTAGTCAATCTGTGTTTAGTCTTTAATGTAAAAGAATGAAAAATAAATAGCTCTGCAGATGAATGAAAAACAGAATAGCATTCTTATGATGTAGACTTGAATTTGATGTTTTATTTTAAGACAAAGATTTTAACTAATACAATTTACATAATTATTTCAGCAGAAGTGTAGCATCAATGCAGAGAAAATGTACATGTAAAATTGTGCTTTCAACCGATTAATCGTGATACAAAATAAAAGTTTTTGTTTACATAATATATGTATGTGTACTGTCTATATTTATTATGCATAGACAGTGTATATTTTTAAAAATATTTACATGTATATATTTATATTCATATATATAATATATAAACATTTTTCTTAAATGTATACATGCATGTATTTATGTATAGTGTTGGGATTGATCCCTTCTGTTTTGGGATTTGGTCCCCCCCAGGTTCTTTATTTTGCCAATGATGAGACTCT
>JAUMHE010000072.1:15292436-15303279 GCA_032359235.1 Enteromius mattozi
TATATAGAATGTATATATATATATATATATATATATATATATATATAAAATTTTGAATTTTTAAAATCTTATTCTTACCTCTTGTTCAGATACTAGTAGATTATTTTCTTTTCCTGTTGATTTTACAGCCTGATTACGGGGAACTTTATTATCTGTGTGAAAGCCATACAAAATATATCACATAAAAATAGGCCTACCATTCTAAATACAAAGTCCACTTCTGAATCTCGAACAAACATGTGTCAAAGGAATTTAATTACCTTTCTTGGCTACCTTTGGTTCCTCTTTCTTTGCTGCCTGACCTGCCGCTGGTTTTTCATCTTTCTTAGGGTTTTCCTATACACATAATAAAGTAAAATAATGCAACAAACATCATGAAACAACAGTAAACCATTGTGTTGTACCTCAATAAGAGACAGACCCCTTTCATGTCATAAAATGCAGTATATAGAAAATAACACACCTTCTTTTTGGTGGGGTTCTTTGTAGTCTTGTTAAGACGATCCAGGGAAGAGCTACTGCGGACGGAAAGAGGCCGCTCATGTGAGTCTGCAAGACTAACCAGAGATGGTTGGACCATCGTTGATTCTTCACCTTTAATTAACAGCTTCCGCCTCTCAACTGTTTCCTCATGTGTCAGAGCAAAAGGCCCAAGCACCTAAATAGGGAAGTGAGAAAAAGATTCATGGAGATAAACATGTTTAATGTGTTAAGTTAAGCAGAGTAAGGCAAATATAATGTAGTTGTTAAAGGAATAGTTTACCCAAAAATGAAAATTCTGTCACCATTTACTCACCCTCAAAATATCTTCCTTTGTGTTCGGCAGAACAAAGAAATTCATACAGGTTTGGAACTACTTGAGGGTGAGTAAACGATGACAGAATTTTCATTTTTGGGTGAACTATTCCTTTAATAGGAGTATAAAAGTATACCTCAGCCAAGTGAGCTGTTCCATTATCCCCTATTTGATTGTAGGATAACGACAGACACAGCAGGGAACGGTTGAGACGCAGACCCTTGAAAAAGAGGAACAGGTGATACTAAAATCTAAATTTTAAGTATATGCAGTCATTAGAATGTGTCTAATCACCTTCAGATAGCAAACTTCAATACACACCTGAGCAATGTGAATTGCACCTGCATCACCAATATTATTAAAGGCTAAGTTGAGTGACAGGAGGTTTTTGTTGGCAGAGTATACAGTGGACAGAGCCGAGCCAATTAGCCGAGCTCCTTCCTCTCCTATGTGATTATTACGTAGTGATATGTCCGTCAACCTAGCATGGACATGATTTGAAAAGAAGTGAGTGGAAATAATGCATTTTGTCATGAGAGAGATACATTATAACACACTTAAATTATATATTGCAAGCAGCAAATGAACGTGTGTGTGTGGACGTGTCTGTGTGTGTGTGTGCGCCTACTTTGATGAAATGTTTAATCTATCTTATAGAAGACATTTGTAGTTGTTGTTTGGATATCATGCATTTTAAAGACCTCATGCAAGAACGATTAATGTGTACACTACATGCAAAGACTATTAAAACCTTGACAGCTCATATGTGATATACATGCCTTTGGAAGCCCTGGGCTCATGTAGAGGGTTAAATAAAAAGTTCTTTAAAAACAGACAGGGAGTAAACTCCCACGGTTATAGATGAATCGAGAAAGCTAATAAACAATTGTGGAAAGCAAGGGAATAACATACATAAAAATGTGAGGTATGCTTATTGGACAGTGACCGATGACAAAACTGTATTAGAATGAAAAGAGACTAAATCAGATGGTCATCGGGCATATCAGCTTGACATTACTCCTGCAAGAATGAGAAAACTTCTCTCCACTAAAACTTAGCCATATTTTGAAGACAAATTTTTACCCAGAAGTGAACTAAATATGACAGAACCCCCTTTTAAGGGAAGATATTATTTGTAAATAAATAAATGCATTTTTACTACAATTTAAAATAAGAGTCTTTTTTTAAAACATGATTATAATTTATCCCTGTTATTGCAATGCTGAAAATTCAGCATCTTTACTCCAGTCTTCTCCAGTCACGTGATCCTTCAGAAATCATTTTAATACAGTGGTGGCCAAAATTTAGTTTTTAGTCAGTTATTCTGTCTTTTGCTGAAGTGTGTGATTAGGAAATATCAGTTTACATTTCCAAACATTCGTTTGCCATAAATTGCAATATTCCAGTGAGATTTTTGTCTAACAACAGACTCCACACAGAGATCTGATCTCAGCATCATCCAGTTTGTCTGAACTGACACAGAAACAGAACAAACTGAGACAGATTAAATCCAGAAGAACTGGCAACCTCTCCAAGATGCTTCAAGAAAGCTACCTGAAAAACTATACACAAGTTCACCAATTAATGTCAAAATAAATGTTTGGAAATGTAAACTGATATTTCCTACTGACACACTACAGCAAAGGATGACTTAAAACCTGACTTAAAACCATTTAGCTTGTAAAAATAAAAGAGTTCTAATAATTTTAGCCACCACTGTATGCTAATTTGCCACTCAAGAAATATTTTCTATTATAATGAATGCTGAATTTTTATTTTTATTTTTTGCTGTTTTTGGTGCTTGATCAAATTAATGCATCCTTGCTGAATAAAAGCCAAAAAAGAAAAAAAAAATCAATTCTTAAAAAAAAAGAATGGGCCTACCAAAAACCGTGGAATGATACAATAGATTATAAGCATCTAGTGTAGGTATGTTTAAAAATGCAAATACTCACATGCTGTCTTCCCCCATGAGTAAGTGGTATCTCGGCTCAGGGAGTGGATTGCCCTCCAAAACCACCTTCCTATGAAGATAGAAGTTGGTAGATGATGTCATAAGATTTTCCAGTATCTATTGCCATATTTGCCTATTTTGCAAATAGATCTTTTGTTCGTGGTGTAAATAACAATCTTGTAGGCTTGCAGCCTGCTAGTGAAGGTGATTTCATGATTATCATTATTTATAACATACTGAATGTGGGTCTTAATAAAACCGGCAAGAAATAAGTACTAGTCATTCTCACCTTCGAAAACAGTTTGACTGTTCTTACCTGAGATTGGAGCACAAAGACACTGTGTTTCTAACGGAGGTGAAAGTGGAATCCGTCAGGCCCGCACGCCACATGCTGCAAAGCATCACCATCAATGAGAAACTGACATAACATGCTTTTTATTTGTAACAGGAACACTCAAAGAAACTACACACAAAGGCTTACTGTAAGCACTGGAGGTTAATGAGGGACGGCAATATCCTGTTCAACACCTGAAGCACCACCCCATCCACCTTCCATCCTAAAAATAACAGCAATAATAAACCAAGTCATTTTCAACATTTCTTAGGAAAATGAACAGCTACATCTTATTGTTTAACAAGAAGCAACAGCTTTACCGGATATTTTGACTTCCTTTACGCTACCGTGGTCTTCGTTCTCCAGCTCTATCTGGAGGCAAGGCTTAGAGGACCATGTTGTCATCTGACTTTCTAAGGATGACTGAAATTGATTGTCTTCTTCAGTCCGGGTTAGATTTTTGGGAAACAAATACACAGCATTGAGTACAACATCCTTTAGCAGAGTATAAATGTATGCATTATGTATGTTTCAGTACACAGTATTTACCCATAGCTCCTCTATTTGTAGAAGCTGACTGCTTTATCTTCACAGAAGGGATCTCTTTCACACCCATGAGTTTGCACAGCTCTGTAAAGTCCAGCTCCAGATTTCCTGAACACTGGTAATTATCTAGCGCGAGTTATACAAAAACACACCGACATGGACTTTATGTGCTTTAGAGACTATTACACAGCATTTTAACTTCAACAATCAGCACATATTCGGACATGGCATATACTAAGCTTATTTAAAGATCAAGTGAAGTCAGAATCTAGTCAATCTATCTGTCTTTACGATCACATACCTGCGGTTTTAGGTGGTTCTTCTTCAGTCACAGAATCTACTTTATCCACTTTCTCCTTGGAGGATTTTTCAACTCGTTTTTTCATTTTTTAAGCGTAAAACTTACCTAACGAGCAGCTGGTTAAAGTTAAACCTAAAGCAAAACTAAATGATTAATATTATGATTAGTAACTATAATAAATAAACAGACGAGCAACTTTTATTCAGTACTGCCGGTCGCTCAGGTTGTATTCCGTTGCCATGCCAACAGCTGGAGCCATATTACTCACTAAATACATATTGGCGTCACCTAGCGGATGGCGGCAAAAAAGAAAACTTTGAAAATACAACCTTCCAAAAATTAGCATAGTCATTTTTCTTGCCTGTACACTAAAAAAATTACACAAGTATTAGATACACTAAAAACAACTAACGAGAAAGACAAATTTAATTAAATTTATACATTAATAAACTGAGAAAGCAGGGTAGGTTAAAAACTATTTTAGTGCCACACAGATACACATACATAGAAGTTTACATTTTGCATATCACACATATATTAACTACAGGAACAACTTTCTTGAGGTGTAATATGACCAGGTAAGATGATGTAAGATGAAATAGTGTAACTTGTTTTAATAAACGCTTTCATAAATATCTAAAGGTGCTGAAGAAAAGAGAATTTGCAACTAATATAATTCTCCAGTGTAAACATAGTTGTAATAATTGTAATTCATTATAATTTTTATTAAGTGTGAGTCTAAGTCATTAGTGATCGTGTTGACAGATAAATGCCTGAAGAATTTAAAACTGCATCAGTCAGTATGTGAAAACATCCGTTAGCATAAATTGGAGAGCCTTTAACAATGCATTTATTGACTAAGGGTTTTCCTTGTATGTATTTGGTAGTTCAAATGATGGTACACAATGTCAATGTGCTACGCAATAGTTAAAATTCACTTTATTTGAAGATGTAATGACTGTCCATACAGTTAAAATACGATTTGTCTGTATACCTGGAGTAATAATGGTTATGACCTAATAAAGAACTGTATCACAGATTCTCTGCTAAATGTATGAGCAACAGGCAAGTATATTCACAATAATGTAGTGCTTTTTATTAAAAAACAAACAAACAAACAAAACAAATAGAATATAAAACAAAAAAAAAGTAAAAACCAACAGCATTTTCATGACTTTATAATTACAAACTTTGAACCAGAGTGGAAGAAGTTTCGACAAACTGTACACAACATCACAAAATGCCTGCCAGTCTGTCCATATACAATGCTTGCATCTTATTTTGTGATTGTCTAAAAATAACTAAACAAATCACACAGAAACACACAAATACAAGAAATACAAGCATTATATTTATGACCGCTATCACAAAAAAACAGAACAATCTTTTCTCATTTGAAGAACCAAAAAAACAAATTTTTTAAACAACGAAAAAAATTAAAAAGGAGATTAAGAACATGATATCGGGTTGACAGCTTCTTTTTTTCTGCCAAAATATCATTTTACATTTTTATGTTGGTTTGTTTTTTTAGTGTTCAACACTTTGCAGCAAAAAACGAGGAACATTATCTATTTTTCTCCTCAAAAGTAATAATAATAATAATAATAATAATTAGAATAATGTTAATATTAATTATTACAGTGACGGGTGCCAGGTGTGGGGTCACTGCAACGTCCCCTTCCACAAAGTCCATCAGACGATCCTCCCTCTCGTAATGAGCTCAATTCAGGGTTTTGGGTAACAAACTTTCAGACGGTTCGTCGCTTATGCCAGAAATTTGTAGCAAGTATTAATCATAATGTATGCCGTTTTCTCGTCCGCTTCTCGTAAAGTTACATGTGACAGTTCTGTCAATACAAATCGCATAATAATCATAAGAATCGTAATAATAATAATAATAATAATAACAATAATAATAATACATATAGGGCTGAATCCTGTACAATACAATACACAAAATCCATTATCAAGATATTGCTTTTGGAGACATTTCTCACATTTTCCTGTCTGTTTATATACATAGCTTGGCACTATACAACTTTCTTTCCTTTCGTTTGTCAGTTTTCATTTCGTTTTTTGTTTTTTCCATGTGTCGGTCCATCTAAGGGGTCTGAAATACTTAACTGTCATAGCTGATGCATTAAGGGCAAAAATCTCATCGTGATTTTGTTTATAAACATTCTCCATGGCAACCTGAAAGGCCATTAAAAACAATAAAAGAAAAGAAAAAGAAAACAACAACACTAAAACCTGAACCTGACCCCGTCCCACCCGTCCCACAAGCCACTCACAAAAAATATGACATCACATGATACAATAAGTTCTTGTGAATTCATGAATTTAACTGTTTATTAACTGCTGTCAAGCCCTTAGTTGTTTCCTCTTTCGTATTTATATTATTAGAATGGGCTCCCACACACACAGACACACACACGCACACACGCACACTCACAAACACCGTAAAGAATCTTACACACTACCATTAAACAAAAAAGATAACAGCATTCTAAGGCGTTATATAAAGCCACCGTGCCTCCACTGCTAGATTGTGTTTGTTTGTTTTATTTTTAATATTTATTTTGAGCTGGTGAATTAAATACTTAAAAGGAAAAAAAAAAGGGGTGGGGGCGGGGCTGGCAGCCATTCTAACCAATCACAATGCCCACGATAACAGAAGCGAAACTTTCCAGCCCAGTCCCGAGCTCACAAATATGGATACCCCCGTCGTGCTCCATTCCTAACGTAATTACAGTCTAACAAAAAACAAACAGAAAAAGAAGGTAACATACTTATGTTTTGCTTTATCATACAGCATTGATCAATACTGCGTGAGTGTTAGTGTGTCTTATCCGTACATCTCCGGGAGCGAATGATGTCCTTGTTGTTGTTAAAAGTGCAGTTAGCCAACGTTCTTTCTCAGCTCTCTCCTTCCTCTCTTTTTCTCAGTCTATGGGCAGTGTGTGTGCGCTACACTGCACCTCCTATGATGCTCTTATTTATTTTTTGCCTCCTTTTCTTTCTTGGTTGTACTCGAGCTATTCCCACTGTCGACCACAAGGTGGCGCCAGACTCCCAGTTGTCCATTTGCACGGTAAATGAAGGCCAAATATAGTACCACTTAGTCATAGGAGACATCTGACCAGTGAAGTCTTAGTTCATCTGCAACAATTCGGCTAGAATTTCGAAGCGTTCTTCGGTTTAAACTTTCCTATGTCTGACACTTGTTCTATTTAAATGCATCAGGGTTGACGACTTGCAGCAAATTGCATGTCCTCAGTGCACGAAGCTCGGGCTGGTCTCTCTTGTAGCTCCTTTAGAAAAAGAAACCGCAAGATATAAATATGAACTTGTCGCCTTTCACCTCTGTTGACCCCCTTGTTTTCAGGTGCAATCCACCTCTGCTCCTCCATATTCATTGTTCTCTTGCTGCTCTGCAAGCGTGCTCGCCAGAGAGTGTAGTCAGCATTACTTCCTGCAAATAAATTCGCTCAGTCCAAGCGTCCGTCTGCGGAGGCGGCGACCAGAGCCTTCCTCGAGAAGATACGTCACATCTATCGCTGTAAAAGAGACATAAAACAGTAGCTTTTATCAAAGAAGATTAACAAACTTTCAGACATTATTTTCATTTACTAACTGCTTATATATATGTTTTTTTTTTATGTCTATTCTGTGAATGAGTTCTTAGGGATTTTTTTTTTCAATTACTCAGAATAAAAGGCATATTAAATAAATGCAATAACATTATATATTAACATATCTCACAGAAAGAAATGCCCAAGCCAAATTTGAAGTCATTTTAGAGTCATTTATGGTACAGAATGACAAAAACGAAGCAAAAAATAGAGAGGCTTTTACAACACCAACAAAAATTATGACCATATTTGTGATAAATAATGTAAAAAATAAAACCGTAGGATTACAGAAATTAATTAGGTTGGAAGGAATGTAATGTAACTAAAGCCTTTTGATTGAATAAATATTTTCTGTCTCTTACCATTCTTGCTGGGCGCCCGGTGCAGTAGATCGAGCAGAATCTTGTTTAATCGCTCTCTCTGTGCTTCCCTTCTTCCCAGGATGGATGGATGAAGAGGTGAAGAAGAGAGCGAGGAAGAGCATGGGGCATCCAATGCCTCCTGCCCTCCTCCTCCCCCTCTCTCTCGGGAGCCCTCGTCCGTCTCTCTCCTCTCTCCCCTCTCTTCACCCTCCTCTTCTTCCTCAATGTCTTCCTCCTCCCCACCTGTCCTCCGTTCCTGTGATGTGGACAGCTGGGGAACAGGGGTGCTGGAGTCCGCTTGAGTGGTCTCCATCTCTCCCTCCGCTCCTCTCCCTCCGTCTTCATCTCCATCTCTCGAGAAGCCAGCAGACAGCGGGTCACATGACACGCTGGGGGAGGGCTCTTCATCGCAGGCTGACGCACCTTTGGGCCGCTCACTCTTCCAGGCAGAGCGACCACCGTTCCTCTTGTAGTTATCTGGCACATAGTGAGGCTGTGGAGAGAGAAAAAAAAGTGAGTTGAAGCAACTTGCAAACTTTATTCATGACTGTCTGAATGTAAACTATTTGATGAAGTATTTATGAGTCAACAACAGGAAAAAATGTATGAATTTACAGACAGTCAATAACACCACTGCCCATCCCATCTAAAACTGTCAAAATATGAATACAATAAAATTGTGGTCTATAACAATGAATGGGTAACTCCCAAAGTGTCCAGTCAAAATTTCAACTTAAATAGAAAAATAAATAAATAAATAACATTTTACAAACACACGTACAGTAATTAATAATATATTTTTTTAAAAGCCTAAGTAATACTACTATTAATATTAATAAATACTGCAAATAAATATATAAAAATTTCCCATTTAAATCTGGAAAAAAATGATAAAATAAATTATTATTCAAATAACAATTATGGCTGGATCTCATAACGATATGCTCAGTTTAAAATTAAACTAAAAACAAAACAAAATGAAACTAAATATGTGTAATGTAATATATTAAACTTCATATTCAAAGTAATAATAGTGTTTCAATTTGAATAATAAATATTATTATTAATAGCAAGTCGAGAAAATGAATAAAAAAGTAAAAATTGTGCATTCCAATTAATTTCAAACTCTGCTTATTTTATTTAGGTAAAAAAAACAGTAAACCAAACTAAGAAATACAGCTAACACAATGAAACACAAAAACATAGCATAATAGCATAATAAAAAAACATGACTTTTAAACATTGAAAAACAGAGTTATCTGTTTTTTTTGTTTTTTTTTCAAATAATTCAAATAATTCTTCATATTGTGATATAATGTAACAGTTCATATTAAATATTAAAATGTGGACCATTAAATGATCAAAAAATATATTTTCAGATAAAATATAGCCATATAATAAATGATAAACTATATAATATTACAAAAAATTATATAATTATTAATGTCTTGCAAAAAATCTTCATGTTTCAAAAATCCACATTTTTCCTCTTTATCAGTTTTGTGCGATTCCTAGCTTATACACTACTCACTGAGAAGTCCCTCTTGGGCGTCAGTCTTTTAGGGAAGTGGTTGAACGCATAGGGCTTGGTGCACACTGGGTACCGGTTGCGGTGGATCTTGTAGAACAGGTGTGCTGATTTATCCAGCCGGTAGTCGCAGATGTAAACGTCCTGCTCCTTTACCCCTTTCGGACGACCTGAATCCATTAGTGAGAGCATCAGACATTAGCATGTAGACCGTATGGTGGTTTTCAGCATGTAACATCTTGTTCACTGCATTTCCTGGATCTCACTGTTGATTTGTTTATGTAAAACTGTTGTATGTGTGAATGTCTCACCCTTGCAGTAAGTATACAGGTCCAAAACACAGCACGTTCCCACCACCGCCTCCAGCGGTATGATCTCATACAGAGGCACTCGGAACAACTCGTTATGATAGAAGCGTCGGGAAGGAGAGTGGTGCGTCTCGTGGGGACGAAAGTAGTGATGACCAAAGGCAAACCTCTCCCCTCTAAAGAGAGAGAAAAAGAGTCCAGTTCAAATCTAAGGTCTATGCTTCTTTTAATTAATGAAAAGGCACTGATGAGGTAATTTAGTAAATTAAGACATATTCCTTTGAAACAATCCCACCTCTACACACAGAAGCTATTGACTTCATTTAAACCCCAGTCTAAACATTTGGATGCTAGGAATGTTGTTCCATGGTCAACAGGAATGTCAATGCTTCATTCTGAATAAAGAGTGCCAATAAGTATTTGAATACAAATGTCTGATAGCACTTTAGTTTAGGGACCAACTCTCACTGTTAACTAGTTGTTTATTAACATGCATAATACTAGTATACCGGCTGTTTATTAGTACTTACAAAGCACACACAAATGCCTTAACCAATAACACTATATTTTAGACCCCTTAAAGGGATAGTTCACTCAAAAATGCAAGTTCTGGCATTAATTACTCCCCCTCATGACGTTCCAAACCTGTAAGCCCTTTGTTCATCTTTAAAACATGAAATGAAGATATTTTTAATTAACTCTGATGTTCAAGGCCCAGAAACATGATGTCAGTGGTTCAAACCTTAATATAACTAAGCTACAAGAATACTTTTTGTGTGCAAAGAAAACAAAAATAATAACTTTATTCAACAATTTTCTGTGTCAGTAGCACTCATCAGTCTGAGATGCAGAGACAAGCAATTGAGGTGTTTTGTTGTTGAATGTAATAATGACATCGCAGTAGTCATTTACTCCCGACATCTGAGTGACTGAAGACATTAACTTACGTTCGGTTCTGAAGGGAATGCACCCTTGATCTACCCAAATGCGTTTATGTTCGCGCGTATCATTCATGATCCAGCCTCACCTACAGAAGCAGTCAGTATAATGTCTTTTAATGAATCTTTGCAAATCGCCTTTCC
>JAUMHE010000072.1:15303379-15339219 GCA_032359235.1 Enteromius mattozi
TCTCTGTGTGGAGCACTGGCTGTTGTCAGACAATAATCTCACTGCATTATTACAATTACTGACAAAAATAATGTTTGAAAATGGAAACTGATATTTCGCTACCGCAAAAGATAGAAATAACTTACTTAAAACCTTTTTTGTTTTGTTATTTTTTTGGTGAAAATACTAGTGGCCTAAGACTTTTGCGCAGTTCTGTGTATATATACATATATTATATGACATGCAAGCAAGCATCCACCCTAATGTCAGCCAACCTGTCCAGGACCTGCACACCTGTCAATCAGTGCACTTCCTGCGTGTTTCTACTTCTACAGGGTTGCAGACGGTCGAGGCCGTGCTAAATTTGGCATCAGTGTAACTCCCAAACTTGGATACGGAATTCCTCGCAACCATGGCACTCATCACACACTCCTTAAAACGTTTGGTTACGTGAACCACATTGCCATAGTCCTACACCAATGCGCGAGAACTTATACAAACACTACTTGCATATGAAATATCCAATACTGTAAGTTAGTGCTTCTATAATAAGTTGTCACTGCAAGAAGGAAAACAAAAAAAGTTGGGTCGAGGCGTATCACGGGGCAAGCGCACAAAACGAATGGATTTTCACTAACTAAGTGTTGCTGTGTACTTACCGGCATCTTGGGGTCGATTTCTCCTCTACAGCAGTGACAGAAGAACCTCTGTCGTGGAGCAGCAGCAGCGGCGGCCTCCGCCATATTCACTCATTAATAGCTTCTGTAGAACATGACGTTACGCGTCGCACTCTGAAAGGAGCGTCGGTTGACAAGGAGACGCGTCGTTTTCATTTAGGCCACTTGATATCCACGAGTTTCCAAACGGTAAAGCTTTATTAATTCGACAACTGGATTTAAAACATCGCAATCTTTTTAATAATTTCCTGAGAGAACGTATATTTTCATATACATAAAATACTTTCAAGCATATCGTGATGAAATGTCCTCTAACGTTACCTGTTTGTTTGTTATATATATATATATATATATATATATATATATAAAGATAATAAAATAAAAATATAATACATTTGAAAATATTTGTATATCAACAACAAAAAATTTAAACAAAACATTCTACAGCTGTTGGCTTTTTTAACAGGAATTAATTAATCTGGAGTCTCTTTTCATCATTTAATATGTGACCCTGGACCACAAAGCCATAAAGACCATTTTTTCAAAATGGTTTGTTTTGTTAGGATATTTGCTAATATACAACTGTTTAAAAATCTGGAATCTGCAGTTGCCCCTCACTGCACCCTTGTGTTCTGAAGTGCAGTGAATCTGAGAGTGCAAAAAAATAAAACTTCCTAAAAAAAGAAAAGTGCTAAGGCAAAGTATAAGATGCATATTCATAAACTTTAATAAAACAAATAACACTGTGACAGTTACAAGAACATACAGCAGCAATGCAATAACAGTAAAACAACCAAGTAATACTTCAATTTAGGTATATACTATAGTGTTAGACAAAACATTAGATTGAAAATACAAAAGAAATGTTACAAATCACAAAAGCAACACAAATACGTTGGCCACTAATAACCACACCGATCTCCGCCACCACATTTTGCTAGGAAATTTTGAGTTTTATAATCAAGGTATGAAGTTTGTATTCCAAAACTTTTCAAAGCACAAATTACCTGTTTCAACTCATGAAAATAAAACATTAGTCGTGTATAACTGCAAAGAGGTACATACAGTAGTTAAGCTGCATGAAAACATGCTTTTTCATAAATAAAGGTCAAAGCAAGAAATCCATCAACCAACGGACTAATAAACAGGATCGGGAATCTCTAAAATATGATATTGGATTTCTCTCTTTTGTTTAAGAAAAACATTTGGCAAGTTAAACTTCACAGGTTCTAAGTTGCAACCTCCATTCTAGAGCAATGAAATTATCCCTTTCCTTGCCAAGTACAGCTATTTACACAAAGGAAGGAGTCAAGGGAAAAGCAAAGGCAGAATGTGGCACGTCTTTGTTGAATATGCAAGGCTGCTGTACCTTACACTTACAAGCTTCAGAAACATAAAAGAGACAAGAATTGTAAGCCAAAGCCTGTGTTATTAGGTATTTTTACGGTCTTAAATTATTACAGTGACTTTTTCTAGCATGATAAACGAAAAGTATTAGTTGATCGTAGATCCTCATAGACAGCATTCATATAAGCCACAATTTGAAAACAACCAACATCTAGATCCTTTTTGCATGTCTGAGCTAATGGCCTAAAGCTCAGCAAAACCAACAAATACAAAACGAAATCCAATGTTTTATTATCATTATGAGCTTGTGTATCTTGACATGCATGCTAGAGGACTCTAGGGTAAGTGCGTTGGTTTCCAACTCAGCCAGTGCTAGAATAAGTCACTTTGTCTCAAGGCTGTGTAAGCAATCGGGTTCTTCAACCTCGTTTTTTTTTTTCATTCAATTCTCTCTACCGGGGTGCGGTGAAGGCACCTTGTGCAGCAGAAACAGTGGCATTGGTGGCTGCCTGGCGCACAGCCTGATTGGAAAGCACACCGGTAGCAAACTCAGCCTGGGCCTTCTCAAAGCTCGCTTCGGTCTGCCTGTACATAGAATGAACCTGATGGGAGAAGATTAAAAAAAAAAAAAAAACCATTTCAACAGATCAGTATGATTAATGAAATATTCTGAATTACAATTTTACATACATCATTGTTTAAAACTTTAAGGGTTGGCTTTTTAAAGTTATATTTTCTCAGATGCTGCCTTTTTAATTCGAAAAATTACAATTGCAACTCTTTTCATTCTAATCTTTGTAATCTGATCTTGTATTGATTTCTTATTATTATCAATGTTTAAAACATTTGTAATACATGGAAACATACATGGAAACCATTACACTTTTTTGTCACATTTGACTAATTAAATGACAATTAATTTCTTTAATTTCCTTTGAATAGTGTTTTTAAACCAACTAAATCGATCATAAAAATGTCTACAATTAAGCATTATTTCTAAATAAAAAGTACTAAAGAGCATGATGAATATCATGTTTTAACTGTAAAATCCATAAACAACCTGTGCCCCGCAAATCACTACACCCAACAATAACATATGGAAAAGCAGCTGGCGTTCTGCAATTGCCATACATTTACATACTAAAAAGCCAAGCAATATAGCATATCCACTGCTACAAACGAAATGTCCTACTGAAGTCTATAAAATTGAGAGATGCATATAGTCTGGGGCAAATCTAATATGTCAACTAAAGTTCTTGAGCACTTTGTTTCTATGACTGCATGTTTTATAGTGAAAAGCCAGTAAAATCCTGCAGTATCAGTGGAAAAATCCACTGAAGAGGAAGACACGGTTTTAAAATAAGATGAAGTTAACATTTGGTATGGTTTTTTCAATTTACACTTTAGATTATATCCCTAATTTGACTGCCAGTGGATGCTTTTATTGGTGATGTGATTTACCCTCTTGAGCAACACCACTCCCATTGCCGCCTGAGCAGTGAAGAGCACAGCGTTAATCATCATGATCGCACCAACTGCCTTGTTCTTGCTAAGAGCGGCTAAACTCACGATCCACCCACTGCAACACAAATGAGAAAGAATCAAGCCAGTGGCCGAATCCTTAAGAATGGAATGCCACTAAATAACAATAAACAGGTCAGTAACCAAATTTGTACAAAGGTGTCTGTTTTGTCACACTCACCTGAAGCCCCACCCAGGGATACCGATAGTCATCATAACATAAAGCACCAGTTGGGCGAAGAAGATAAAGAAAAATGCAAAGAAGTTGAAGGAACTGTCACTCCTGTTGAGAGATGGAAGTGTACAATGACAATTTCATTATGTCTGGAAACAACTTGTTGACATATGAATTCTGAACGGCCAAAAAATGTTTAACATAGTGGTATAAGAAACTATTACACATTGTTGTCAAGCAGATTAAAAAATTGTCTGAAATCTGCATATTTTGAGATATCACTTATTTCTGCAGAACGAGTTGTAAGCTAATGTTTAACACTAAGATATGAGTTTGTTCAGTAATAAGCCGAAATAATGATTGTTTCTTCAGGGGAACAGATTACCAGTAGATCCTCTGCAGTGAATGGGTCAGAATGAGCATCCAAACATTGATGGACTGGAGTCATGTAGATTACTAGTGGATTATTGTGATGTTTTTATAAGATGTCTAGACTCTCATTCTGACGGTACCCATTCACTGCAGAGGATTTATTGGTGAGCAAGAGATGGAATGCTAAATTTCCCCAAATCTGTTCCAAAGAAGAAACAAACTCATCAACATCTTGGATGGCCTGAGTAAATGTTTAGCATATTTTACATTTTGGGTGATTATTCCTTTAAATGCACTTAATATCTGAAAGTTGCTGAAATGGGTTTGCTACAGCTGGAAATTTTTTTTACACAATTTAGGTGTCCCACCCTCAGCAAGAGACCACAATGGTACGTACCTGAAGGCTTTGTACACAGGTCTGTACCAACAAACAAAGGAGCAGGGAGTGAAGAGGAGAAACCAGAGTATGGCAAGACCGAAACCAACTCCATTAATGGGATCCGTACAGAACATAGCCAAACAGGAGATGAGATTAAAGAGCAAAGTGCATGCTGTGACTAAGAAAAAAGATGAGAGAAGTGGGTAGAAAGAGACACAAAGATAAGTACAAATGAAAACTGTAAACCAAGTAGCACACTAAAGTAGTGACTGACCAATATGCCTATACTAGGGGATTAACTGCTGATATTTGATACATAACACAATTAAATGATACACACAATTGCTAAAACTAAAGCAAAAGATCAACCAAAAAGGAAAATTCTGTCATAATTTGTCCACCATTATGTCTTTTGAAACCCGTATGTACAATATCAGCATTAAGTGCATAATGTGTGTATGTGTGTATACACACACACACACACACATACATACATGTATGTGTAATTTAAGTTCTGGTAAAAGGTATCTTACAAAATCACATGTTATGAGTGATATAATGACTTAATATAACAACTTTTTGATTAATAAGTCTGGCCAATCCATTGGTCAATCACTACAGAGGAGACTAACTATTTCAGTTTAACAGATGAAAGCACGCAGAATAAATTCATAATTAAAGTATTAATAAGCAACAAACTAGGAATTTATTGAGGGAACAGTCTATTCTGAAGTGTTACCAAAATATTTACTACTACTTACTACTGCTTTGAGGACAGATACAAAGCAGAACTTTCCACACACTGCAATAGAAATACTAAACTTACACATCCAGTAGTAGTACATGGTGGTGACAGTGCGCTGAAAGCTTTGGCTAATCTCCACATTAATGTCCTGATAGAAGCACGGCCCCACCGGGCAGAAGGAGGGCAATGGGGGCCAATTTTTCTGACGAGCTGAGGGAGAAGGACACAGAAAGAGATTCATTTCCCCATTCATCAATCACATCTGCTAGCATCACTCCATTAATGTCTTGTTCATTACCGCCAAGGTCTAAATCCTACTCCTTTGAAAATACCATCCATCCATCACTGTCATTTTTTTTAACCGTTCCATTTCTTTGTCCCCTCCTCTCTCATTCATGTCTCATCAATCTCTGCACTTTTATTGTAACCCTGATTAACAATTAGTCCATCTAAATAATCACATCGGTTCCTAAATTACACTTGTTTAACGCCCATCCATCTGTCTCATCATCTTTTACATATCTATTCCTGCAGTACTTTGCTTTCTTTCATGGAGATACTTTATTGCTAATCTTTTCATCAAAATTATTTCGTATTGTATCTAGATAAATGCATTTTCAAAAAATTTAAATGGTGCTTGCACTTGTAACACCCGCCTAGACAATGTTAGGAATGGTTGCCAGGTCATTCCAATGTGGTTTCTAAGGTGTTACGAGTAGCTTAAACATTAAAATTTGATTAATCATCTTACGAATGGCAATACTAATCGCAAACCACCACTGAAACCTTTCATGCATGTAATTCCAGCAGTAAAACTAAAGATAAGAGTCAGGGGAATTCCACTGTGGGTCCAAGAAGTTTCATTTACATTTAATTCCCCGGGCAAACACAGAAATCAAGATATTGCTACACTCACTGGCTCCAGACCCAAGTGCATGTGCATTCAGCTCTTTCTCTCGTCTCTCCAGCTCTTTTGCTTTTCTCTCTAGTTCCTCCTGCTTCCTCAAAAGATCTGCTGTGGTGGCACTCACTGCAGACTGCAAGAGACATACAGGGAGAGGCAGTTACCAATTATGAAATGCATAACTGTTTTCTATTACTACCACATTAATAAGCATCTCAGCACAGTATTAAAATGATGTATGATATATTTATGGTTAAATGTTTTCAATTCAACAAGGAGCAAAACTATAGCTGAAATTCAGCTGTGTTTACTCTTTCATAGCAGTATGAACGTTTAGTTTATTAACTAGCAGCAAATTTGCCATCGTTTAAGTGTGGGGTCACCTAGTCTGCATTTATTCAATCAAAAATACAATAAAAAACGTTATTGCAAATTACTGCAAAAACAATTAGTGTTTTGTATTTCAATATATATTTAAAATGGAATTTATTCATCTAATGCAAAGCTGAAATTTCAGCATCATCACTCCAGTCTTGTGTCACACGACCCTTAAGAAATTGTAAAATGCTGAAACATTTCTTCTTATTATTATCAATGTTGTTGCAACTGTTGTTACTGCTTAATATTTTTGGTTAAAACGCTGATATTTTTTTTCTCCCAGGATTCTTTGATAAATACAATAAAAAAATGGCAATTGAAATAGGAATCTTTTGTGACACTGCTAAGGAGATCAATTTAATGCATCCTTGCTGAATAAAAGTATAAATTACTGATCACAAATGTATAAATGGTATTTTTATTTTAGTATTACTATATTGCTATTCCCATAACCAAAATAATAAACATCAATCATTGGTCTTACATGTTTATTATTATTCATACAAATCTTTAATCATACTATGCATTTGGTTAAAAGATTCTGAAAGATTCTGAGAGATCAAATTACATAAACATCATGCAATATTTAACTGTTAAAACAGCCCAAAAACCACAGTAGAACTGCATTATGGTAGTGACAGATCTACATCGAACAGAACAGTATTAATATATTGCTTTGTAATTGAAATCATATTGCATACACTAGCGTGATGATGGGGCAACTGTGTGCTGTAACTGTTGCAGTAAAAACTACCAGATGTAACAATGCAGTGTCATGTTCCTGTGTCAACAAATATGTCTCATTTGGTTACTCTAAAATCCCAGTCCTTGCGCCCCACCGCTCTGCATATTTTGCATGTCACACACTTAAATGCACTTTGAATGGAACATAAAGTTCGCTTCGAAGTGGAATCATGGCGGAAAATCCGGTGATGTCCACTTCGCAGGGCACATACGTTTGAATAGAACAAACGTCTGGAGCGACAAGAGAAACGCACAAAATGTGCTGGGGCGGTGAAACGAGTGGACTGGGATTGAGAATCAATGCTCTAAACAGCACCTGTGTTCCATAGGATCCATAATTCCTGGGTTCGGTTGGTGTGGTCCTGCTGGGAGGAGTTTGGGCAGGAGCTGCAGAAGGAGATGTGGCTTCATATGGAGGTGGAGGCTTCATTACCCAAAACAAAGAGCAAAACAATTAATATTAGCTTAATAAAAATCTTATTAAGCAAACATAAGCCATCATAAGGATGCAGGGCTGGTATGGCACAACAAATTAACTGAGAACTTAATTTTACAAAACACAATAAAGAACGTTTCTGATTTTCTCTTGCAGATCAGAGGCAACTGAAGTTGACATGAAATAGAGTTTATAATTCATTGTACTCCCATCATGTGATGTATTAATAATTAAAGGCTATGTAAACACAGCCTGCTCAAGACCAACAATTGTCAGGACGGACATATTTACCGCCGTTATGTTGTTATCAAATGGGTTGTAGAGGTCCAATGTGGCATAGCCAGTGTTGCTGCTGTGCTGAGTCACTGATGGATCCTGCAAACACAAGTAAAACAAACCTCTCAGATCATTTATAGCAGAGATAATAAATCAGTGACTTATTTTAAAATTTAAATATCTGGGCTGTTGCCACAGAGCATTTAACATTTTTAAACCAAGCTCAAGGTCTAAGAGCTGGCGCTTTAAAGTTAAAATCTTACACTAATATCATTGTTTCTGAGGCAGACACTTTATCTGCTATAAGGGGACTAACCTTAATACAACACAATAAAATAATGTTAAAAAAAATAATTAAATAATATGAGTGAATTTATGAATTTATGTATGCTATTTAAAAAATGTTGCCTTATTTGGCCATTGCATAATTATATATATATATATATATATATATATATATATATAATATAAAAAGTTTTTTGTACAAACTTCAAATAGAAATGGAAACTTAATAGAATTAACAATATTATTAGCCTTATTCAGCTATATAATATTATACTTTTCTAATTTTTATGACCTAAATTATATTTTTTTTAAATGTGTAAAATAATAACAATAAACAATAAATGTGTGTCCAAACTTATAGTCTATTTATACATGCCATTTTATATAATCCTTGTTTTCATTTCATTGTAGTTGATTCCTTTAATTTAGCTATACTTAAAGCAACAAGTGATCAACAACTAGCAGTTTAAATACAAACCAGAAGGTCAAGGACACGGATTGGAAGGATCATTCATACAAGATCACAGTCATGTAACTCAATATAATTGGCGTGGCCTTTGATGACTGTCAAGTCTCATGACAGCATCACAAGAGGTACAGCACTTCACAAATAAGGCCACAAATGAAAACAACAACTCAAACAGAACTGCAATGGACAATTCCAAAAACGAGCACAGTATATTACCTGGAATGGATTATGATCATCAGATGCATCAGCAAAAGTGGTGTATTGTGACATTTTGGTTACTGGTTTGGCAGATTAGATCTCGCCAAAATGTTAAAAGAGGTTCAAATCAACCGCGATGAACAGGTAAACACCAGAACAGTGTTGTGTAGCAGTTACAGGCAGAATCAATCCAGTTTAGTAAATACCGGATTGTAATAAGTCAATTTAAAACAAACAAATCACACCGCAACCGGTTTACACTAACTAACGTTAGCTAACCAACCAACATCACAGCGAAACCTCGGTTGTCCGCGTGAAATCAGTAGCGAGTGCTGTCCTTATATTACAGTGGTTTATGGTCTCCTTCTTTGGTATTTAAAATTATTTATTTCTTTTCCTTTGTTATATCCGACGAACGACACGATTTTGTTTCAGTTTTACTCTGACGGCGCTGTTGTGTAGCACTAGTGTACAGGAAATATGTTCATATCACATGACAGGGGTGTTGCCAGGTTGCGCTTAAAAACAAGTAATTTAATGTATAAACAAATTTGAGCAAGCCGTTCTGTTTTCTATCCAGAGGAGTGAACAGCAGAATAACGCAATTTTTAAAAATCATTCTCTTTTACAAAAATATAATTCAAATAGTTCACAGCCACACTACAACTAAAATTAAACAAGTCGTAACCTATATTTGCTTATGTTTAGTGGACATGGCAACATAGCAGAACTGAAGCTTTGAGGAAAAAAATTTGACGAGGAAGAGCCAATGAGAAAGCGCCATTATGTCATATGATAAGGGAGAATTTTTGTGAAAAGCAAGGGGGGCGTGTTTCTCCTAAACACTAAAATAGTTGTGTTTCAGTGTATTATATTATTTCAACAACTGCATGGTCTATAATTTCTAATCTATCTGTCTATCTGTCTGGACATCCATCCAACCGTCTCGGTTAAGCGGTACGATTGAAAATGTAAAAAAAAAATCACATGCTGTTCCGGTTCCTCATTCAACCACTAGGTGTCACTGTTTCTTTGAAAAGCGAGGCAGCAACGTAATTTCCCTCTGTAAAATATAGATAGGGGCACCGGGGTAAGTTGTCACAGGGGGAAGATGGCTGAAGGCTTGCAATTCTCTAACGTAGTCATGTGAGTTCACATGGGTGACAGGAGGGCAGAAAGTCAGTCATATGATACCTCACAACACACAAATATACCACTACTCCCCAGACACACTCACACACAATCACCCTTCTTTGTGCTCTTTTATAAACCTTGTTTACTTAGATTTACATTTTCACTTATGTTATTGAAAGTTTGACCTGGTTGCTTTGGTTGCTTTCTCTGATAATAAAGTTTCTGCAGCTGCTGCTAGGATACAAAGTGCTCCACAAACAATTAATTCAGCACGTTGACTTCAGTCTTCTTGACCAGATGTGGATGAAATTCTAAAGAAACGAAGAAACTAGACACTCCACCAATTGATTTTGACACAACGTGGCTCCTGGATCGTATTATTAATATGCTCTGATCTTGGTGCGCAGGCTTCCAGTGGAGTTTCAATGCAATACATTAATCAGTGAGCATGACAGCAATGGTAAACAGGAATGGAGCCTTTAATGAACCATTCATAGAGAAACAATATGTTCTTCATCTGTGAGTTCAGAGGAAGGCTATGCTGAAGTGACAAAGATTTGTCACTCTTAATACCCTAAACCATCTTCCCTTTAAAACCTCAATTTCTCTTCTCTAAGTGGGTGTGTCTGTGCTTCCTTTTGCTTTCCTTTGAAACCGCAACATTCCTCAGCAAATCAAGCGATGCATGGCCCCATGACATCACCACATTTGGAATGAGCTGACATGAAGTCTACACTGGTGAGTTGCCAAGGCAACCAGCAGGGATGAAGGGAGCTTCAGTGGACCGTGTGGGCTTGTGGGTTTTGCCCCTGTTTCTCAGCAGTATGGTCTCAATTAAAGAAGAGGAGAAACCAGGATCTGGGTCTCATTTAGTGCATACCACCACAATAGGCTTAAACCACACAAGGCCAGAGTTAAATACATGGTGAAGACTTGATGACCTTGTTCTATAGTGCTTGTAATATTAATCTTGTTAACGAGGTGCACAGTGAACATGCCAGGCGTCAAAGCAGATGTGAAACCATGTCTCAAAGCATTTTGGCATTCGCTCGGAATTGAAAATTGAGTCAAGAAGTCCAGACAGACAGATGGAACAAATAGAATTAACACTATGCAAATGTGCATTTTCTGAAGAAAATATCAGCAACAACATGCCGCCACAATGAAAGGTGCTGAGGATGGTTGCTAGGTGGTTGTAAGGATGTTCTGGGTGGTTGCTAGGGCAATGCCAAGTGGTTACTCTGAAGTTCTTACAAGGTAAGGAAATAGTTATTGGATTTCCTAGGGGCTTTTAGGACTTTCTGGGTTGTTGCTAGGCTTGTGCAAGATGATTGTTAGATGGTTCTTGGTGGTTGCAAGCTCATTGATATAAGTTTATGGATGGTTTCTATGTCGTTTGCGAGGTGGTTATTAGGGTTTTGTTTCTAGGGCTAGGATATGTGGTTAATAGGATGCTTTGGGTGGTGGCTAGGCCATTGCTAGATAATTGTTAAGAGGTTTATTCCAATTGACAGGGTCCCTACGAAGTGTTCACTGCTCCCTACTCCCTAAGCATTGGATATCTGTTGAAGAGGACTTATCTGACAATAATCACTCATTTGGAAAGACAATAACGGGGTCAAGCAAGTAATGATATAACAAATTAATATTGTAATTTATTTTACTATAAAATTTACATACAAAATACATAAACAATTATGTTTCTAATAAATATAGTCAAAATGTGTAAGTTTAGACTTTTAACAGATTGTAGTGGTCTCATCTCAAGGGCTTTCTTTCCCACACACAGCCTTGTAGTTAAGTCACCTGAGGTAAATAAAGTAAAATAAAAAATGACAGAGCCTCAACTGTTTCTCTATGTTTTTACTTAGTTTCACCTATTCATATTATAAATTATGCCCATGTAACATTCATCGTCATTGCCATTTATAAATACTCTAGTTTGTATAATAATAACAACATTTAATAATAACCTCTCCAATACGGAGCCATTAACAGTTGAGTGATTTTTGATGTATGTGTGAAGCGATGTATCTCTTGTTCCCGAACAGGTTCGTTCCCTTCATATTGGAATGTCAAGGGTTAGTTTACCCTAAAATTAAAATTCTGGGATTAATTACTCACCCTTATGTTATTCAAAACCTCAAAGACCTTTGTTCATTTTTGGAACACAAAGCAAGATTTTTTGATGGAATCCAAGAGTTTTCTGACCCTCTATAGACAGCAAAGTAACGGACACGTTTAAGACCCAGAAAGGTAGCAAGGACATTGTTAAAATAGTCCATTTGACACATGTGGTTCAACCATTATTTTATGAAGCTACAAACAACTTGTAAACAAGGCATTGTGCATTGCATCGTGGTACCCTCTATAATGACCGAGGACTTTCCCAGGAGAGAATAAATCATTGAATAAAGCTGTTTGTTTGTTTTCTTTCCGCACAAATACTATTCTTGTAGCTTCACACCATTACGATTAACCAATGTCATACGGACTACTTTAACAATGTTTATGGGGGGCAGTCGTGGCCTAATGGTTAGAGAGTCAGACTTGTAACTCAACAGTTGCTGGTTCGAGTCAGGAATTACCCCTAAAACCCACAGCTGAGCAAGGCACTGAACCCCTACTTGCTCCTTGGGTGCCACAGCAAAAAATGTCTGCCCACTGCTCTGGGTGTGTGTTCACTACTTACTGCTGTGTGTGTGTGTACACTAGTTGCTAGGTCATTGCTAGGCGTTTGCTGGGGTTTTCTTGGTTGTTACTAATCCTATGCTAGGTTGTCACAGAGTTCTGGGTGGCTGCTAAGACATTGCCAAATGGTTTTTATGGTGCTCTGAGTTGTTGTGGGTGGTTGCAACGATTCTTGCTTCAGCAAGCACCACAAAAATATAGTCACTGTCTCTGATGTTAAGCAGCGATTATGAATTTTTTCAACCTCTTCCAGAAAGTGTGTAAAACTTGTCAACCTCTGTACACTACAGCACACATACACTTATAAGACATCATGGGTTATGTGAGCTTAAAACTCTTAACAGGACCATTGAGATTTGTAAAACACACATACGCAACACAGCAGACTGAAATTATGTGCAATCTTGAATACATTCACTGTGTGCTCTGTTGTCTGGAACCTGGAAAATTCATCATTGGCAGCAGACTGAAAAACGCAGCAGTCTCCGAACACAGAAAAAAAGGAAGATACAGAGGGGCAAAGAAAGAGTTTAAACTTAATTTTGCTTTTCATTAACATATTCTTGCATCTTTTAATCATACGTATTATTTAATTTAACTTTCAAAAGCATCTGCCGTAGATTTAGAATAAAGTTACAGTTTGGATCATGAATCTGGCTGCAGAAAGACAAAAAGAAAGAGAAATGACAGGCATTCTCTCTGACCTCATGCAGTAACTAGTTACAGATGGGAGAAAGAGCAGAGGGAATATAACCTTAAAAATCTGAAATTATTTTTCTTTTCTAACATTTGCTCACTCTTTCCGTACCTCTCCCTCATTCCCCCATTACTCCTTGCCAGGAAATAATTCAATAATTGATGCACACTCATGAAATACAAATTTGTAGTGTTGTTCAGAACTGTAAGGGGTTGGATCAGGAGACAGAAAGCAAGAACAGATACAAAGAACACTTTGAAGAAAAGGAATGAGGCAGAAAATAAGTGCATCCAAGGCTAGTGTCAAAGAGATTGACATGAAAATAAAAATGAATTAGTCATGAGCTTTTTGGGGGTTTATAAGTAGAAAGGTTTAATGCTAAAACATTTTTGATTAATAAGCCACATTGTGGCATATACATGAAATTGAAATGCACAAACGACAATAATAAATACACTTTTCAGCCAATACACCAAAAACAACAATGCAAACCCACTATCATCTTTATACAAGTACCGTCTCTGACCCTTCAAATATCTCTCCTTCTCTGGCAAACAAACTTAGCATATGTCAAACATACAAAAAGTGGAAGGAACAGGCTAGCATTTTAGCACATTGTGGACATGGTTGAAATGGAATGGAATAGAATGAACTGAAATCTAAGGATCCTTCAGTCTCGTTCATACACACGGGTGCAGACGACATCTCCGGCTCTCATGATCTGGAAGATAAACATCAGAGATGTTAAGAAACCACTACCTATCTGCTTAAACAATTTAAGTTCCTTATCCGACGGGCTTAAACTGATGTTATATATTCACATATCTGACTAAATCTTGTTCTCTGAATCCAAAGAATGCTCTTTTCAGTTTCCAACCATGCAACACTGATTTACCTAAATTAAAGCTAGAAAATGTCTATTAGGAACAAAAAGCACAGACACTGAGGAACCTGTTTACTGTAAGTGGCCTAAATGGGAGCAGTGTGACTTCTATAATAATGGTGAGGAGTAAACAACAATCTATTATTGTAAGGTGTTAAGGTTTATTAGAGTAGACTAGTAGTATTCTATTTTATATGCCAGTGGTTTAATTCAGTTCACAATATTAACAATATTACGTGGTGCACTTACGAGAATCATCTGGCCATCATTGGTCAGTTCACGTGTCCATGATGTTTCAGGCCCCTCCCCCTTCTGCAGCGTCTGCTCACAAGTGATTTTACGGTCTGTTTCCCATTTTGGAAAACTCTGGTGAAAAAATTGTTGGAAATAGTTAGAAAAGAGCTAAAAGCATGCAGAGATATTCATTTTAAATGTCTTTATAGAGAAAACATACATTGTGTATAAATAAAAGTATTAGAAAATGTAAATAATAATACATTTAAGACACTGATATTTGCTAATAGTAAATCTTATGCAATATGCTTAAGTGTAACAGAGAGAAAAATATGATAAGATGCATGGATGGGTGGCATTACTGTGCAAGGGCGTCCATCCACCGTCGCCTCATTGAAGGACTCGCCCACCGTGAAGGACACATGAGTGGTCCGCACACTAGTGGAGGTCTGAATGGAGAGACTTTCCCCCTGCTGTGTTATCTCTACAGCTGGTTTGGAAGCTGCTGCAACTGCAATCTTCCTCAGAAAGACGTTTACGCCTGTAGAACACACACACACACAAATGTGCTAAGAAATGAAAAGGCCATTTATCAGAAATCAAAGTTATTTTTCCTACGGCCAGTTTCCTGTCCTTAACAAGCGCGTCCAATCTGCACTGGAATGTTTTACTGTCACATATTTAAGCAATCAAATCAGGTACCACAGTCTTAAGGTTTACACCAGGGAAATCTACACCTTTTAAATGCAGTGGATTCATTCTCGTGTTTATTTTTTATTTAGGGGCAACTGTGTACTTGGTCTAAGTGAACTCCCCCTTGAATGAATAATTGGGGTCAAGGGACGGTGTGTCTACAGAGCCAAACGGCTGGCCGAGGGGCCCAGTATTAGGGTTTGTGCGCCTAATCACAATCCCATGAGGAAGTGAAGCAGAACATTTTTTTCTTGCAGCTTTCCATTGATGGTGCTCATTGTCAAACCGAGTCTCAAAAATATATTTTTTTGTACATAAATAAATAAATAATGACACTGACATGCAGTCGTGCAAGGGATTCTTTTGATTTATAGTTTTCTTGTCAGTTGATATTTAAATGTCTAATCTGAAAATAAAATAGCATTGTTGCTTATTGTTAAAGGAGCAATAATACAATATATATATATATATATATAATTATGGAAACACTCCCTTTTTCTGTTTTGTTTTGTTTTTACAATATAAAGAAGGTTACACTACCTAGAGATTTTTTTTAACACAACAAAATATCAAAATAACTTGTAATTGATTTTATAAAATTTAAAAAAAAAAAACCCCAATACGAATACAAAGTTCACATTTAAAAACTAAAGATTTTGCTTTTATTATCCTAGATATAACTTTTTATAACAAATCTTGAAAACTCACCGAGAGCTTTTAAAAGTTCCTCGAAATTTTCGGAACTTTTCATTTTCCAGGATCCAGAGAAGTCAGCAAACGTTTGCTCCGTGTTCGCCTCCATGTTTCTGCGTATCTTTCTTTTCAGACAGTCGTTCTGGACCGCTTTTCACCTCTCATCCGCCGACGTTCAGCAGTCTTTCTTTCTCTCTCTCTCTCTCTCTCTCTCTCTCAGGTCAGCCTGTGAATGTGCGCTGAGTCCTCGACCAATCCGCAGCGTTTGCGCCTGTGCCGCGTCTCATTGGGCGGCCGCTACTCGCGCACCATGTGCTTCCAGTAAAGGTTCAGAAAGACCCCTATTTGCCCCACCATTTGGCTTGAGCGACCGGCTCATATACCGCTAATTCCTTTAGTTGCATCCTAATACGTGTTATTTGTCATTTAGGAGGCGCTTTTATCCAAAGCAACTTGATTTTTTACAAGTCCACCAGTCTCCTTGTTCATCGATCACAGCTCCAGAGACTCTCACTTTGGACTTCAGCTGTTACTTGTAGCTACATTTAGTTGTCATCCACTGAATCTGAAAGCATTCCATTATGCTTTTGAGATTTTGTCAAACAAGGCGCTTTTGTTTAAAAACTGTAAAATACATGGAAACCCCCATATTATTCAGCTCCCTTTCTCTCATACAAACATGCCAACAAAGACATCTCATGCTGAGCTTTGTTAGTATTCAGACCACAACAGTCAGCCATTGTCAGTCAATCATATCACAGCTTCAAATCTCGGCTCTCTTGCTGAGGGCTGCTGTATCTGTGTCTGAGTCCTAACAAGACTCTGGCTTTGAATTTGCATTTAGACCTCCTCTAAAGTTTTGAGGGACTTTATGTTTCAAATAAATTTAAAACAGCCGCTGTTTGTTATAACAATAGATATTTTAAATAATGTAGTAAAATCCTATTTATAAAATATAGTAAAATAATAGAAAGTAAAATAAATGAACAAAGTATAAGATATCTTAAAGTAAAATATCATGATAACTAAGAATGTCTAAAAATTTGCACTTTTTTCAAAAGTTATGCAGAGGCAAATATGTACAGCTATAGCAAATAGCATCTATATCAGATATGTCATAAAATTAATGTTATAAATTGATTAATATTCATTCATTTATATATCTATCTATAATCAGCTATTATATAAGCTTTTAAGAATCTTTAAATATATATATATATATATATATATATATATATATATATATATATATATTCAGTATATATTTTGATAATATTTACATGTATATACATTAATATTGTTCTATTTTATGTTCTATATAAATCTATTCAATAAATAAACTAGTGCTGTCAAACAATTAATCACATCCAAAGTAAGTTTTTGTTTGCACAGAATGTGTGTACTGGTGTATATGTATTATGTATAAACTGTGTAAATACACACATGTATGTATATACTTAAGAAAATAAGTTTATATATTTAAAATACTTTTATATAATATCGATTATGTGAATATAAATATATACATGGAAATATTTTAAAAACATATACTATATATGTGTTTATTGATATATACATAATAAATATACACAGTACACACACACACACATATATTATGTAAACAAACTTATTTTGAAAGCAATTAATCATTTGACAGCACTAAAATAAACATTTTCCTTAAATATGTGTCTGTATTTTTATTTACAAAAATATAGGCAGTACACACTCATATATTACATAAACAATGCGATTAATCACGATTAATCATTTGAACTGGAGCATTCAAGCATCAGTAAGCTATACAGTAGCTGTGGCC
The DNA here is from genome assembly GCA_032359235.1 of Enteromius mattozi. NCBI lineage: Eukaryota > Metazoa > Chordata > Actinopteri > Cypriniformes > Cyprinidae > Enteromius > Enteromius mattozi. Next base: position 15,321,106 of record JAUMHE010000072.1, read on the forward strand.
GCTATGGAAGCCAAATTGAAGTCATTACATCCATGAAAATCTGGTCATTCAACAAGGATATTGACTCAAATCACAGGAGCCCACTGAGATGATTATTAAGTCTCTTCATCATAAGAAGTGATCATGACCTTAGAATATAGCTATGAAGCATTTTTATGCTGCTTTTGTGTTGTGAAGCTTGAAAGTTCCAAACTCCAAAGGGAGAAATAAAAATACATTGCTCAAAATTACCCCTTTTGTGTTGCACCACGTCAAACAGGTTTGGAACAATATTATGGTTTGACATGATGACATTAATTTATTTGGTTGAAATATCCCTTAAGTTGAGGATCTGTTTGTTTAAGATTATTTACGTCCATCATCACCCCATCAAATCAGAATGACCTTCTCTGACAAAAGATCATTTTAAGAACATTGGCAACCAAACAGTTTTGGTGACCATTTACTTCCACTGAACAGAAAAGGGCATTTCTCAAAATGTTCAATAGATGAAAAAGTCATACAGGTTTGAAATATAAGAGTGAGTAAATGACAGAATTGTATTCTTTTTGGGCAAACAAGTAAATGAAATTGGGAAAAGACAAATGATTAAGCATCCATTTACACAAGATGGCCACACAATGAAGCAATGCAGCACAAATAAAGCACATTCTATAAACCACAGAAATGCAGTACTATGGAGTACTACCACAAACAGTCAACGTCTATGAAAGCTACCACTGACAAACACAAACCTTGTTTCCAAAACGGTCACTGTTAGCCCTTCAACTAAAACCAAACATTTCTGTGAAATGTCAAAGTCTCATGTTCATGAACAAATAAACTGACAGGAAGAGCTACTCATTTTTCTGAAGGGTGTCAATTTAATAGGCAAGTTTTAATGTGATTAATATATTAATAATATCTAAATTGATAGCCCTACATTTGTCTTTTATTATCCCACTTCCATTTAGTTTTTATTTCTGAAAGTTGCGCTAGCAATAAACAGCTGACCAGAACAAGCACCAAAGCCATGGAAACAAGGAGGCTACAGAAAACACAAAGACTGAACTGAGATCAGAGAACAGACGTGATGCAAGTCTTACCTTCAGGATGAAGGAAATGGTTGGCATTAAGTTCAGGATTAATACAGCAGCGCACTGAGATTTAGTTAAAACAGTGCTGACAACCTAAGACACTGTAAAATGTGCTTTCGTTTGCTATTATATGCCACTAAACCTAAAGCTTAAACGCCTGTTCTACTGAATATGCATTGATTTGAAAAGGATAAACACATTTGATGTTGACTTAAAATGCTCTTTTTGCCAATCATCCACTGAAACAATCTCTTATTTATTTTGGTCCTGCCAGTGTACCCAGTACTTTTGGAATAATATTTTAAAAACATTTTCCTTATCTTATAAACATGTGATTTTGGGTTATATTTGTGTTGATTTTTTAGTTTTCTTTCCTTTTCTTGTTCCCTCTTGTTAAGACGTGTGAAATGTTTGTGTCTTGTAGTGGGATACTGTATTGTACATGCTACTTGTTGAAAATTATTTAAAAAACAACAAAAAACCCCCCCCAAAACTTCTGACTTGACGTATGACGTAAGTTGCGTCATACATCAAGTCATAATTTGAAAACTAGAAATATTTTTGTTACAAAAGCCCATCGATCTGCTTCAGAAGACATGTGTTAACCCCCCGAAGGTGTATAGGTTAGTATCACAATGGATATATCCGATTTACGGAGCTTCAAAATAATGGCCGCTGTCCACCAGCATTAACAAGCTTAGAAGAGCCAGGATACATTTTTAAAAAACTCTGACTGTGTTTGTCTGAAAGAAGAAAGTCGTATACCCCTAGGATGGCTTGGGGGTGAGTAAAATTTGCCGTAATTTTCACTTTTGGGTGAAAATCTTCAGCAAAGTTGCTGCATTTGAATGTGGAACATACAACACAGATTATGACACAACTGTCTGTCTGTTCCCATCTACACTTTTATTTAATATTCTTCTTTTCAGAATTTTCATTGTCGCATAAAAACAAAGAATTCAGTGCTGGATAACATACGGAAAAAAAAAATGGATAAAACCATGGCATTCCAGTATAGATAAGACTTTTGTTTTTGTTGTTGTGATTATTTTCTCTTGACATGGGCTCTAATACACACTACAACACAAGACAGACGTCAGACTACTTAGCCGCAGCGCTAAGAGTAATATGAGCACTACAGTCAGATTGCATAGGTCAGCCACATTAAAACAAGCAAAGGGAGGAAGAGGAAATAGAAAAAAAAGAAATTAAGGATTCGATAACAGAAAACTTGCAATCTCATGACAATTAATAACTATGAAATGGTGGCTAATTTGTATGAATTTGTACAATCTCATTCATATATTTTCCAACAATTTGCACCTTGCAATTTATAGTGGGTACAAATTCATACAAAATCATTAGCTCGTAAAATAGTTACATTTTCTCATGAAATCGAGTAGTAATATTACAGAACAATGTTCTACCGAGGCAACATTTGCACAAGCTTTGAACAAAACAATAACTCTAAAATAAAACAATGCTCTTAGCATTTAACAAAACGCACACACAAAAAAAAACATTAATGTATACTCAATATGCTGTTACATCACAAAATAAATGATTCCGTTTTATTCCAGAATCTTCCACACATCTAATTATGAAAATCCAAACATCATACATATAGTACACAAAGACATATTTTCTTATATTGAGCTCTATATGGTTTTATTTTTGATATGTGATTGTAAATGTGTCTTTGCAGAGATTCATCAAGAGTCGAACACCTGGTAACATCAGCTTTAGGATAGAGATAGACTGATATATATAAAAGGCCATATTTCATCATTTTGAAATATCTGACATAAGCAGATAACTGTACCCAACTTGAAGGATAATAAGCTATTTCTGTTGTCAGATTTTCATTTTTGAGTGCATATGGAGTAAAACAGGAGTTTAATTTCAATTTACAATACTATATGTTTAATTTTGTCATTAGATTGTATTATAGAAATAAAGGTATTAATATCAGTATTATAAACCCTGCTTTCTAGAAATTAAATTTTATCAATGAATTTCTATAGAACTTTTCCATAACATTGTGATTACTAAATATTTATGCTGTCATATGATTAATCACGATCCAAAATAAAAGTTTGTTTACATAATATATGTATGCGTGTTGTGTTTATTTAGTATGTATATGTAAATACACACATGATCTATTTTTAAAATATTTACATGTATATATTTATATTATTAGATTTTACATTATATATAAATATATTTAATATTTAAACAATATATTTTTTCTTAAATATATACATGCATGTGTGTGTATTTATACATGCATAATAAATGTACACATTACGCACTCATATATTATGTAAACAAAAACTTTTATTTTTGATGCGATTAATCGTGATTATTCATTTGACAGCACTATTAAAATTTGATTAGTTTAGTTCAGATGAGAGCAAATGATCTTCAGGGGTGCGTTTCCCACAAAACATCAGAATTTGCCACCGTTTACTACTATTTCCTAAAAGAGTAGTAACATGTTGGCACCTCTGTCGTTCAAACCATGTTTGTTCTACAGCATAGGACTTTCGTTAATGTCGTAATGCACAGTACTAACTAAGTAGCTAATTTATTTATTCAATAGTGTCGTTTTATTACAGATCATTTACACAAAACAATAGAAAGTCGTTCATTTTTAAATCACAATTACATGCACATATCTAATTAGTGCATGCTTTATTTTAATACATGCTGCTAATCGGGAAGCAGTTATCTTAAAAGTTATCATAACGAACGCGGCACCTGAGGACTATTTGACTAGTTTTAGTTTTTGATGATTTAAGCCCCATTTACACCAAAACGATAACTATAAAGATAACGATATTAGCTGTAAACCAGCGAACAATATGGTCTGTTTATTTTAAGCACATGCGCCCGCTTTAAATTCTCAAGCTCATAGCAGGGTGGATTCTGATTGGCTATCAATGTTTGTATCGTTCATCAGCTGGGAAAAAAAAAAGTTTTGAAAAAGATTCCAACTATATAATTTCTTTGTGCCTTTACCATTATAGCTGTGGTGTGGACTCTGCTATTCTTTAATATTGAGAATCATTTTTAGAACTATAGTTATCTTTATAGTTATCATGCTTGGTGTGATTGGGGCTTTTGTCACGCTTCTAACCACAGGACAAGAGCTGTAGTAGTTTCATCTACAAAAATTTACAATGCCAAGAACATTCTTCGTAACTACAATATACGGTTTTAGGAAACTGCTAACTAGCAACCATAGCTGGCTAACAATGCTTTTGGGAAACACACTCCAGTTGTGAACCAGTTTGATTCAGTTGAACAAATCACTTACAAATCAGAATCACATTACTCAAAATAGCTGAAGTAGTAGTTAGACGTAACTAGGAGAAATCATATCCATTGCGGCATTGACTTTTTCAAGCCTGCAAAACACAACTTTACACTTTCACAGTTTTTTCCACAACTAGTTATTTTCCGGCAGTAACTCAAGAACGAATCATTATTTTATCTGAATCTCTTATTTCTGGTAAACGTCGCATGGTAGACGAGACCTCAGGAAGAGCAGACCGTCATAGCCTCAGTCTAAGCACAATTAACTTAGAAAACTTACAAACACATATCTGTTTTTAACTGAAATCTTAAGAGGTTAAGATTCAAAATAGAGGTTCATATTTGAGGAGGTAATGAAGAAAAATAAAGCCTTAAATGCTGCCTACAGGCACAGCTCATGAGGTTTTGGAACAGCTTATATTTACACACATCATTTCAAGCTTGATAGATGAAACGTTACTGAACACTGAATCTTTTCACAACTGCAGAACTCGGATAGTCGCTATACATATCTTCAAGTTTATCCAAAACAGCCTTCACATGACAGGCCCAGAGCAGAAACACACAGGCAGAACGTGACAAGAAACTCCAACTGACAGAACTTTGTGCTCTAACATACAGATAAATACTCTTATTACATTAGTATCTTGAGAATAACACATTTACAGTATACAGATTCTCAGTTTGTACATTGATTCTGTACAATAACAGCCTAATTTACCCTCTATATGATTTATGCTTTCTTTTCATCTACATAGTGCATTTACCCTTTATGTGTCTTTACATAACTGGATTGAAATGATAAATATTATACTATGGGGGTAACACAGGGCGCAATAATTGTCAGACATAGCAAAAAGCAAAGAAAAAAGAAGCATGGGGTATAAATGAACAAGTAAAAGAAATGAATAAAGCAGAAGAGACAGAATGACTGAAAAAATAAGTGATGGGATGAAAACACAAGACAAAAGAATGAAATGATGAACACAGCTGTGACAGATTCTAACCTCAACAGGTGTTCATTTACAGCAGTTCATATGTTTGACTGGTGATAATGTTTACTTTGCAGTATAAACTAAATCTAACAATGTGGGTGGGTACTTGTGGGTACTTTATGACTTTCAAGGGCCATGGACCATGACCCTGGAGCACAAAACCAGTCTTAACAGCCAAAAATACACTGTATGGGTCAAAATTATGCCAAAAATCATTAGAATATTAAGTAAAGATCATGTTCCATGAAGATATTTTGTACATTTCCTACCGTAAATATATTAAAATTACATTTTTAATTAGTAATATGCACTGCTAAGAACTTCATTTGGACATGTTTAAGGGCTATTTTTTGCACTCTCAGATTACAGATTTTTAAATGGTTGTATCTCATCATCCTAACAAACCATACAATGGAAAGCATTTATTCAGCTTTCAGATGATGCATAAATCTCAATTACGTAAAACTGACACTTACGACTGGTTTTGTGGTCCAGGGTCACATATAAGTATGCAAACGCAAACACTCCACTCCATTTGTGTTTTAATGGCACAGGCATTTTAAGGTAGCTATCAGCTTTTTGAGTACTGTGGTTTGATACCAACAACACACCTACAATGTCAGACTCGTGTTAAATAGTACCTAAAAGTAGTAGTAGACAAAAGTTTACACTATCATTCAAAAGTTGGGGATCAGTAAGATAATTTTTTTCTTTTTCGAAAGTAATCAATACTTTTATTCAGCAAGGATGCAATTAATTTATCAAAAGCGACAGTAAAGAACAAATTGTTCTTTTTAACGATTCATCAGAGTAATCCTAAACAAACAAAATTCGTACAAAAATTTAGAATTTTTTTAATCACGTAGGTCTTGCCATCCCATATATTTCTGAAGTTGACATAAATAATCACTGGCTGCCATGTTTTGACATCCTGAAGCATAAATCAATGATAGAGTGATGAGAATGTTTATGGTTCAGCAGACATACAGCAAATGAGAAAAGAATGTCAAAGGGAAATGTGTGCAAGGATGGGCAATGTTTATGGGACTACTTCGGATTGAGGATTTTAAGCTCTCCTTATATTTGTAAGAATTGCACGCTGCCCTCTCCCTGTCTCTCTATTCATCTGCCTCTCTCTGTTTCCTCTACAAGTCGATGAGTTGGTCCACCAGCAGAAGGGAGCGTGCCAGCGAGGGCAGACTGGTCTCAGAACTGCCACTGTTGCTGCGCGAGTGACCACCTAGAACATGCCGGAAAAGAGGAAAAGAGAAAGAGTGAGGGAGAGAGAGAAGGAAAGGAAAGGAGGTGAGAAACGAGGAGTGTGAGAAATAATGAGGATGAAAGGAAGATGTTGACGGAAGGCGAGTGAGTGATGAGGGGTGAGAAAAGAAAAGAGGAAAGAGAAAAAAGCAAAAAACCAGATGAATAGCAGGAAAGAGAAAGTATAAAACGCTAAAAGATAACAGAGCAGCATCAAAGTAAGGATTATGTGTGGGAATAGCGGAATATTTTAAAGAGCATGGCAAGAAAGAAAAACAAAAGCCCCAAAAAGCTTAAAGTCTTCACATTTTAAATGTAATATATTATTTTTGTGGTGCACGACTTCCACTTACTTGAATATTTTATGGATAAAAAGGCAAGCCATATTTCAACCCAAAATCAAAAGATTATTTTTACGCTATTATATTTTGCATGAAAAAAAAGTAAGAAATTCAAGCCAATTTTTTTTTTTTTTTGACAGTTAGGCACATTTTCCCTCACTTTTGTGTTACAGTACTGTCAACAGATTTTTTAATGTTTTTGAAATTGTTATTCTTTTCTGGATTTTTCTGGCTAATAGGAATGCCTTCAATCAACCACCAATGTGAAATCAAAACCTTCCATAATGTTTTAGATTTGTTCATTTATTTAAAAAACCTCCCAAAACTGTAAATACAATGAATATATAAATTAAAAAAATATTTTATTCATGTCCAAATTATTTTATCAGTATATTTTTAAATGAGAATAACGACTGACAATAATGAGTAAAAAGGTCCCTACACCAAAATGCAAAACATTACAACATAAAATAGACATTACGGTACTGAGCATTTGCCAAAATAAAAGTCACAATGCAAAACATAATTCCCTTTTTTTGCCTTTTGATTTTAGGTTGAAATATTTTCCAGACATGTTTTTTGTAAGACGTTTCCTATTCTGTTTCACTACTCCCATCCAGGTTTAATAACGTCACAGAAGCCAGTGTCTAAACCACTTTTGCTGTTTGACAAGTTTATAACCATATTTCTACACTTCAGGGTGAATTAAATGCATGTGCTCCCTTCCAGAAACTTTTGCTGTTATCTGAACTCCCTTACCTTGGCTGGAGCCTTTGGAGATAAGCACTGGAATTGGGTCAAACTGGTTATCGGAGCTTTGGTCCCCAGTCTCAGAGGACTGGAAGCCTGAGAGAGCCTTGGGAGCTGGATCAGAGGCTGCAGGAAGAGGTTAGTGCCACAGCAGACCGGCAGAGAGAAAACAAAACAGAAAGAGATTAGGAAGAAAGTTTGAGAGAGGGGAAAAAGAGAGTGACGAGTATAGATAAGCAAGAGCAGGTGGGCAATGTAAGAAACGTCTTAGATGAGCGTCAAGAAACTTTCAGAAACATGGAGTGCTTCATTTGTCACTTATTTGCAATTCAATGTACCCCTGCTGGGAAGGAAAACTAAATTCTTAAAGAAACCTTACTGAGCTTAAAGGCTTTGTTCACCCAAAAACGAAAATTCTGTCATTAATTACTCACCCTCATGTCGTTCCAAACCCATAAGACCTTTGTTCATCTTCAGAACACAAATTAAGATATTTTTGAAGATATCAGAGAGCCATTCGACCTGAATACGTTAAAGCTTGCACAAACGTTGCATTGTGATACTCTATAAAATGGTTGGAAGATGTAAGTCAGGGGAAAAGAAAGGTTAATTGTTATTTTTGTTTTCTTTGTGCAAAAAAGTATTCTCCTAGCATCACAAAACTGAAGTTGAGCCACTGATGTCACATGGACTGTTTCACCAATGTTCTTACTACGTTTCTGGATCTGGGATCATTTCAGTTGTATTGCTGTCTATGGAGGGTCCGATGGCTCTCTGATATCATCAAAAAAATCTTAATATGTGTTCCGAAGGTAAACGAAGGTTTTCATGTTTGGGTGAACTAACCCTTTAAACCTATGAATGGTATACTTGACATGATGTTCTACTGTTTAGAGCTGGAGTAAATGCCTCAGAATGACACAAAACACAAATGTGTTTTGACTCAATGTGTAAAATCAACAATAGAATTATCCCCAGGTGAGTGGATAAGCCAAATATACAACACAAAACTCCAACCTTTGGCTTATTACATATACGACATGCAACTGAGGTGAGTGTGCATCTGTTTCTTACCCGGGTGGAACTGTCCACTACTGAAAGCAGAAGTAGTGAACTGGTCCATAGATGGTGTAGGGAGAGATGAGGGGGATGAGGCCAGTATTAGACCCCCAGTGGAGGGGTGGGAGAGAAGCAGTCCATCCAAGAGAGAATCCTGTCCAACCAAAGATTCTGGAGGACACAGGGCAAGCATGAAGAATCGAGAATGACAGAGAACAGAAAGATGAGTTACAAGAGAAACAGAATATTAAGAATAGAGAGAGTGCTGAACAAAAAGACTTCTACAAATTTGCGACAGATAAAAGAGAGTGCAAAGGAAACATGAAGAGAGAAAAGATGAGGAGAAAGTGGCAGTGAGAACTAAGAGAGAAGCTCTGCAGTAGAAGTGAAAAAGGCCCACGATACTCTATGAATCCATGATTTTATATGATGTTGTATCTGAATGTACCCAAACAAACACAGATAGCTGCTGTAGTCCTTTTTTTTGGTCAGTGTTCTCTTTCAGTCAGCTACTGAGAAACAGTTTAAAAAAGACACTGCACACACTCATAATATGTTGGCATGTTTAGAGCATCTACGAAATTTGCTTTATTTTTTCCCATATTATGCTTTATTAGCCCAAATTATGTTTTACATTTTAGATTTTGTGTATTCTGTTTTCAAGTTTAAAATAATCAAAAATGATATCTAATCAATTGCATTCGTAAACTAATTACTAATTCAATAATTTTAGTGCCCTATGATTATTTTTCCCCTAGAAATTCTGTTATCTATTGTATTTTTTTTGTTGTTGAATTCTGTGTTTTGTGATTTAACACTATAAAATTTAATTTTAAACATGTATTTTCATTTTTATAACACAAAGTGCTACACAACGGAGGTTTACAATTTACATTAAAACATTTAAGTTTTTTCCCAAACTTTTTTTTGACATGTTATGATGTTATGATGAAAGTTTTATCATTATGATGATAGTTTTATCAAATGTCCTCATACAGTGCAAACATGAGAACCTGAGTATGTGTAGTAGACAAAACCATGCCACTCATTTATTTCATATCTGAATAAATAACAGTAATTGTTATTCACAGACACAGTCCATATCACATATATACAGCCTTATTAATTCATCCAATTTTTATCAAAATTCCCCATTATTCAGTAAAAACAAAATGTAAGACTACTGTATATTCCAGTCAAAAATAATGGATACTAAATAAATGCTAACAAGTTTTAAAACAGTTTTTGGGGGCCACAGCGATATCAGTGAAAATATCTCATTATGCATGCAAATTAAATAAATAACTAGTAAGTACAGCCAACTGGCCCACAATATGAGACACACTCAAAAGAGCCAATGAAGTTATGTGATACACATGGGATGTAGTTAGCTGTTTGGTCACCAGGTGGCTCTACTGACAATATAAATAGACACAATAACAGTCCAACTTGGATGTGCATCAATTTCAGGAAAGGTGACGCAGCACTTTGTGGCTTTTAAATTTTTTTAATTGATTTAAAAAGACTAGGATGATGACTAACAATGTGCCTTTGGTTCAATCTTTTTGCTGCCAAAATAATTAAGTGCTCATCATCCAACCAAACCCCTCCACATGTTCTCATCACCAAGCGATGACAAGTTATATCCCTGTTAGGTGAAGTCATGTGCTTATTGCTTGTTTTCATCAGTGGACAGACTTACCGCTGTTATTGATTCTCTTTTTTGCAGACACTATGGTGAATAAAGGACTTGCTGTATTTCCTGGCGTATAGAAAATGTGTATCTAATATCTGATAACTGAAATAGAGCAGGAATCTCTAAATTAAAATAATAACATGCTATGCCTTTTTTTAGTGATTACAAACCTGTGATCTATCAAGCACCATGCAACAATGCATTTTGCTTCAGTAGTGGTCTGCACTACTGCAATAATAAGGATTTCTTTAAAACCGTAAACATTTAAAGGAAATTGCTTCATTTTAATAGCCATGATACCTACTTATTGTGCTGCTACAGAGGTTCATAACTGGCAGTAATTATGCCATTCAAAACACCTTGCAGATTTTCCTAGCCTAGTGTCAGCAGATTCAGTGCTTCAGTGAGCCACTGTATGATAAAGAATAGAATCACATTTACAGAACTGCTGACCTGGTAGTGCAGCTGACCCAGGTTCAGTCTGTAGAGGATCCAGACCAGGGATCAGAGAATCCATCCCAGCTGCAGAAATATAAAGAGAAATGGGCAAATATGATGCTATGTGTTGCAAAGGTACAGGTGAGAGAGATGGCCATGGTGACATCAATTCACACCATGCATGAAGCAGCACTCTCTAAACAAGATATTTTAAATATTTACAAATGAAGACAAAGTATACAACAGCTATACAGGTGGAGAGATGAGACCGCTGTGAGGTTAAAAGTACAGGACAGACAAGAAGGAGTAGTCATTAAAAGGGACAACTAGGGACGTCCAGGAGTTCCAGGTGTTACTCTGAGCTGAACTGAGAAAACAATTAACATTAAAAGACCAATGGAGACCAATAATGCTATGTATCGGTTGTAGGGTTATAGACAATAAAAAAGACAAGCGGCTGGTTACCATGACTACAGTCTGCAGGGCTGAAGGGGTCATTCAAGGGAAGGTCAGGGAGAATCAGGGAGGAAGAGGGCTCTGGAAACTTCAAACCCTCAATCAACTTCTCTACTCCATGAGAGAAGAAGAGACAGTGAGGAGAAGGAAGGAGAGGCGAGAAGGAGTGGGGATAAAAATAAAAATAAAGGAGTCAATAACAAGAGGAGGAGAGGAGAGGAGAGGAGAGGAGAGGAGAGGAGAGGAGAGGAGAGATGAGAGGAGGAAACAGTAAGGAATGATAATGGAGAAGAGCAGAGACAGCAATTGAAGGAGAAGAGAAGGATACAGAGTGAGTGAGTAAAGAGGAGTTAAGTGACCTGCTGCTTATAAGGAAAAGGATATCTGTTAAGATAGTTAGTATAAGCTTCCACCATTCTGAATCCTACAGGAATACAAGAACACAAACTACTGTAACTAAACAACCCAAAATAATTAAATCAATAAATAAAAAAGAAAGAAAACATTTTGTATGTCTGGAATTGCCAAATGACCTACCACATTTGCTAGAGCATGCAGTAACAACAGAACACTTACACTTGAATTCTGAGGACCACAGGTGTAGCACACTACAGTTTGAACCTATTATTTGTGTTAGACAGCCAATCTTTATTTCACAGGCTCAGGGTTATAACTTCAGCTGAGGGAGGAGAAAGTACTCGACAACCAGACAGGCTATTAGTTCAACTGCCAAACGGTCAAAATGATGCAACTGTCACAGTTTCATTAAATCAGATGCATGCAGATCAGTTGAGAATCGGATTTGTTACGGTGCTGGAGTTTTACTCACAGTCTTTGTGATAGAAAGTAGGACTTTGGGACGAGGGTATGGGGAGAGGAGGGGGTACTCAGGTCACAGAACAGCAGAATGCTCGCTTTCCCCCTTTCACTAGGGCAGAGAACGAACCATCAACCTTTAAACATGAATGAAGTCAAGAAAGCTCTTCAAGTCTTAAAGTTCAACTGCTTCTTGAATAAACAGACGCAACTAAAGTATTGTCAAAGGTTGCCAGGGCATAGCTAAGCAGTTTCTCGTGTTTTCTGAGTAGTTTGTATCATAATGTTATGCAGTTTTCTGGGTGTCCTGGATGGTTGCTAAAGTGTTACAAGATGATTGCTTACTGGTCACAATTGGTTCCTAGATATGGCTACTAATTGTATTATGAAAAGTGTGTGTGTCACAGATCACCATGGAGCTAGTGTACACATGCATCCCACAGCTCTCAAAAGGTTTACCTGTGCCTTAAATTTACCCAGCATGATCTGGTGTGTCATCAGGTTCAGAGAGGATTACCAGACCGTGCTTATGTAAGACCTCCAAAAGCTAATCCACTCTCTGCTTTTAGCTGAGAATCATCATGCATGCACCTCTTTTAGGCCAGGCATACATAGTACAATTTTCGTACAATTGTGCACTGAATTCTGACTCTTGATCTTTGTCGTGTGTGCTTTGAAATGCAGTGTGCAGTCAGTTGATTGGATGAATTTCTGGCATGTCAGAAATGTCATGAGAGTATCGCACAGTTGAAGAGGAGCTACAAACTGACTGCCCTAAATTCAGTGGGTTTTTTTTCAGTGGCCTCATAAAAAATATGTACCTCTGTGCACTTTTTGTGCAGCACCATTTTAATGTACCTTACTGCACGTTGCGCCGCAGTTTCAAAGAGAAATGTCCACTGAGTGGTGCTAAAACACAAGCTCAATACGTGACCCTGGCATATTTTTATTACGTTGACATAGGTAAGTATTGGTGTGTTTTTACTACATTTACTATTTATTGTAACAGTTCAGAATTCAAATATCCGGGAACTGTCTCTAAAAGTTAATGCTCTATCATGTTGGAAACATGCCCTACACCAAATCCAAACCTAAACCTACCCGATAGTATTAACAAATGCATAACTGATATCACAAGCCATTTTGTTGCATTATGCATGTATGAACTGTTTTGTCGAACTGTTTTACACAGGATTCGAACCGGAGCTTTCCAAGTGCAACGCCATATCACATGAGCTACCTGAGTAAACCAACTGCCAATGAAAACCCATAGATATGAAGCTGGATATGTGTTATGATAACGTTCAAAAGCATCAGTTTTCAAATCTCCCAATATTTTAATATTGTTTTAAAGTCATAACATCAAGTAACTGTGCGAAAATTACCCTTTATTAGTGCTCATTTCTTTAGGAAACTGCACTGATGTACTTATTGGTACATATTTCGTGGCTCGCTAAAAAGTGCACCAAGGTACGTTAATGCCATGAGACCAGGCAGGTTTTTTCCCCTCAGTGTCCCTGCATGAAAACAGATACAAAACCATGGTGAAATAGTTTGTTGCATGGTTTGGATCAAAACTATGGAAGCTACACAGTTCCGGGTCCACGTGTTTATTTCACCCATTTAGTGCAAGCAGTAAGGATGTTCGGAGCACAGTATGTAAATTGCACAGTATGTGGCCAGCTTTACACACGTATTCTAAAACTAAAAATCGAGAAAAAAAAAAAAAAAGAGAGAGAATAACAATCCAAAGTACATAGCTGTACCGTAACGTGCAGTATATACAGTGTCGTAGAATATGCTGTTCATATAATTGCTGTGGCACTTTCCAAAAACAACTGAAATGTATATATAATGTATTTTCTAATGTTAATTTATTTTTTTACAAAATGTTGTTTTTTATATGTTTAAATAAATTTTGAGTGTAGGCACAAAACAATCTCTAAGCTTTTATTAAAAATATCTTCATTTGTATTTTTATTTTTTTTATTTTATTTAATTTTAGTCAGTTTTTGGACTAAAATGGCATTTAGTTTCAGTCATATTTAAATCATTTGAACTGTTTTTAGCTTTAGTCTAGTTTTAGTCAACTAAATATTGTAAGTGATTGACTGTGTTTACATGAATTCTCATCAAAACTGACAATTCAACACAATTTTGTGTGCAATTCTCCATTCATGCGACGAGATGGGCTTTCAATGTGTCTGTGCTCAGAAAACCAGATCGACTTCAGTTTCTTGTGTCGTCACGAGAATTCATATCTGCTCTTCGCTTTCTCCCACGTATTGACATTTTTGAATGTTTTCTGAGAAATGCAGCAAGTGTATGATAGCTTATGTAACGCCGGTTCATATGTACGCAACTAGGCATCTAACCACAGTAATTACTGTGAAGAGAAACTATACCTAAAAAGGTCTCAATCACACAACAACAGTCTTGATCAAAGTTTACCCTTTAACTGCATCTGATTACTGACACCAGTGTTTATCCACAATGTTTCCAAGAAAGCAGGTGGAAGTAGAGTGCCCTATCTGTCTTGATCTCTATAAATAGTGAGAGGAAAGGCTTATTGCAAGGCTGCCAGCAGGTGATATCACAAGTTACTTTATTTCTGGAAGGCTCTGGGAGGTCAAGTACATTAACTGCTTTTTAAAGTCACTGAAAAACCAGAGTGTTTGAAAGTCATGAATCAACATTCACAACCCACTTTACTTCTGCTATGCTTCTGGGTGAAACAGGATATTCAAGATAAAAATGCAGGGTGGGACATGATCCAATGGGAATTTTATGGATTGTGGAAAAACTGGCATTCCATTCCAGAGCTTGCAGCAAAATTTGAAGGACAATCCCCCTTTCTGAATATCCACCAGCACCCATTGGTTGAAACTGTTCCAGGTTCAGTACAAGTTTAAAACATTCATTACAATTTTGCATTGCGGTTATGTCTTAAGCATTACCAGATACCCAGCAATCACTGGGAGAAACAGAAAGAGACAGATATAGAGATAAATAGTCTGTACCTCCTCCCTGGAGAAAGCCTTTATTTGAAGACACAGACTGCAACCCAGAAATCAGATTTTCAGGGCAGGATCTCTCTGCTGTCTTAGCTGCAAAGATACGCACACACACACATACAGTATAGTAGACCTGTAGTCTCTATGTAGAGGGTTGTTTGGGCAACTAAAAGACATACTGTGCTAAAAATATCTTGATTTCATATATAATCATTGGTTTTACCATCCAGTTTGGCAAAATCCTTGTTGAGTAGCTCTTCCGCTGTGAGTTTAGAGAAATTGTCATCGCCAAAGGGGTTCCAGGATGCCGGGGCCCCAGCCGAGGGTCCCGAAGCCTCCCCTGACTGATAAACACTCTGCTGTGATGAACATGGAGAACCAGAGGGAGTGGTGCTAGCTGACCTACAGCAGGGAGAAGAAAATAACAATGTTCTCATATGATCTCAGCATGTTGCATGCTAGTGGTGTCGAGTTAAATAAATATTTGCATTTCCAATATGATTTTTGCATAAAACTCAAAGACTGTGACACACTAAGTTAACAGTCGACAGTTGGCCAAAGTTGGGCCATCTTTGAGTGGCTTTCAGACCCGTTTTTGCAGTTTGTTCCGAAACGGAAAAACAAAACGAAAGTGATGGAAGCAAGGAAACAATAAGTTACAGTGCAAACATAGAAGGTTCTTCTAATTTTACACCTTCAATTTATCTCCCCATTCCAACGCATGCATATTTTTATAAAGAAATGGCTGATTGAAATGTAGAAAGTGAAGTCTAACTGATCAAGATTCATATTCAGAATGGTAAGCAAGTCTTAGTTTCTGTTTTCCATTTTGAAGGCACAATTTAAACTACTGCCACCTGCTGGTGTGGAGAGTTATAGTAGTTTTTTTGCACTCTTGCAGGTGCAAAACGTACATGATTTTTGGCTGTTGGCTAGTCTTTGCAATGTGTTCAAATGTGCAAAAATTTTAGACACAGATTACAACACAGCTGATTTTTGCAGACATTTAAGTTATTTGAGTATCAAACCAACTTAAGCAAACCAAAAATAATTAAGAAACCCTGCTGAACGAATGAATAAATAAACCGCTTAAAACAGCCTTCTAGTTCTAGTTGACTGCCAGTTTGGGGAGTCTGGGATGTTGGCTTGTCTTAAAAGGGGTTTTGGGCACTTTTCAGGAAAACCAGCTGAGTGTCAGGCTGGCATGCCAGCTAGACCACCTGAGATCTATTCAGCATAGAAATCCAGATGTTTAAAAACCATGGCTTATTTGTCATACTGTAAATTTAGCATTTAGCAGCATGTTATTCTAAATATATCCAATTTCTACATATAACAAAGTCAAGAAAAACATTTTTGCATGATGTGACACTTTAAATAGTCCTAATGTTGCCACTTTGATAATCAGTTTGCTAGATGTAGTACCAATACGATCTTCATTTTTATCTTTACTCAGTGCTGGACAATGGTTAAAACTAAACTATAAATTATTATGTATTTCCTTGATTTACTTGGACTTGTTGAGGCTGGCCTCTGCAGCAGCAGCTTGAAGCAGTTGAGTGGACTTGCTCACAGGAACTCCAAATATGGTGCTGTGTGTGACATCGCTCAGAATTCGTCTGTGGCCTCCTTTTGGGGCAGTCTTGGGAGAAGAGGGTGGAGTCAAGGAGCCGACTTTATGCACTCCACGACTTGCGCCAACAGACTTTTACAGAAAGAAAGGTATAGAGACAACATTAAAGACTGAAACTGAAGGATATTTATTAGAGAATGCAATTTCCAATATACCAAAAATAGACATTCGGTAGAGAAGAGGGTGGTCATTAAAAGGTAAAGAAAGAGAGCTTTAGATGTATAAAAAAAGACAAATCTGAAAAGAGCTGATCTGTGAAATGAGAACATATCTTGGTTTGAAAGGTGTCAGATGAATAGAAAAATCTTATCTTTTAGAAACTTAATTTATTTGCCCTTATGTCACTCCAAATCCGTAAAATCATATTTTTCACATATTTCCCTGGGTTCTTGTCTCTATTCAATGGAAGTGATTATAGACTAGCTAAGCTACTAAAATGACAAAAAAACAATAAAGCCATAGAATTTTGGGGAAGAACAGAACAAAATGCAAATCATTATTCACTGAAAATCAAATCCACTTTATGCTGGCACATAGCCAAATATTGCACATTAGAACAAACATTGGGGCATAAAATTAAACCCAGGCAGAAAAAGTAATTTAAAAAATTGGCATGTTTATCACACAAAGCTATCATATGACTTCTGAAACTGAAATATACTTTTACTTTATTTGCAGTGTGAACATTCAGCTCAACTCATCCTTCAGAACAACACAGATGAAACGGCTTTGGAACAACATGAGGCTCTTAAAGATGTGCCATGACCAGGTTAGCGGCATATTTAATTTTTGACAGGAATGAAAGCAAGGAATGAATACTGTTGTTTAACAACATGCCAATTGTTCAGATGACAAAACATCTTTGCAAAATACTTTCAGTAGACAAAACCTCTATTAAAAATTGTTTCAAAAAAGTTGTGCATTTTGAAAATTACTAGTTCTTTATGTCTATATATATATATATATATATATACAGTGCCCTCCACTAATATTGACACCCTTGGTAGATCTGAGCAAAGGTGACTGTGAAAATAAATCTGAATTGTTTATCCTTTTGATCTTTCATTCAAAAAATTCACAAAATTCTAAACTATCATTGAAGTAAAACAATTGAAAATGGGAAGAAAAACTCATGATGAAATAAATGAATAAAACATGTCGGCCACAATTATTGGCACCCAATATGTCCTTTTCCCAAGATAACAGCTCTGAGTTTTCTCCTGTAATGCCTGAAGAGTTTGGAGAACACCTGATAAGAG
>JAUMHE010000072.1:15355314-15394026 GCA_032359235.1 Enteromius mattozi
AAGATGCAAATAAATATGAAACTGTACAACTGTTCACTTGAATGATTTATCATGAAATTGCATGAAAGGTTTAAAAAATTTATTAATAAAGTATCTGAAAAAGATCTACTCTATTTAATGTAATTTAATGTATTGTTCATAAAGACAGAATCAATAATACATAAATAAATAAAATAAGCTTATGAAACTAACTAACATATGGTCCAATGCCATGTCTCAAGTCAAGTGAATGAATCATCTTATAACAGGCATCTAATACTGACTTCCGGAAAAGGGGAATAACCAATGATATTTGAGCGTACAACTAAAACAGCAAGGCTGGGCTCCCGTTTCTTCTCATGTAGATCTGTTTTCCTCTCGTGGAAATGATTTACTGCGCGCACCAGCATCAGTGGTGTGCTCGCTTATTAATGGCATAGATTTGCCGCCATAGGATTGTTGGGATTGTCGTTCAGGCACGGCACCGAAATGAGGCACCGAAATCCGTGTTTTGATTCGGTTCGGTACATACCGTTTACTTAGGTACCGGTGCCATACTGGTACCGGGTTTCGGTACCCAACCCTAGAAAATACTGTGATATAAGTTTTTGGTCACACCACCCAGCACTAGTGAGCACTAAGGATAAAAGTAGTCTTCAGGAAGAAATAGCAGTTTGAGTCATTCCGAATCTGTAGGAATTAGTTTGTTCTGCTGAACACAAAGAAAGATGTTTTGAAGAAAGTCTGAACCAGGCTGTTTTGGGTCACCATTGACTTTCATGGTAGGAAAAAAAATACTATGGTAGTCAGTGGTCACCCAAAACAGCCAGGTACAAACTTTCTTCACTTTCTTTGTGTTCGTCAGAACAAAAATAATTCATGCAGCTTTGGAACTACTGGAGGGTGAGTGAATGATGACAGAATTTTCATTTTTGGGTAAACTATTCCTTTAAGGCTTCCAGCACATTTATTACTAACCATTATAAATGCTTAAACACTTACGATGTACATTCATGATTTATCAGGGGAATTGTTGCTGATGCACGATGTTATATTACTGATGAAGCGTCTTGTGAATCTAGATTAGAAGACTTGTAACGTAAAGTGTAAGCTGCATCAGTCTTGTTGTGTAGATTAGCCTTGTGAATACACAGCTTGAACCTGAGATAGGGCTGGGAGGTATATCACATGGGATAATCATGGACATCTAGTCAGTAAAGGCAGTTCCTTGATTCGCGGTAAATCTCTGTCACCTGTTTTCAAATGGGGCGGCAGTTAATACACAGAGCCGTAGATCACTGACAAGCTACGCAATATCGCGTTCAGTATCTCAAATGAATCACCTGTGAAACTGAATGTGATTTTGGGTTGCTTGTCAGTAGTCTATGGCTCTGTGTGTCAACTACAAACAATATCTTAAGTACCACCACCAGTCCTAAGCTCAGTCAACATGACAAATATTCATTCATGGTTATTCTAATTACTAAAGTTCTGTCATCTTATAATGCTAACATATCATAATGCTATAAAAAATTACTATTGCCATTTTATTGCCAAGGTGTCCATAGTGTTGATAATATTTGCAATAATATATTGAATTTGATAGGTGTCTCTCACACTGTCCCACAGAAACAACCAAAAATAGTGTACAATGTTTTACAATAATAATTTATTCTATTTTGTATCCATTTCATTAATTTAAAATATTTAATATTGGGGACAAGTTATTTGACAGATTTGAACATTTCTTTAAAAAGTAATGGAATAGTTACTTTCCCTGGTAAATAGTTACTTTTATAATGATGTAACTCCGTTACTAACCCAGTTACTATTTATGAGAAGTAACTAGTAAATTTACTACCAGTATAACTGAATATATAGCTGTAACTTGTGTAAAAAGTACATTTTAATTTAGATTTAATAATATAATCTGAGACAAGGGTATAACATATGTATACACGTGATTCAAAACTGTGCATAGGCATAGTAAAAATTCCTATGACAGTCATGACAGAATTTTATGACACAAGTAAGTTTGAGTTAAGTGCTATTAATGCCAGTGACAATAATGCTTTCGATAAAGATATAGTTTAAAAAATGTTTTTAAATGTAAACAAATAGCAAAGTTTGTATCACAGCTATTTCAGTAGTGGCACAGAGGAACGCTATTGTTATCAATGTTTTTGTCAGCCAAGCAGAATTCATCTTGTTTTAAGGATCTCTCAAACATTTAAAGCAGCAGACAACATAACTGCAGCGCATGCTTATAATAAACAGAACATAGGTACATTGGTGTAGACGCTGAAATAGTTATTACTTTTGTTGTGAATGGGCCTTTTATCTTAATAATATAATAGAGCTTATAACAGTTGATTAAAATACTATAAAAATATCTGTAGTTGAAAAAAACATCTTGTGGATTTATTGAAAGTAGATACATTTTGATTAGAGCAGTAGGCTATGTGATGGAATTGCTGGAATTTGTGACATTGCTCATAAATTATTATGAATTTTAACAATACATAATAGTTTGGCCACCTTTACTAATATTAGACAAAGATAGTACTAGTGCCACTGTAAGCAGGCCGTTGTTTTATGATGAAGTTAAACTTTTCCTTATTCTTTTCCCAGCGGATGCGCAACACAGGCTTAATCTCTTCTACCTGGCGAATGATGTCATTCAGAACTGTAAAAGGAAAAATGCCATAGTCTACCGCACCACCTTTACTGATGTGCTGCCAGAAGCTATGAAGCTCATCAGGTAAGTCTGCTTATATCAATACTGATAGACTCAAGATCAGGAAATACCTTCTCTGCCTTTAGACCACAACAGTGTCATTTATGAAAAAAACGGAATGATTTTATTATTATTATTATTATTTATTAAATAAGTTTTATTTTTGGGACATTTTTGCATTTTGACAATTTAGTTTAATTATTGAATAATTGACAGACAAATCTAAATAAAATAATTCATATTTATGATTTATATACAGTGTTTGCCTATATTTTACTCTCTTTAAAAAAATAAATCATGGTTGATTGTAGATGTAAAATGTAAGTATGTTTCTACAAAAGCATCAATGACTCAAAACTGCTTTTGGGTTAATGCTGCTTTCAATGCGCCAGTAATGAGCGCTTCTAACTAAGAATGCTTTCTGACATTGTATGCAAATTATTTTCTAAAATGAATTTACATTATGAATCTTTGTAAATGCAAATTTCCTGTAGTGCCACAAAGGATTCGAAGGTGAACAAGGCAGTGGTGAGGATACTGTCCATTTGGGAAGAGAGAAGTGTTTATTCAGAGGAGTTCATCAGTCAGCTGAGGAACAGTTTGGTTCAGAAAGAAGAACCAGTGAAAGGTCTGAATCATTTACTAAGGATGTATCATAATGTTGCTTGAGTATTTTATAGACTCGTCAGTATGTTTTTAAACCCAAAAATTTTAATTATTTCATTAATTACTCACCCTCGTGTCGTTCCAAACCCATAAGACCTTGGTTCGTCTTCGGAACACAAATGAAGATATTTTTGATGATATTATAGAGCCTCCATAGACAGCAATACAACTGAAATAATCCCAGGTCCAGAAACGTGGTAAAAACACCGGTAAAATATTCCATGTGACATCAGTGGATCAACTTTAGTTTTGTGACGATACGAGAATACTTTTTTTTGCACAAAGAATATCATCAAAAATATCTTACTTTGTGTTCCGAAGATGAACGGAGGTCTTATGGGTTTGGAACGACATGAGGGTGAGTAATTAATGACATTTTAAAATGACAATTTTTTTTTTTATGTGTATTAGTCTTAATGTTTAAAAATTCTTATAATAAAGTAATGGTTTTCTTTTTAAATATTCCTTAATTTTAGTTCCTGCTCCAGTCAACTCCAAATCTGCCCTAAAATCGAAGGTTGTTGCTGAGTTTGTGGTAAATAATCATTATTCACACTGAAACTGAATGACTCTTTGGATGCCTTGGTTTGAGGAATTTGAAATTAGCTATACTTTTCATTTTTACAAATTCTTACCAACTTTTTTTTTGCCTGTCAGCCCTCAGGATTTATTGAGCATCTGTCCAAGTACAGGAAGTCCATGGATGAGATTGATCTCAAAGAGAAACAGTTAGCTGCAATGAGAGTGGATGTGTGCAGCACAGAGGCTCTGAAGAAACTGAAAGGTCAGTAAACAGTGGCCTTTTAAGAATCTAAAAGGATATGCATTCATTTATAAATCAATATTTTGCTTATTTTTGTGTCTTCGTTGTTTCTGCATCTCGTACTTTAGACAAGGCAGGAGGTAAAAGGTTTTCTAAAGACTTTGAAGATGGGAGTGCAAAGCTTCAGGAGTTTGTTTCCTTTCTGGATGGAGAGGTCAAAAAAGGCCCGCCATTGATGGAAGCTCTGGAGAATGCGGATATATTTTATGAGATGCAATATAAAGAGGTCAAGGTTGTGGCTAAAGTGAGTATTGCAGTTTAATGTGATTTAATATTTTTGGGTGTAATTTGAAATTATATTATAAACGTACATTAGTTCAATCTTGAACAAATTTACAGTGTGATTTACAGTGTTTAATGCAGAAATATGACTAAATTCTTGAATTCTCCACACTAGGAGACAAGAATGAATGTAGCGAACCATCAGGTCATTTCAAATGAAATGGCTGAGTATAAAATAAGTAAAATGTTGTTTTATTTATATTTCCAAAAAGCACTTTATGAAATCCAATTATTTCCGTTTGCTTCAACAAAAGCTCTTAATATCTCTTCACTCACAGCAGCCTCAGGCCTTCCAGCAGACTCATTATTTCAATGCACATATAAAAAAAAAAACTGTCTTTATATTTGAAAGCAGCAAATAGCCCTTTCAGAACTAATGACCAAATGCTCATTTAATGCTTTTAGTGGTTTCAGCTGCATTGTGCCGCAATTGAATTTGTACAGAAATAAAGACATCTAGACCATTGTGTAGCAAAATGTCCTTGTTTTATTTAGTCTATCTGTGACAGCCATATTTGGCCATTTCATAAAAAATATTAGCCTTTTCATTGGTTTTGTAAGGTTGAGGGTAAAAAAAAATATAGATTATACATAAATATATGCAAAGCTTCTGTCATATCTGTCTTGTGTGTGTATATGTGTGTGTATATATTACTGAAAAAAAAGAATAAAATGAAAAAATGCTGACTGCAAACTTTTGAACTACAATTTATGTTTGTATTGCTCAACCCCAAAAACAAAGCATTTGTTAATATGCCAATTTTGTGAATGTACAATTTGATAGATGTAGTTTTTGGAACTAATATTGGAACTCTACAAATCCTGCCTCTCCAGGCCTACGAGACATTTGCAAACCGGGTGTCGCACCTTAAGCGCAAGCTCGATGCACTGAAGAACATGTTGCCGGATCCAGATGACTCTCCCATTCCCTCACCGATTGAAGATGCTCCTTCACCCACGGGCTCTGAGTCACCCTTCCATGCTCTGGAAAGGATTGGTACCCCAGACCCAGATCTGGATGGGCAGGCAATGGAGGAGGACCTCATTGCTTTGGCTGATGCTCCCAGCCCTCTCTCATCTGTGGGGGGTTCCTCACCACCTAGTGCCCCTTTGGGAGACAAAGATAATCGTGATGTAGAAGACATGGACCTCTCGGATGTAGAGGAGACAGAAACACCTGCCATCATAGGTACCGTATGAGCTTTACTAAGTTTTTTGATGTTCGGTATGTTTCACATTCAGTAGAAACTGTTGCTAAGGTGTTGGGATGCAGTGGGTTTTTTTTTTTTTTTACATTTCCCTCATTTTGTTTTCTCCTTACAGTTGAGGAACATGTGGCCTCTGCTGTTGTGTCCAAACAGTCCACTGTTACTCCAAATATGACAGAATCTTTACCAGCAAATGAAGGCACACAAACAAAGCAGATCGCAACCCCAGCTGTGACTGCTCCCTCTGCAGTAATAACAACAACAACAACCACCACCACACCGACCACACCATCACTGCCGGTGAACCTTGCTGGTGTTGACCTAGGCAAGATCAGCTCCATCCTCAGCACAATCACAAATGTTATGAAGAATTCAGGTGAGATGCTGAAATTTAACTTGTACAGCATGCCATACACAGGTTAATTTATCTAATTGAATATGCGTACTGGTCAAAGCCATGGCCTAAGCTCATTTGAGAGCTGCATGTTTGAATGTGGCTTGTGTTGTCTCTCCTTGTCCTCTACTAATTTTCTTGTCTACAGCTTTTTTTTTGATTATTAAAAAGTAGAAAAAATATAAAATAATCTAGGAATTTGTATTTGGAGAACTGCTTGATAGTATGAAAAGTGAAAAAAAACAACAACTTGTATTTGTATGTTACATAATGTATTATAATTTTGCCTTTGCAGCTGTAGGAGTTAGTCCTGTGTCTCGGTCTTCCCCAAGTGTACCATCTACTACAAGCTCAACTCAAAAGACTCCCACTCCCACTACTGCCCCTCCAGCCAACCCACTGGCCAGCATCCTTTCTAGGGTGGACATCAACCCCAACACTCTGTTCAGTGCTTTATCCAAAACGCAAACCCATGGGGGTTTTCAGGGTGAGAAATGGAAAAGAAAAATTATTTGAGAAACCAAAGAGTTGGATATGAAATTTGTTCAAAACACAGTAGTTCAAAATGTTTTAGGTCAACATGAAATCAAAATTAACCTTAATTTTGTTTATAATATTTTTGTAGTTTGTGTCATTTCATCAGCATATGTTATTCAGAAGAAAACGTTTGATGTAATCCTTCATAAAATTGTAATAACTTGCTCCAACCATTGAAACAACTTCTTTCTCAGATGATGTCACCTAGGTCATTAATGTTAATTAAAAGCCAAAAAACTTAATGTATAAATGACAAACGAACAAATGATGTTTAAAGCTTTTGCTTTAGTAATGTGTGTTTTCTAAAGTCTCCAAAATTGGTGCCAGTCAGGCGGTGATTTAGGAGCATAATAGTCAAATGTGTATTCATAATCATGTGTCTTCATTCTGGTATTCTTGCCCACAATTCCTGAGGAATGCAGTCCACCCTTCTTACTAAATATAATGCTTCGCTCAAATATCTAACTCAATATGTAAGTTAAAAAAGTTGTAAATGTAATTTCATGTTGACCTAAAACTTTATACACATTTTGCCTAGTTGTGGAAGCAACAGCAGATGATATTAGAAAATTGTTTGGGCCAGATTTACTAAACAGGGCAAATTAGTGTGAGAATGCAATCCCATTAACACAAACTCAAAACACCTGAAACAAATTATAGGTTAAAAAAATGTTTTATCTCGCAGACAATCAATACTTGCTAAATATTGAATTTTATTATCACAGACATAAGCAACGTTTCGATCAGGCATATGCCATATAATTAAAAATATGACATTATTAACTTACACTCCCAACAAATTAATCATGTCTTCAAAACTACATGTGGACCAATTAGTATGTTACAAAATAACCAGAGCTCGAATATCCACTAGAGAACACTTTACAGCATTACAAATAAATTATGTTCCATTATTTAAACGCAAAGATAATCATGTTTGTAAAGTCACAATATCAGATAATTCATCTTAACACGGTTACAATATCATCCCTTCATGATCAAACAGACACTCGGATACACAATTAAAACACCTTACAACATTACAGTGAATAATGCTTTATCGTTTAACCTCAAGGGCAATAAAGTTTGCAAAGTCACAGTATAAAACAATTCACGTCTTAATAAAAGGGTATGCATGAATGGAACAGACACCTTTTAAACCCCCCAGGAAACATAGGTAGTGCACTTTATGATTAAAAGAATGCAATCCCATTAATGTGTCAATGACATTTACTAAGAGCAGCGTCAATTAGTGTAGGGACACAAACAAGCAAAGCTGATGTTTGCTTTTTTGGCTATTAAATAATGCTACAAATAATAGTAAATTGAAAACCACAAACATTGGTAAATCACATTGGTCAATTAATTTTAATATTCTCCTCATAAATTTAGTGTCTGAAGGGGAAGCTTTTACAACTGCATATGCAACAAAGGTAGCTGCAAAAATAACGGTCCTTGCCGTGTCTTCAGTAAATTCTAGCATTAGGTTTTAATGTCAAAGGAGGATTTGCGCTGGTACAAACTGTTAGTAGTCTGGCCCTTAGTAAGAGTTCTTCAGAAAATGTGTTGTGTATTTAAATCAATCTGCTGACCCTTGCGTCCCTACCCCTATCTTTCTCTTTCTATAATTTTCCCCCCACAGGTCTGTCCTCTTTGCTAAACAACCCAGCTACAAAGACCACCACAACTTCAAATTCTGAAAAGCAGTCCCTAACCATGCCTATTACAGCAGAGGCTCACACATCTCCTAAAGTCTTACCTACTCCATCTAGTCTCCCATTGGCTAGGGATCCCACCTCTCAAGAATGTGTCGCTCCTATGCCTATGCAGCCCAATATGGCGAATGAGAATGTAACTCCGAGCTCTTCTGTAAGCTCTGCCTTGGACTCCAAGATTGATAACTTTCTCCAAGGTCACCCAGGACTGAAAGGCTTTAATTTGGGGTTTCCATCTGTTCTGACATGGCCTAAAGGAGCTGTTGATAGCCCTTCAGCAAGTGCAGAAAACCTTGGTGGAACCCCTGTAAGGGATGAAGCTGGTGCTACTCCAACGCAAGATGAAATTATGGATGTTCCTCAGTCAGAGCTGTTCCTGTATCAGCAGGGTCAAACGGTGTCTATTTCCACAGTTATGGATGCGAAATCAACGCATTCACTTCCATCGTGGCAGGAACAAAATGCTCACACTGATCAACAAGCTCATACAGACATGCACCAGAAGACTGCACCTAAAAAAAACTCGGTGCCCTCTCTTGCCGAGGCAGATGCTGTGCGGCATCAGCGCATTGAAGCAATGCGTTCCTCTTCTTTGTCCAGCAACCAGCAACCTTTGAGAGACAACGTAGAAACCACCGAGAGATCCAGTGTGATGCTTCAAGATCTGAGACAAAACCCCTTAATTCGGGATGTAGGACCAAATTCTAAAATGGTGGAAGGTAGCTATGCATATCGAGATGATCAGGAGAAGCAAGTATCGGCCAGCTCTGATGCATACGGTGCAGAGCCGTACCTTGCCAAAGAACCAAGACAGGATCATGCTGCACCTAACTTCTTCACCACACCTCTACCACCGATCCCAAAGCTTCCTCCTCCACCGCAAGACTTCATGCATGCAGCATCTTCGAGAGCAAGTGGTCCTCATCCCACCCGAGAATTGCAGGAACCTTTTGGGGAAGCGGATCGAGGTGGTGTTGATGGATCATATGCCCCAGCAAACTCTGATTATGAACACTTGTCTCATGAGGTTCCAAACAAGGAGCCTTTCCATCCACACGGGGATGGGGCCTCTCACTCTGCACATGCACCGCACCTTGCTCCTAAAATCCCAGCGAATGGTCCAGTGGACTACAACCACCGACATCCACCAAGAGTACCTCTACAGCACCCTCCAAGTATACCCCATCACCGCATTGGGTCTCCTCCTTCAGTAAGGGGTTACCATGAAGCCTCAAGTCCACCTCGACCCTTACCTGAAGATCCCTACTTTGACCCATACTATGAACAACAACCACATAGCCCCTCTCCCCCTCATTATGACATGCACCAGATTTCACCTCATGCACAAGAGTATTATCCTGAAGAAATACCACCTCACTATCCAGAGCGCAGGGTTCCTCCTCACTTGGAGCATAGGCCTCCACCACCACACCATGTTCGTCCACCTCACCCTGGGCACTATCCAGGTCCTAGGCCTCTTCGTAGGCCACCACCGGTCCGTCATGAGCCGCCCTTTCCAAGGGGCAAGCGACCTGGCCCTCCATTTGGTGGACCTCCCAGAGTCAGGGGCCCCTTTTATCCTCCTAAAAGACCCTTCTTGCCTCCGCATTACTAAAGAGTCTGTCTATGCTCAGGGTGTTTAGTGCATGTCATAGAGAGCAAGTAAAGAAGTCCAAGTGCAGTTGGCTTATCAGCAAGAAAAAGATTGCTGCAGACAGTGACACGAAGGGGACGGTGTTGAACACCTTCACAAGATCACAATAGAGAAGTGCAAATTTATTCAAGTAACCAGGGGCATGGAATCAGATCGCCAAAGACTCTTGAGCAAGATCTGTTCTTTTCAAACAAGATGAAGTCAAGGAGCACTGGAGCAGAGAAATGGAAAGAATATCTGGCAAGGAATGCTGGGGGAATGAGATGGAATCTGAAGGCAGACAAAACAAGAGGTGGTTATTCTATTTCATTTCATTAATTCTTTAATTTCTATAGTTTTTGTGTCTAGTTCTATAAAAATCCAATTGAAAGGTTAACATTCTTTCTCTTAGTTGGAATTTGTGCGCACTTATCTCGCACATGTTTGGGAAAAAACTAAAAGGTTTTTTGGATCAACATTTAACTAAAGTTGATATGTAATATTTTTTTACTTTCAAAGTTAAGTTCTACTGATGATCAAGCTATATTGTTAAGCTGGTAGTTTTGATCTTATTTTGTACATGTAAGTAAATGTACCCTAACAGGTAGTTAAACTTCATTATCTTTGTCTTTAATGGACAAACAGCAGTGCAGAGAAAAAGTAATCTTTACAATTTTGAGGTAAGGTGCTGAGGTGTACAGAGACGAGCCGTTTTTGCCAACAATGGCAGAAGATGCAGAAGAAATGAAGTTGTCGGGCAGAATCATCATGGCCTCCCTCAGTTCCCTGAGGCTTTTACTGTACTGACATAAATAAAGATGTGTTTGGAAAAAACCACTGTGCCGGAGTGCAGTCTCAACCATGATGTCTTTGAGTCTTTTCATCTTAGTTTCTTTAGTGACTGTCTTCTGTGCTTTTCACAGCTTCGCGGGCACCCATTATTCATCAATAAAATACGATATATGATCAACTTTATACGCAGATATTTTATTGTAGCTAAAATGGCTGGTATGCATGTCGACTATTTATGTAGATTTGTCTTACACCGTGTTTTAGAACCACAACCAGAGGCTTTTAAGCACATTTAATGTAATTCTCAATTAATTAGTGTTTGAATGGGAAAATGTAAATCTATAACTTAAAAACTTTATAATTGCATGCTGTACAGAGCATAGCCTGAGTTATAAGAATGTGTAGAAGTGTATTAAGTATACAGAAATGTATATAGTAAATTCAAGCTAATTTTCACTCAAGCGCGTTCTGGTATCGATCCATTCCAGTTCCACTTCGTGTTTTCGGTTTCCTGCTTAGGGATCCTGGACTTAACACTAATCTCACATACTAGTCTGGTTTGCAATAAACATTTGCTTCATGTCACTTTAGACCAGCTCACATCTCACTTAAGGCAAATTTTATTGTTTGAAATTTATATGCGGACACAATTAGATTAAGATGTAAGTATTTTGTCTGATAAAAAAATAAGGACTTCATCAGAGATGACTCTGGTCACACTTCAGTTGTGTGGCAAATGTTGCGTCACGCGGTTGTATCTTTCTCTAAAATAAATGTACCATATAGGACAAGGAATTTACACAGTAACTTTTGCCTCTGAAATTAAGCCCCAGCATGGTTCCACTTAATTTAATGTCACTCATGCTGGAGTATCAGCTGTGGCTGATTACATTAGGCGCAGATGCATGTGTATGGAGTCAACTCCTTGAATCAGAACAGGGTAACAACTTCATAAAGGTTTTTTTTTCTTTTTTCTTTCTTGATAAACAACGTTTAAAAAGTGTAAAGTAAAAAGAATTTTCTTTCCGCCTTAAAATCGGTTGCGTTCAGATGTTTGCTGGCTAATAGGATTTTCCAACATGGTATCAAACTAAAAAAAAACTGCTTCAGAGATCTTCAAAATGTAACACAAAGTAAACATTACAGGGCATTTTGGAACTGGTTTTTCCTCAGTATATACATCTTCCGTGCATCAACTTTCTTTGTTTTAATTTGATGGCTAAATTACTATAAAACATGAACTACTGAAAAACTAGCTAAAAACCAAACCAATGCTGCTTGACAAAATTAGGTGGTCCTTTATAGTTAATAAATATTCATTGCTTATAATATTAAATACTTAACTAATAAAATTACCATTAAATTGCAAAATGGCCCATTATAGCTGAACAGTTCAGAAACTGCATGTAAACTTCACATGCTCATAAAATCTAGCCCATGCATTTTCCTGTTCATTTCAGAGAAAGTTTAACTTTCTTCAGAAAAGAACATTCAAGGCAAGAAAACATCTGGTGTTGAGCCAACTTTAAAGGGACTGTCCACCCAAAAATGAACATTTTGCCATCATTCACTCACTCTTGCATTGTTCCAGATCTCTCTGAGTCGTTTTCTTCTGTTGAACATGAAAGAAGATGTTTTGAAGAATATGGGTTTTTGAGATGGGATGTTTTTTTTCTCTGTGCTATGGAAGTCAGTGGCTATCAGAAACTGTTTGGTTACTCACATTTTTCAAAATATCTTCTTTTGTGTTCAACATAATAAAGAAGATCATACAGGTTTGGAATGACTTAAAGGAACAGTTTGCCCAAAAATGAAGATTCTGTCATGATTTATTTACCCTCGAGTAATTCCAGATCTGTATGAATCTCTGTGTTCTGCCGAACACAAGGGAAGATGTTTTCAAGAAAGTTTAACCAGGCTTTTTTGGTCACCATTGACTTCCATAGTAGGAAAAAAATACTATGGAAGTCAATGGTGACCCAAAACAGCCTGGTTACAAACTTTCTTCAAAATATCTTCCTTTGTGTTCGGCAGAACACAGAGATTCATACAGATCTGGAATTACTCAAGGGTGAGTAAGTGATGACAGAATTTTCACTTTTAGGTGAACTACTACTTTAAGGGCGAGTAAATGATGGAGGAACTATACCTTTGTTCTTCATAGTTTCACACCAGGGGTTTTCAAACTCTTTTGCCCTCTGAGGTTCATGCTCAGTTACACATCTGTTTTAGAGGTATCATACGGTTGTTCTCCTCTGTGTCTCATGGGCAAGAGAAGAAGTGCATGAAGAGAAGGGTTTTGAATTATGTGTAGAAACTGCTGTCAGTAAAACATAAGCTAATTTTTTTTTTTTTTTTGTAAAACCATTAATAGTTTCTAGCTATACACATTCATGTCTGGAGATTAGGAGTAATTAACACCTAATTGCACAATAAAGTAAACCTTAGTTTTAAATTAAAGTTAATCTTAAATACACTTAACAAATCCACTGTTATTGTTAATTTTTACAGATTTAATGTGCACACAAATAGACGTGATAATGGTAAAGCTATCGCATATTAACTTAATGGTTTTAAATGACGTTTTATATCAGCTCAGCGCTGCATTCACAAACAAAACATGTCGCGCCTCTCATATGAAATGCAAAGTTGTTTTGAATTTCTAACGTATTGTTTAAATATAACGAGAGTTAACAGTAAAGCCCTTCAACATATTAGAAAGTCAAATCAACTGTCTATCGTTGTGTCTTCAAATGTTTCAGTAAGACGGATTATTATATATAGCCTAGGTTTTTTTTTTTTTATAATTTATTTATTTTTTGCAGGGAAATGTTTAGCCAAATAAATAGGCTAATCAAATGTATATATTATTTTGTCGCAAAAAAAAAAAAACTTTACGTTTCTGAACACGAAAAGAAGACCCATTAAATTGTTATATTATTATTAGGCTATTATTATTATTATTAGTAATATTTAATTATAATATTAAACGCCGTGTCATTATAACACATTATTATGTATTACATTTTAATTAATGAATATATAATATATATAAATAGTAGATTCATTGTTTTTAATTATAGTAGATCTAAATATCATAAAATAACTTCATCTTGCTGATAACGCTACACCTTTTATACTTAACAGCCAGCCCCGAAGATGAGGCTTTCCAGTGATCATCTGGAGTTCATCAGCTCTCTCGTCCATTTATTTGACTTAACATAGCCTACCTTATTTAAACAGTATTGAAGGTCACGCCCCCACATGCGAAGAGCGCGTGCACGGTTCATGAAAGTGGAATGTTTTCAAACGCGTCATGCAAAACTTTCCATAGCAGCATGTTCTGCGTGGGACTCCATCCATCAAATTAACCGCCCTCGACATACATTAGAAATTTGCTCGGTATCAAAATATGAAATTAAACATTGAACAGATTGTTGTTCTTTGCATTTATTAGAAATTTTAATTCAATGTTTTCTCTTTAATAATATGTGTGTGTGTGTGTGTGTGTGTGCTATACAAAACTGTCAAGAAGCAGTACCATTTTAAAAGATACTTATAAGTATTTTAATATGGATTTTACAGCACCATTTAGCTGTAAATAAGCTACAAGGATTTTGTACCATAGGATATATATATAAATATAAATGAAAGCATTAGCTTATCAATTAATGCTTTATCTTTTTCTCTCTACTTCCCCTTCTGTCACTTTTGTCTTGTTTTAACCCAATTAACAGTTTGTTTTATTGTTCCCCCTTTGTCCATCCTCAATGTATGCAGATCTTCTGGTGAGGACTTTGTCTGCCCAGCAACAGAGTGCTTGAGGGGACGTCCAATGCCCTTGAATCCCATCCGCTTGCAAATCAAGGTAAGCAGTTGGACAAAGCACAGTGTGTGTCAATTATCTATTTATATTTGTGAGAACTGTACGTTATATCAGACTGTAAGTCTGCACTGCAAAGTCAGTGGTACATTTTCTGTGGTAAAATGCACAAACTATTGTGTATTTCCTTATACAACTAACAGAATATAATAGTAGTCTTACACTTAGATTGTAATGGAGGTTAACTGGATGATATGCCCCTACTGGTTAAACCTTTTATTTATAAGTTGTTTGAGGCCTTCAGGATAAATGCAATGCACAATATAAAGTTAGAGCTCTACCTCCCTCTGCTGGTACAAACTGATGTAAATAAGCTGGTACTTTATTGCTATAGGCAATTATCACAGGTCTCCTGGGTTCACTTGCTCTCTTGTTAGAGGTATTTATTGTGGTTTCTGATGTTCTTGTAATGAATATGCAGATAATATTGTGCCTACATATTATATAACATAGGAAAAATGTAAATAATGTGTAAATAGATGAGTAAGACCATATAGGCCTACCGTAATGTCTAACCCAGAACTGACAAATCAGGATATTGCTCAAAAGAATGCACAAGATAAAGGTCAGGATATATCAGTAGGTGACCTTTATGCCAGTTCACTTGAAGCGAGGTGGATGCAGCTGATACGCACCGGGTTGCTTTATATGAGTATATATGTATAAGATATGAAAGAAGCTTCTCGCAAATGATGAAAGTAGTTTGTTTATCATCTGGATTTCTTGGCTCTTGTTCAAAAAGCATGTTGAGCATCTGGAGCTTATATTGAATTGATCCTCCTGCATAATTGGCACTGACTTTGACCACTGACAAGCTCTCAATGCTTACAAATAGGCAATAGTGAAATAACCAGCAGATGTCGTTGTTAATTCAACTGTCTGGTATAACCAGTTGAGTCATCTGTGATTTTAAGTGCGTGCTCTTGTGTACGTGAATGAATCGTGCTCTGGGTCATATTCAGTTTTTATTGAATTATTTATTTCTGTTTTTGTTCTAAAGTGAGGTTATCAGAAAGATAAGTTTTGATATGGATTTGGGGTCAAGGGTAAAAGCATTGGCGGATATAGGGGCTCTTGGCAGATGGTTGCCAATCCTAGTAAATGAACACAAGTACACTAGACTTTAATTTAGTTTATCCTGAAAGCCAGACAACCTCATATATAGGTTACTGAGCGTTCAATAATTACAAATCAACTTGATGTCCCGGCGGATGTAAATCGAGGGTTTGTGATGTGATCTATAGTCTCTTTTAAAGGTTAATTTTATTGTATTTTTTTGTCAGTAATAGATCATGAATAAAAATGAAATCCCTGTCAAATCGCACAGATAACGAAATCGCTCGACCATATAGCGGGGACATCACGTAGTTTACGTGGGCGTTAATTTGCGAGAAAACATGATTTGGCTCAGTGTAGTTTCAGCACCGTGGTCAGAGCTCGACGAGAACAAAAGGCGGATTAGCGTCCTTGATATCAGGGGCCGTCCAAATGTTACATGCAAACCTAAAAAACGAACACTCAAATAAAGAACCATAACCCTATTTATCTAGAGTACATTTCTTTGAAGTAAAACGTGTTCGTTTGTTTATTTAAACCTTATTTATTTTGTTTGTTATGGATTGTGGCTCTTCATATAGCCCAATTATTAATCATTCTACATCTGATTATTCCATCCTCCTTTTTCTTTTTTCCCTTTATGTTTGCTTTATTTTTTGCATACATATGAAAAATGTGTTTATCTTATTTTTATTTTAACTTGTTTTCGCTTGTACAACAAAAGAACGTAAATCATACTGTAATTATAGTACTGTACTCTATTCAGTTTAACTATAATGATCTGCAGTAACTGTGAGAATAATACACTTATATAAGAATTATAAAATATACCGTATCCCTTTTTATGTGTAAAGTTGCTACTTCTAGATTTTTTTGAGGTATGCATTATGGGAACTACAATAATTACACAATATTTTATGCAAATGATAAACTGAGATATAATTGCGCGATGACTAGGTTTTCTTTTTACCTCTATAGTATTACAGTGATTTGAAATACTACAGAGGTGCTAGGCTATATGACAGCACCCAATGGTTTTGCGGCTACGCAATGTGAAAGGAAAATTAAGACGCTCCCTTAAGCCGAGTAAGCATCACGGTTTCCACACCCCGAGGGAGGACAGGAGATGGACAGGAGGGGGACACCGGCTTTCGACGTCAAAAGCTACGGGTTATACGGAGTGTCAACACCGTGAATATAGGCTACAGCATTACAGTGCGTCTTCTTCACAGCCTCTACATTAAAACGTGAGTGAAATTGACATTTTATATGCATTTATACTTGTATTGACTCAGGCATGTATTCCAGTCAACAGGAGATATCTGAGAGGGCACAGAGAGACAAAAACCAAGACGATTCAAGGGTGACAGATGCACGGATTTAGTTAAATGTACAATGGCTGGCGTTCGAGCCACCCGCTCTCCATCGCCTCTCTTTATCTGTGCACGTAGAATATCAGACCATGTTCTACAACCAGGCAGAAAGACAGCAAATAAACAAACATCCCCTTGGGATTAACAAAAGAGAGAGAGAGGGAAGGAAAAGAGAGCGAATTTCGCCTTTGCACAAACACCAGAGAGCTCGTAGAATTTGAATGAACTTCTTTTAGTCCCCTTTGATTTAAAGGCGTGAAGTTGCAGTGATAGTTGCATGTTTTTGTTCTCTATCATGTATGCGTATGTGCAGTTGGTGTCGTGACAAAGAGCCACATACGCCTGAGCCTCCAGTGTGGATTAAACAAAGAAGCTATGGGATATCCGTCAATATTTATATGCATTTCATTTTATTGCATTCACTTTTAATATGCTCTCTTGCCAGAGCTCGTAACACACGTTTCTTTGTTCTACTATAGCATTTTAATCTCTTAAAATTAGAGATTGACTGATCACTCGTATTATATTAGGTGTCTTCAGGGACACTTTATTGTAGCTTAATTTAAAGATATTATGCAGATAGCTAAAATGTTCGTTTTGGAACAAATATAGCTAATCTGCAAAGCATTGTATGATGTTGAAATGTCATAAAGCAAAACAGCACAGCATTATAATCCTTATTATCCTCCATAATATTATGCATTTAATTCAGCTCAAACTTAAACGTACGACTCTGTTCAAACTTTGTTTGGTAGATCATTTTTAATATAGGGTTACTATCTGCTAACGTTATACTTTTAAAGAAACGTAGCCTCTGTATGATCTTCCATTGTGTGATAATGTTTGCCATTCAAAATCGACGAGAAGATATTGTGATTCTAGAAAGCTGAATGGCGATTGGAGCTCTTTCTTGGGTTTATTTGCATATTGAATTGCGATTGGTCTGTCTTTCTTGCATCTAATTAATTATTCCTTCAGATTGCGGAACAGAGGGTTTTGGTTTTGATTCTCAGTAGCGAAGGGGGTTAAGAAAAACGGTTGAGGACTAAAACAATTAAATGTTTTACATTTAAGAACAAATTTAATAGGTTTAAGCTGATTTCAAAACGCTCAAGAACAGAAATGACTTGAGCTTGAGGAGGTAACCATAGCAACAGCTCGAGCGCTTAGTCGTTATCGTATTTTACATGAACAAAACTTAAATACTGTTGTTATTTGTCTCTTTCTTCGATATGAATTTTACAGATACATAACAAAAGCATTATTTCTTCCAGATAGTTAATGTTTGGCCTACCGTGCTATAAAACGAATTACTAGTTCAACACGTTTTTTTTGGCTGCTTACAAGCACCGCATGTCTCTTTACAAACATAAATCTTCTGAATGGAAGTTAGTATAAAGTGTTAGCGATGGTTTTAAGTGTCTTGGTTTTAGCGTTATCTGTTTTTCTTTCATTCAGAGCTGTCACGGTTCAGCCCTTTCCACTGGGACTCGTGTTTAACATCGCGACTCTTCCTCCGCCGCTGAGCCGCTCTCCAGTGCTGAAACTCCGGGCGCAGCTGTCGCTCCGTTCCCTTAGGAAACTGTCCTAATGAAGGAGGCCGACGCCATCAAGCTCTTCATTGGCCAGATCCCGCGGAATCTGGAAGAGAAGGACCTGAAGCCCATCTTTGAGCAGTTTGGGAAGATCTATGAGCTTACGGTGATCAAGGACAAGTACACGGGAATGCACAAAGGTAATTAAACGAGATTGACGCGGCTCTATTGAACGGACAGTCTCAAGGGGAGATGGGAGACTAATGGTGCTAGATGAGCTTCCTTTTCATATCTTAAGAGAAACGTCTGTGTTCGTACATCTAGTGAGGTCTTCTTCTTTGACAGTGGGTTGTATACTGTATTTTAATGTGTAAAAACTTCATCCTTTAGTTTGCAAAAGCATTCATTTCCTCCTATTTCACTTGGAGTTGGCTTCCAAAAGTCTAGCTTCCCGAGATAAACAAATCTATTCATAGAAAACGCATTTATGGTGCGAAAACAAATTGTTCAACGTTTTTCCATTTCTTAGTCACAGTTGTCATATCCTTTTATGTCCGCAAAACACTGCTTGTTATTCATGGTCTGTCTAGGTCTGGTACATTTTTATTTTTACATCCCACGTTGTATTCTTGCTCTTTCTTCAGGATGTGCGTTCTTGACGTACTGTGCGAGGGAGTCAGCCTTGAAGGCCCAGAATGCACTGCACGAGCAGAAAACATTGCCGGGGGTGAGTTGTCGCTGTTAATAATGTGAACGGGCTGTATAAAAAATAGATTTAAGTCAGACAAACACTTCCATTTGCCTATATATAGCAGACTACATATAGGATAAATCTTTTAGCATAAAGCTCTTCTAACAAGGCTGATTTCTAAAAGTGGAAACAACACATTATATGGTTCAGGAGACAGGATCTGTGAAAATCTATGTTGACTGAACAGACTTTAATTAGGTATGTAGGAGGGCACAATCCTTGAAGGCATCCGCGATCGTGTCGCTCTCAGAAGTCGTTGATTAGCTGTTAGGCCATCTGCCGTGCCAGCGCCGTGACAGGCAACCTGTAAATTCAGAAACCTCCAATCCCTTCATCTTTTTAATGCTTTTTTATGTTTTCATGCGTAAATTACCTATTTTTTCAGATTTGCCAGATGTACAGGATCATTATGAGCGGCGTTGCGAGTCGAATGCACTTGATGTCAGCGTATAAAACTTGAGGATGAGATCATATGGTCTGTTTTGTGATTTACAGGCAGGAACTAAAGGCATAGTCCTCCCAAGAAATGACAGTTTTGCCTTAATTTATGCTGTTCCAAACCTCTGTGACTTTCTGTCTTCTGCTGAACACAAAAAAATATATTTTAAAGAATGATGCAACCAAACAAGTCTGAATCTCATTAACTTCCATTGTATTTTTTGCTCATACAATGGGAACCGAAGCTGAAACATTCTTCAGAATATATCTTTTGTATTCCACAAATAGAAAAAGTCATCGCGGTTTGGAATGACATTATTTTCATTGACCGTACTTTTATTATTGGGTGGAATAGCCCTCAGTGCTCACGTGATGATGTTTTTTTCCCTTGTTGATTAGACTTGGAGCAAGCAAACCCACAGGGAATCTTTTGCTTCCCCTCAAATTCTATTTAAGCGAGTTTAATTTGCGCTAGAGGAAGCTGCGTGTCGTAAAAGATGAGACACGATGTGGACTGAGCGGCCAAACAGAAGCTTCTGGTGCTTCTGAACAGACTCTGAGCCAACTGTGGTCCCACCAGACGTAGGCTAATGAAGGGATATATGGCTTTATTGCTCCGTATGTCACATCATGTAACATCGAAAGCTGGCTGAGTAGTGTTAGAATAAGGCGAAATTAAATCAAAGTGTGAGCAAAGTAAACCTCGTTCTGCCTTGGTTTTAGGGAATCAATGTTTGTGAGCATCTGTTTAGATTGTTTTTCCTTATGGCGAGTAACGTTATGCGCATGTGTGCTAGTGAGTAACTCCAGAACAAATCCCATTATTAGCATGACAGTAGTCTGACCTTTGCCGACCTCTCCATGCGCAGATCAGCAGGTTCCCCTGGCTTTAAATCCTCTCTCTTCCTTCTCTATCCCTCCATCCCTTCTATTAGTCTACCCCCTCACCTAAGCCTGGTAAGACGGTGTTCAAACCTCCCCCATGAGGTACGACGGGAACCATATTATTAAGAACAACAGCCCCCCCCTCTCATAGAGAGAAATCTCTCTTCCTCTGTCTCGGTCTCTCTCTTTCTTTCTTTCTTTTTTTTTTTCACACACACGCAGACAGCCCAGCTGTGTGGCATTATTACCAGCTCATGGCACCTGCCATTCAGAGGAGGCCCCGCCCCCAGCCTGTCAATCATCGCGAATCGCTCCAGCAATGCTGCGTGATGTGTGTTTAGAGTGCGTGTGCGAGTGAGATAGGAATTGTAACCAAGATGAGGGGAGAAAGACAGATAAGATAAGACAGAAATTGGCTTGGAACCTTCATTTCTCACCTTTTCTTTTTTTTCCCTCTCAGGCTTTGTTCACACTGCTCCCAATTCAGATCTGCTTTTAAGATTTTTCAGAATGTGCATTGTCATTTTGCAAATGATGAAAACGTAACCGCTTGTTCAAATATGGTAAGAAGAAGGATAGTTCACCCAAAAATGACAATTCTGCCATCATTTACACACTCTCTTGTTATTCCAAACCTGTATGACTTTCTTTCTTCTGCAAAGCACAAAAGATATTTTAAACTGTCTCAAGGTTTTTTGGAAGTTAATGAGATCGAATGATGTTTTGGATTCAATTGACAGTCATTAGTGTGATTTTACTGTTTTGTTATTGTAGTATTTGTTAACATTTTTATTTAGATTTTGGTTTTATTTTTCATTTTTACTTTTGTTTTAGTCATTTTGTTATGTGCTTGTAATTTGTTTTATTTAAAATGTGAATATTAATGTGTAATTTATTTATTTATTTTTTTTTCGTTAGTTACCAAGTCAACTTTTTTTTGAAAATTAATTTCAATTATTTTATTTCAAATAACAAAACAGACCTGTAATAGCTTTAGTTTTATTTGAAGTTTTGGTTAATTTTACGACTCTTTCATTGCATTAACAGAAATGCTTAAAACGTTCTTCATAACATCTTTTGTGTTCTGCAGAATAAATAAGATTCAAAACATACAAATATGTTTGGGATTTCGTAAAAGTCATGCAGTTTTTAGACTGCTTTATTGTTTGGGAGAGAAAAAAAAGCCTAATACTCCAGTTTTGCTAATGTTGAAACTCTGAATAAAAGATCAACTGAGAGCAGTGAATTGAATGGAGAGGTAAAGGAAGACAAGGGAGGAGGGGTTGAACAGATGGCATGGCTGGAGTGGCACCTGGCCTTATGTTTAATTTCAGGTGAGAGGTACGCAGTGATTGTAGACAGAGGAGGAGAATGGAGACCTGGAGTCCTCTTTCTGGTTTCCACTCCCATGCTCTCTTCATCCTCCCCCTCTTATCTTTCCCCATATCTCCTATCTCTCCCACTCTGCGTATCGTTGCCATCCCAACATGTTTGCTTAACTCTGTTTATCACATGGCCCCACTTGCATGGGCACAACAAAGCGCCGGGTGTCGTCCAAGACACTTCAGTCACGCACGCATTCGTTTGCGCTTTAAAATCCAGCACAGCATTCACACACACACACATCCTCGACCTCTTGTTTCCTCTATTCACTTACTGGCCACATCTCAAGTCGTATTCCCTTTGGCCTTTCCTCAAACAGTAGCCAGTGTACTACAGGGCTAAAATACTGGATGAATGTGAAACACAGTTGTTGTGTTGGCGATTTATGGTAAAATGTGACTCAGCTGGATCCTATCTAACTTCAGTTAAGATAAATATCAGCTTTCACATTGAGTTTTTTGTGGTTTAAGTTGTTTTATTTGCTGTTTCAGAAATAGCTTTACTCTTACTCCTGCCTCAGCCATAAAAATCATGACAAGAAAGCAAGAC
Source organism: Enteromius mattozi (assembly GCA_032359235.1). Lineage (NCBI taxonomy): Eukaryota > Metazoa > Chordata > Actinopteri > Cypriniformes > Cyprinidae > Enteromius > Enteromius mattozi. The sequence goes on from JAUMHE010000072.1 coordinate 15,377,934, forward strand.
GTAGTAAGATCAGCAGGACAGACCAGATAGTTTCTGTTTGCACTATTAATGTTGTTTTTACTATTATAATTTTGATTCAGAGCATCGAATTACACCTGATCTCTATGGAACTAGCGCTTCCATTGGTTATTGATAGCAAAATGGCAGTTAAACATCTATCTGTGATGTGTGTGCACACACGTTTTGGCATTTTCGAGTTGTTGTGCATCTGAACGTGTGTTTAAAAGAGCGTCTGTTGTGCCTTTGTTGTGGGGGAGGGGAGGGCAGGTGTTATCAGAGAGGGGGATGGAGTGTGTGAGAGTGAATGTCTGGATGTTTGTTTGTAGTTTAGTACAATGTTCTCATTCTGATTTCCGTCGTAGCATGTTTAGTGCGCCTGGAAAGTCAAATAAGATTGGTAGTTGTATGCATTAAAATATGTATAACAGTGCACTACATTTCACATTTAACGAATGTGTTCCTATGAAGTTGTACATGTGCGAAAAGTACTTTGATAAAAATCCAAGTGGATTATGTGTGAGAAAGCATACGCAAACTCATATGTGTACTTTTTGCACAAATAAAAGACAAGCGATCTTATCAGACTAACGCGAACCGACGCGTCAAATGCGAAATTGCACGCGCTCGCATGTTTCCTTTCCAGAGCTGCGCGATTAAGTATATTTGACTTAGTGTCAGTGTCTATACTCACATCCAGACAGGATGAGTCCATTGTTCGGATGAATTGAAGGGTTACAGGGTTCGAGAGCGCAAAAGAGGGAGAGAGGTGAAAGTAGGTCTAATTAAAGAGAAATTGGACGGATATGTGAAAAGGGGGGAAAGATTGGAGGGGGGGGGGTGAATTGGGGGAAGGGGGGGAAATGAAAGAAAATTTGACATAATGAGCCGCGGGTGGTGGTGGGGGGAGGGGCCACTGTTGAAAGGGGAGGGCGGCGGACGTCCACGAGCTTAAAGACAGACATCTGCTAGCAAGAGTGTGTGTGTGCGCGCATGTGTGTGGCCTTTGATGATTACACACTCCGTGAGAGCAGAACTTAATCTGACGGACATCTATCCACTGTGCACAGCAGATTTTTTCACACCACTGAGACACAAAATAAACTAGCTAATGGCCATATTCTACTTTTGGCTGCAAATATTAGCTGCCCTTTTCATCCCGTTTACGTTTGTGGTAGTGTTCAGATGCTCAGACGTTCGTTATAATAAAGTCACGAACAACAGATCCTCTTGGGTCCATCCTACTTCCTCTCTTGATTCGGTTGGTTTTGTCATCTGCAACAAATCATGCAATCTTTAGAGCTTGTTTGCAGGCGGTAATCTGTCTTCTTTCTGAATGTGTCCCAGATCAATACTGTTGCCTAAGAAAACCCATAAAGGAACTAAATGATGAATATGGCATTTGCAGATTTCCTTATGAGTAATAAGGCCGTATCGAATTTTCAATTCGAAGTGCCCATGACGATTTTTTAAAACATAAATTAGATTTTATACCTGTTTTTACCAGGCAAGTTGCATTTCAAATGAAGAATATTCACTCTTTAAGAATATTGTATGTTAAATACATATTGACAATTACCACAGAAATGAATGGTTGTCCCTTAGCTTTCCATTTATCTATACTATAACTTAGTATATTTGGTAACACTTTAGTATAGGGACCAATCCTCACTATTAACCAGCTGCTTATTAGAATGTCTATTATTAACATATTTATTGTTTATTATTAATTATAAAACGTGCATTCAGGATGGACATATTCTACATCCCTAATCCTACCAAATACCTCAACTTAATAACTACTAACTAACTATTAATAAACAGCAAGTAAGGAGTTTATGGAGATAATTCAATTCAAGAATTGGACAGAGAGAGAACCAACTCCATCTAATATATAAAGACTAGCTAATAAATATGCAGTATTTACTTTATGAAAAGAGTGTTGAAATCAGTTGACAAAAATAAAAGTAGCACCCCCATCTCAAACAATAGGACAGCATCACCAGTGTTGACGGCATGTTGGAATGTTAGATATCAGCGTTATTGTAAGCATCGCTCATATGAGTTTGTTCGAATGTGCTACATTCAGAATTTGATATGCATATTGAGTTAGCAAGCCCAACCAATGCATATCTCTGTTTCTCAAGCGGTGCCATTTTCACACGTATCCTCCCCCACTGTCCATCTTTCCCTATTTAAGCAGACATTGACGCTGACAGTTTTAAGTCTCTGTTACCATTGTAATTGCTTGAGGTCTAGTGATTGACACAATTTGAAACACACTATAATTGATTAGAGTATATTGATTATCTAAAGAATAAAGATTTCGGGAGCTTTAATTGCCCAGCCAAGAAGGTGTTTCATTGTTTAGGAATAATTGATGTGACATTTCAAGCAGTATTACATGCTATTAAAGGACTTTTTGTAATTCTTATAAAACTGTCATACATGCAGTTTCGATGATCTCGTAATAATCAATAAAAAAAGGAATATTTGCATTCATAACACAGCAAATGAACTGCAAAAAGGTACATTTAAATTAGATAGTGACATCTATCTCACCTAAAATGTACATTATGCATTTATTTAAGATATGCTTAATGTTGAATTTTTTAGCTATTCTTTAGACTGAGTCTTCATGTTAAATGTAAGATGTTTTGTTTGAGTATAAGATTGTAAGTATTGATAAAAGTATGTCCTCTTTGACATGTTGAATGTGAGTGAAACTACACATTTCTGTTGTAACTGTTCTAAAATGGGAGATGGATAGAACGGCTGAAAGAATAAGCGAGAAAAAGGAGATTGGAAAGAAAGCGAGTGGAATATATTGGGGGTGGGGTGGCGTGCAGGTTGATTACGGTCGCAGGTCCTGTTGCCAGGAGACGGCTGGGACAAGGGATGCTGGGTTGCTAGGGAACCAGCTCAATGCGATGGCCAGCATTGCATGATGGGTACAGAGGCAAGATTGAGAATAGTCTTTGTGTAGATACACACCTAATTTAACATCTGCCACACACACACACACACACACTGACAAGTCGCAAGAGAGATCCTCTTGAGCTTGAGTGCAAATCACACACGCAGTCATTCTTTCCATGCACAGAGAAACTTGGGGGATATGAACAAACAGCATGCCTTGCAGGCATATATAGTGTGTGCGTGAATGAGTGAACGTGAATTGTGAGCTGATTTTTAAGCTCTTATGAGTCACCGGATTTCTGAATTTTGTGTGAATGGAAACGGCAGATTTGGGTGTGTCTTCATAGTTTGTTTTAGGTATAAAAGCATAGGTATTTTACAGGTCAAACATGGTGATATTTATATGTTTGAGGCAATACATGGAGGGTGGCGGCAGAGTAAATGTCAGTTGATTGAATAATCTATGGATTTAATATCCTATAATCCCACTGAAATCCCTGGCCTCAGATCAAGGCGGAGATTAAGTGTGTGTGCTCATCATGTCAATGGAGTGTTTTTGCTGGCAGATGAGCGCAGTGACGGTTACGACCTGCGCTTCTAATGGCATGTATGGAGAGATATTACATTAATATTTTCTATTTTGTAAAAAATTGCATTTTCCTGCTGCAAGACAGATCGAAGGATTATGTTTATTTGTGTATCGATGTGTTTTGCATACACTATACACAAAAAACACACATTTGTTGAGTCTCAGTTTCCTGGTGTTTTTAAAATCGGTAGTTCTACACTTTATTTAAGGATTTACTTTATTAAAATGCGCTTATTTTTATTGTCAGTGGTGTTACTGCAATATAAAAACACCAGCTGGACATTAATGGAAAGCGTGAGATGTTCGTCCACAGGTTTAAATGTAGGGCTTCCGTGATGCGGAAAATGCAGATGGAATTGAGGAATCCAGTAATAAAAATGAATTTTGGATGGATGCATCAAAAGTAGGTCAGAAAACCTAAAATGCAATATGAAGTAGTATCTGTAAAATAAACCTTAAAAATACTATTTAAATACGAATCTGCATGTTCTATGCATCTCTTTGTGTATTAATGGAGCAAACATTATTTTATTGAAGGAATATTTACCAATAAAAAATATTTACCAAAATATATTATAAAAACATATTTCAATATGACCTTAAAAATTAAATTTTTGTTCAACATTTTTCTGTTAACTTGTGTGCATTTCATTAATTTAAATTAATTACATATGCTTTTTTATTATGTAATCATTCAAACGGATTCTAGAGAATTTAAAATGTAAGGGAAAAAATAAAACAGATTTCATACATTTATTTATTTATTTATTTTTTAAAAATCTATGAAAAATAATAGACTTTTATTTAAAGGGTAGTTTTGAATGGTTAGTGTTGTCATCATTCTTTTTTTTTATGAAAGAAATTAATTATTTTATATAAGAAGATTCATTAAATTCATCAAAAGTTACACTAAGACATTTTCATAGTTACAAAGTGTTTATTTCCAATAAATGCTGTTCTATTGAACATCGATAATAGTAATAAATGTATGTTAAACATTTATTAATGTTTACTGGTGTTTTGAAGTGTGTAATAATGCTGAAAATTCAGCTTTGCCATTACATAAATAAATCGGATTTTAAAATATATTCAAACAGAAAACAGTTTTAAGAAATTGTTGTAATATTTCACAATATCCTCTTGAGAACCATAAAAAAGCTTGCATTTTGTTAGTTTTATTTCACGTCATTACATGTTCAGAGCATAAAAAAACCCCACATTTTTAAACAATTTTATTTATATGTTATGCTATGCCTATATCTGTAGAGGACACCAGGACTAAGACATGAAAATTTTAAAGACTGTGGAAATTTATTTATTTTTTTAAGTCGCCAATCAATTTTTCTTATACCAAACTTAGTACAAGGATGATTCTGTGTTATAGAAGATGATTTTATATTTTATATGTGTGTAAAAATTCCATGAACTGCTTTTCTCATTAAACACAATGTTATCTATACACTGTATCTAATTTGCATGTTAATTTGCTGTTGGGACAGCATGTTGAAAAAAGAAGTGTAATAATGGGAGTAGTAATTGGCCAGAACAAGCCCTTTAATTATCAGTGAGGTTATGAGGAGTCTCTGGGTTCGGTTGTCTGTTTGATTTTTCATGTTTATGGAAGCCAACAGGTTTCTTTCGCTTAGCCTAGATGATGGAGAGTCTTCACTGTCTCTGTTGCTTTGGAACAACAGCAGTTACACCCACTAATTTAGTCTCTCTCTTTCCGTTCTCATAAATACATTCTCAAAGACTCACTTTTCATCCATTTCGATCTTTCCTTCGCCCTCTGTCTCACTTGTTCTTTTTTTCCCCATCACTACCTTCCCCTCCCCTCGTCGTCCAGGGCAACCTTGTTTACCTGCTGGGTAGCTCGTCTCGCCGTTGTCATGGTGACACGGGTTTGGTTGCCGTGCCGACCTGAAGTGGCAGTGCCACGACACTCTCTCTCTCTCTCTCTCTTTCTTGTCTCTTCCCGTCTCTCTCGTCCCTTTGTACCTTTTTCTCCTCACCCTTTTCTTTTTGTTCTCTGCCGCTGTCTCTGTTTTTCCTTTCTGTAATCCTTGAAGCTCCGTGACTCATCACAGTGCAAGGAAAGATATGAATAAAGCTCCTCATGTGAAGCCTGTACCGCCCAGTGTATCAGAACAGAAGTGATGCTTTCCAGTATTTTTTGGTTTGATGTGCCATCTTCCTGTTGATGCATGCATGTTAAATGAGCTTGCGAGCTGTTCCTTTGTCTCAACCTTGATGTGAGTTGGCTCCTTTCCGAAAATGAAACTAAAATGGCACAGTCATTAACCTAATCCATTTTGCTGACCATTTCAAAGTGCTCATGCAGTCAACAGTTGGCCAGCAACCTGCTGTGTGTTGTACACTCAAGAAAATAAAAGTTAAAAAGAGGTTACACCCTTATGTCATAAAATAACCTTTGCATGTTCAATCGGAGGGCTTTATTTTTCCTCTTTTGGTGGATATATAATAGTGGTGTAATGGTACACAAATATGATGGTTCAGTAAGCACCTCGGTTTTGACATCACTGTTCGTTTTTTTAAAATTAAACAGTGGTTTACTGAACAAGTTGCTCTTTCTTTAAATAAATTCAATAATACTTTCTTAGTGTTAAAATCTACCTCAGATTCTAGCTTTCTGCTCTAAGCTATAGGGAGCCCTTTTACATTACTATAAAATTAACTTTAAATTAATATTAAATTGCACATTTTTTTCAATTAACTACTAAATTATAACAATTTCTATTTATTGTTAAAATATACACAGTTATAATATGAAATATAAAATGAATACTAAATATAATGAGTATCTTGTCTAATATTTAGTGAAATGCTCTTCTCTAGACTTCATTTCTCTAGCAAACTAATGAGCTGTAGACATTGATGACTTGCCTGAGGTAAATGAAATGCTACGTGATGTTTTGTTTACAAGCTGTTTTATTGATGTCCTTCTGCAGTTAAAACAGTGATTGAGTGATGACGTGAGATGTTCATTCGTGTTTATTTCGCTTTAAAACTAGTAGTAAAGATCACTTGCACTTCGCGTGGTCACATGTACCGTCATACCCCTAAAATATAAAACACTGATTTTAACTATTTAATAGAAAAGTTCACCAAAAAAGGGAAATTCTGTCATCATTTACTCAGTGCCAATGTCAGAATGTTCTAGTGAATCTTTACTGTGCATCTGAAGACATATTTGCTATATTATTCTAGTTTTTCACTTCACAGCAAATCTTTAAAATGTATGACCTTATACACTAGATTTCAAAAGTTTGAGGTTGGTTGCTCACAGAGGCTTCATTTATTTAATGAAACATACAGTAAAAACAGTAATACTGTGAAATATTTGTACAATTTAAAATTAACATTTTCTACATTTAATACATTTTAAAATATAATTTATTCCTGTGACAGCAAAGCTGGATTTTTAAACATTTTATGTTATAGATGTTAAAAAGTGATGTGCTTTTTTGTGGAAATTGTGAACATTTTATTTCGGCATTCTTTGATGAATAGATTTTTTTCCATAGTAGAACTGCATAATGTAAAATAACTACCTTTACTGTAACTTTTATTCAATGTAATGCATTCTTCCTGAATAGAAGTCTTACTGACACAAACTTTTGATCAGTAGCGTTCCCATATGGCAGATCAATTGTTTCCATTGACTCATATTTGAATGTACATTAACTCCAGTCAAATGTAACAAGATTTTCAGCAAATAATGGCTTTAATTTTGAGGTCCAAGAAAAGAGTTCTTGCCTGACGGTGACGAAAGAACCATTAAACAACCTTGTGTATGAACTAAATCGGGAGCAGCTGCCCTCAATACAACGCTAAAATGCCTTCAAAAGTTATTTTTCCCCCCGTATGCCGGTGTTTTCTGAAGATAAACAAAGCAATTTGGGCAAATCAGATTTAAGAGCTGCAAAACAAGCTCTTACAGCTGAGATCAGATTAGTAATCACCAGAGGGAGTTACACTAGAAAATAACTGATCCAGAACAGACGTATAGTGGGTGTTGGAGATCTTTACAGTGCTTTACATTACTGCAGCAATCAATGAGACCTGCTTCATTAGTCATCCTGATAAATGCCCTTCTGTTTGTGTCCTTCTCCGTGAGTCGTGTAATATATTTTTGGCGTGCTGTGAAATAGTGAAAGTCATTATGTATGGTTTATACGGCTGTGTATATGTGTGTGTGAGTGATTGCGAGCGAATGCCTGATCAATACGGACCCCAGATGAGCGATCGCCGCTGGTCGGATAAAACCAAGCGATCTGAATTGGGCCGAAATGTCACCTGCTGCATAATTAACGCCTTTATGTTGATTCGAGCAATTTAGCTCACAGCTTCTCTCCTTGCCTCTCATCTGCTCCTTTACTAATTGTATTTATTTAAATTAGAGCTGCAGTGATTGAACAATTCCATGTAGAATTGCGAAATCATTTGAATTACAATACCAATACTATCTATTGTTCATGCTAGTTCATATTTTCTTTGCATTTAATGGAAAAAAAAAAAATAATTGTCCTAACAATCATTTAATGTTTTACATTCTTTTACAGTTTAGCATTGTAACAGTTGTGATTATAATTGTGAAACTGTCATTTTATATAAATCTTATGCTCACCAAGACTGTATTTAAACTGAATTACTAAACTGTAATGTGAAATATTCTTGCAATTTAAAATAGCTGTTTTCCAATTTATACATATACATATATATAAATATAAATAAATAAATATATATATATATATATATATATATATATACATATACAATTTTTTAATGTAATTTATTCCTGTGATGGCAAAGCTGAATTTTCACAAAACATTTTTCAGCAATCTTTGACGAATAGAATAATTCAGAAAAACTGCATTAAATAAAAATTACAATTTTTTAAAATGTAAATGCCATTATACTTTTGATTTTATAATGAATTTAATGTGTCCTTGATGAATAAAAGTGTTGATTTCTTTTAAAAAAATAACTATTTGTGGAAGTAGTAAGAAGAGCATTCAATGACTGCATTTAATAAATTTCTCACTTTTTTGTAGTAACAGCGTAAATCTGTATTCATAACCAAAATATGTACACATCTTTTCAATATTCATTTTAGGAAAGAAAATTTCAGTTTTCAGTTTGCTCAAGTAAATTGATCATGTTTTGATATTTTGACCAAAAGGAGACAAATATATTCATGAAGAATAGAGTATACTAATATAGTACTGTCATATGGCCTTTTCCTCACCAAACCTTGCTTATATTTGTTTATATATTCTCATTTTCCTTGACCCACCCCCCTTTCCCTTCTCCTTTAATCTCTCTCTCTCTCTCTCTCTCCCTCTTTCTATTTTCATGTTTCTTTTCCCTCTCATTTCCCTCAGTGCCTCTTTCTCTCTTCTGTTTCACAAACCCAGAATCTCTCACCATTTTAATCTGCCGTGCGTCTGTAATCCAGATTAGCCAGCGAGCGTGCTTAATCCCATCACTTCCCCAATCCTGCGTGGGTGTGTGCTTTTCCTGGTGCCCGAGAGAGAGACAGAGAGAGAGAGAGAGAGAGGAGCTGGATTAGGTGTGATGGAGAGAGAAAGAGCATAAAACTGATTCTTGATGAGGGATAAAAGTGGGCGAGAGAGAGAGAGATTGCGATTAGGCCTCAAATAGAGGCAAACAAGTACAAAGGCTACATGGAGAGAGCAGAGATAAAGGAGCAGAAGCCCAGCCAGTGTGGAGATTTTTCTTTTAATTCGGGAATATTGAGGCAGATGGACAGGTCATGAGATCTACATCATGCACATACATTCATGATGTTCTACAATAAAAGCACACACAAACACGAGAGGAAATGAAAGAGCTGGATTATAAAGTGCAGTTGATCATGTGATCATGTGCTCTGTTTCAGATGAACCGCCCCATTCAAGTCAAGCCAGCGGACAGTGAGGGAAGAGGAGGTATAACACACACACACACACGTTGGTTTTTGTGATTTATGGGGACTCTCCATAGGCGTAATGGTTTTTATACTGTATGTGGTATTGCCCTACACTGACGCTACACCTAAACCTACCCATTACAGGACACTAAAGACATTTTTAGATTTAAAAAAAAAAACACCATTTAGTATGTTTTTTAAGCCTTTTGAATTACTGGGACACTGAAAATGTCCTCATAAATCACCTTATACCCATGTCATTATACAAATTTGTGTCCTCATAAACCACACATGCACACACACACTTCATAATGTGTGTTACAAATACCAAAATGTATTAATAATTCAGGAATTCAATGTTTTTAACCCATTAAATGGGTGTGGAATGAGTACAGACTGAATTAATCATCTCTTATTGGATGAAAACAGCAACACAGTCCACAATACAATGCAAATGGCTCTTTCATCTTTATTCTGCGTTGATACACACACACAAAACATGAGCTAGTGCCATTGTGTTGCTCTGAAAGTGACAGTCCTCTAGGGCCCTCTAGTGGCCTTTCATGTTCTCTCACCATGAAGCTTACACTAACATAAAGTGACAAATATTGTCTGTGATGATTTGATGGTTATTACCACTTAACAGTGATACACGATCTCACACAGCCATTTCTCTAATATATGTATGCTTATCATGATCTATCTTTCTGTGTGTAGACAGGAAGCTGTTTGTGGGGATGTTGGGGAAACAGCTGTCAGACACCGATGTCAGAAAAATGTTTGAGCCTTTTGGGAGTATAGAAGAGTGCACGGTACTCAGAGGTCCTGACGGAGCCAGCAAAGGTGCGCAAAACACATTCAGATACTGTGTGTTTCCCCTGCAAGTATAATTTTTCTTTATAATTTAATAGATGTTTAATAATATTTAACTATTAATAATATTTATATTTTTTAGATTTACTTCAAATGATAAAAATAATCATTACTATTGTATTTCTAATTAATCACTTGATTATTTTTTTAAATTAATAATTAATTATTGTTTAAATAATAAAAATAATATATTTGCTATTATTTATTTATTAGCATTTCTTACTTACAATCTTTTTTTATTCTTTTAGTAAATCCTATTTTTCACAGTTATTTTTGTGTTAATGATTTTTTAAAAGTTTTTATTATATTTTAATAATTATTTAATAATAATTAAAAATAAATATTTACCCATTATTATTCTTTCTTTTGCATTTCTTTTTTTTGGATGATGAAGTGGATTTTCTGTCTGTTCAATTACATTTCCTCAAAAAAACTTTTTTTTTAGTAGTTAAAGTGTATACTTAAAACAAATAAAAATCTGTGCTCATATTTTTTATATACATTGTAGGAAAACAGGTTCAATTTATGCAGTTTTGCTCATGTAAATTTGTCTTGTTTTAAGGATATTTTGATTAAAAACAAGACAAATATTCATGAAGAACTGTGATAAATATTAAATATTCTTAATGTAACATTAAATACCATTATATTACCTTTTTCCCCTCCTAACCTTGGGTATATTTGGTTGTATAGCTCATTATATAATATATATAATAATAGTTTTTTAAATAATAATTTATTATAATAATAGATATTTTATTATTTTTTAGCATTTCTTGATTGGAAGAGATGGTTTAAGTGGATATTACACTCCCTTACATTTTTTTTATTCATTTATTGAAACCTTTGAGCAATGATTGCAAATGAACCACATATTATAGATTGGATAAATCATTGGAAATAAATAGTTTTAGCAAGGTTTTGCAGTTGTCTTTGACTGCAATGCTCTTTCAATAAGATTGCAGGCTGTAAAGCACACCTGTAGTAATACAGCACTAGTAGGGTTGCAGCAGTGTGTTCACTCATGCACGCGTATGTTGGCTAATGAATGATAGTCCGTTCGGCACAGGCTGTGATTTATAACGTGATGGATGTGTGTGTTCTGGGTAATTACGTGTGAGTGTGAATAGAACAGATGCACCTGCTGTAGTAAATTATTAACTGTTTCACTTTTACCCTCCCATATATACAGACGTAGGCCTTGGGAAATCATGTGGGCATTTGTACCAACCTCAGCTTGTTGGATTTAATTTGATTTGTTTAATTGGATGTTTAAATACTCCCACTTGATGATGCATTGTTTTAGACTATTAAATGTCAGCCTAATGCGTTTGCCACATCGCTCCGGCTTCGTCTAATAATGTGTTGTGTGTTGCAGGTTGTGCATTTGTAAAATACCAGAGTAATGCAGAAGCGCAGGCGGCCATTAGCGCTCTACACGGCAGCCGCACTCTCCCGGTTAGTGTTCACTTCACGGTCGCATTCAGGATTCCTCCCACAATCACACCTACAAGCATAACACAACACACTAGCACATTGTTTAGATATTCATACTTACTCACTAGAGTCTTTGTGCTTTGTTTTAACATCACCCACTGCATATTTTACTTCAAGACTTCTCGGTTACTTTTTATGTTTGATGTTGTTTGTGAACGAGTATTGTCTTTATCCCCTCAGGGTGCATCTTCTAGTCTGGTGGTGAAGTTTGCAGACACGGAGAAGGAGAGAGGAATCAGGCGTATGCAGCAGGTGGCCTCCCAGCTGGGTGTCATTAGTCCCATGAGTCTACACCTGGGCGCCTACAATGCCTACACGCAGGCAGTGAGCACTAACACCACACAAGAACATACTTACACTACTGTTCAAACGTATGGAGTCAGAAATTAGTGCTTGTAAAGACTTGTACATTATTACAGAAGATTTCTAGTTTAATTTCAATAAAAAAAGCTTCCTCGAAAAGTATATCACATTTTCCACAAAATTATTAAGCTGCACAACTGTCTTCAGCCAGGTAATAATAAAAAAAAATTTTTGATCAGCATATTAAAATGATTTCTGACTGGAGACTGGAGTAATGATGCTAAAAAATAGGAATAAGGAATAAATGACATTTTAAAATATGTGACTGGTCGCTGGGTATATATTTTGTAGCAATAGCCAAAAATACTTTGTATGGGTCAAAATTCTCCAAAAAACATTATGATAAAAATCATTAGGATATTAAGTAAAGATCATTCTCCATGAAGATATTTTGTACATTTTCTACCATGAATATATTAAAACCTAATTTTTGATTAGTAATATGCATTGCTAAGACCTTGGACAGCTTTAATGGTGATTTTTTCAGTATTTTGATTTTTCGGGCCAAATTTTGCCAACAAACCATACATTAATTGAAAGCTTATTTACTCAGTTTTCAGATGGTGTATAAAATCTCATTTTTGAAAAATTGACACTTATGACTGATTTGTGGTCCAGAGTCACATATAATAAAAAACAAAATGGTTATTTGAAATTGTAATAACATTTCAAAATATTACTGTATTTAGGGTCAAATAAATGCAGCCTTGGTGAGCAACAGAGACTTGAAAAACATTTTTAAAATCCTTACTGATCTTACCTCAACCTTTGAACAGCAGAGCATATTACATGAACTGAATAAGATTACAGATTAACGGTAAATCATTAAACTGCATGTGATTTTAAGAATCATGCCATCTATATGTCCATTGAACATTTTACTTCATTTTGAACAGTTTCATGTAATAATTTTAAACAATCTCTGTCTTCTAATATGTTTTTTTATTTTGGTTTCTATTGCAATGACTTTTAAGTGTCCAAATATTTTATGGGCCACTATATGCACCAGGAATTAGTTCACAGAAAATATATTGGGATGAAATTGAATTGGGATTATATAACTGAAAATTGCATTAGGTTCAGCACCAGAAATATTTCCATAATTACTTTCCATTCTACACACAGGAAGTTCTAATTGAAATGGCATTGACCTAATAATCCCTGTACAACCCTGCACACAACTTGAATTTAGTCAAAGCTTTATATGTCATAGTCCTGTTGTCCATAGCTTTGAATTCACTCCTTGTTTCGTCCCATCCAGCTCGTCCAGCAGCAGGCCTTGGTGGCCCAGTCGGCGTATCTGTCTCCTGTTGCGACGGTTGCTGCAGTGCAGATGCAGCAGTTGGCTGCTCTCAATCCCAGCAGCATCATAGCCACACCCATTGCCTCAATCACACCCTCCTCAGGTAAATGTCAGTCTGCTACAAAAGCAGTTATACTTAGTATTCCTATTCCAGGAGTTGTTGGATTTATTTGAGCATTTGTATTTGTTGTTCTGCTTTAGGTACGAGCACTCCTCCAGCCATTGCTGCCACACCTGTGCCTGCTCTGCCTCCACCAATCGCAGTCAACAGTTACCCTCCAGTCCCTGCACCGCCCAATGGCCAGTCTGCCTCTGAAACCCTCTACACCAATGGTGTCCATCCATATCAAGGTGAGGATAGCTCCATTCTTTATTATAATATATTTTAGGGCTGCATGAGAAATCGTATTTTAAATGTGATCATGATTTCCGCATATTACCTGGTGGCGATAAACAAAACAGCTTATTAAAATTGAGCTGCTAGTGTAAGCATCCATTCAGGTTGTAGCGGTATTTGATGTTTAAGAACAGGGTTGCCAGGTTTTCGAAACAAAACCCCATCCAATTGCTCCTCAAAACTAGCTCAATCGCCTTTTGAGGGGGGTTCCCTGGTGAAAATTGCATTCCAGGGGTAAATTACAAATTTTTGTCAGGGTTCTCCTGGAACAATTTGCTTTCCAAGAGCTAAATATCAAGTTATTGGGGTCGCTTTAACCTGCAGATGTGAAAAACAACCTGCAGCAGCAGTATTAAAGTGGCAAATTTAGATTTGGCAAAACTGGTTGAGAGAGATGGCAGCTTTCCCACAAGTGGGCGTGGTTTCATGTGCTGACAGCGGACACACCCCCAGTGTTTGAGAGCAGAGCATACTGCTTATTTTTTCCAGATTTTAATAGCTTACTTTATTAATTTTCATTTAAGATGAAACTCAGAACACATTTAATATTGCTTTACACAGAATTTATATAAAAATAAAACTCATAGTACTCAATATTTTATCGTAAATACAATTGTATTGTATTTTTTATAATTGTATTACCAATTGTCTCATTCATCACTGCTTTTCTTCTGTTTGTTTTCAATATTTATCTATACTTCAGCTCAGAGTCCCGTATTGGATCCTCTCCAGCAGGCGTATACAGGCATGCAACACTACACGGGTGAGGCTTCTGAACTCCTGAATCTCCATTTGAATATGTCAGAAGTAAAGAATGTGAAATACAGCACTCTTTTCCAAAAAGGAAAAATAGTTTTCCACGGTTTTCTCTAAAACGAACATAAAGATTTGATGGGATTCTTAATACTGTCAGTAGTTCTTTTCACTACTGAGGTTTAATCAAAGACTAATTGAAGCTGGTCACTAGCCGAGTTGATTTAGGCCATTTTTACAGCAGGGCCGACAAATGCATTTTGTCTTCCTCAAGGTTTGATCTGCGCATAATAACAAAAACAGTCTGTAGAATGGCACTTGAATAGATTACTTTATCCTGATCTCATGTTTAACTTCATTACTCCACCCACAGCTACATATCCTGCTGCTTATGGATTGGTCGGTCAACCATTTCCACATCAGCCCACTTTGGTTGCCCAGCAGCCACAGCAGCCGCAGCAGCTGCAACAACGAGAAGGTAATGATGTCATTTCCTGTCCAACTGGCTAGTATAACCACTGACATCCTGTTTTGATTATTCCCTAGGAAATAATTGAACACATTTCTCAATCATTGTTCTCCGAATCCCATGCTGTGCCACATAAATATTCAAAGCACCATGTTTTACTGAGGAATCAACATGGTTACTTCCTTTTTATGACAGAAGAATTAGACTGAAACATGTGTAACAGTCTGGTCTGATGTATTTCATTTCCTCCTTCACTCAGCCAATGTCTAATATCTTCTCTCCTCTTAACCTCTCCAGGCCCAGAAGGCTGCAATATCTTTATTTATCATCTGCCTCAGGAGTTCACTGACTCTGAGATGCTGCAGATGTTTCTGCCCTTTGGTAACGTCATCTCAGCCAAGGTGTTCGTTGACCGCGCCACCAACCAGAGCAAATGCTTTGGTGAGTGATTTCCAAAAGCAATTTAGATGTAACAGACCAAATTAAATAAATAATAAATATATAATGAAATTATTTAATACATAATGGAATGTTACTGTAAATAAAGTACATGTGAGACAATAAGGTGTTTGTAATTGTGCTGTCAAACAATTAATCGTGATTAATCACAACGAAAAGAAAATTTTTATTTACATAATATATGTGTGTATATTCATCATGTATATATAAACTCTAACATTAATATATTTAAGAAAAATTGTATGTTTATATTTTAAATATATTAATGTGAAATATAAAATATAAGAATTAAATATAGAAATGTATATACATGTAAATATTTTCAAAATATATATTGTTTGTGTGTGTGTTTTTATATACAGTGTGTACGGAAAGTATTCAGACCCCCTTAAATTTTTCACCCTTTGTTATATTGCAGCCATTTGCTAAAATCATTTAAGTTCATTTTTTTCTCATTAATGTACACACAGCACCCCATATTGACAGAAAAACACAGAATTGTTGACATTTTTGCAGATTTA